>OZ024921.1:39629165-40097305 GCA_964017225.1 Netelia inedita
GTTTCTCGGTTGTAACGCTTCATTAGAACGTCCAAGACCCGAGCGTCACGTGCGCGGGTTTATTAATAGTCAACCTTCATGAATATTTAAGCATTTGAGAATCGCGAAACCCCCCTGGGGCCTTAAACGTTACGTATACCTATGTATGCACACACATACACGTAAACACACACACACACACACATATATATATATATATATATATATATATACACAGCACGATCCTATTCTCACCGTACTCCCTTACTCCATTAGACACGAAACGTCAAGATCCATTCACTTCTTTCCTCGATAATTCTCGCGCTAAAGTCGCGTTTTTATCATGCAAAAAAGAAATTATCAGCGACGTACCCTCTCGTATACGGCTAATTATCGTCATTGCCGAAACGATCGTTTCGGCGAGAGAAAGAAAACAAAGAAAATTTCAAAAAAAATAAATAAAACTTTGATCTATAAAATTTCGAAGATTTTTCAATTCTTTTTTTTTTTTTATATATAAATGAAAGACGAAGAAGAAAAGAAATCGAACGCGTATACATAAAACTTTGTCCAATTTGCATTTGGCTCTTAAACGAAGAGGATCGTAAATAATAACAGTTAATTTTTATTTAGCGACGGAGCGGCCTGCTTCGACGCGTATAGACCGGAAGCTGGAGAACATCCTTTGGATTCTCCAAAGCGGTTTTTTTAAAGAACGCCCTCTCCCTTCCCTGCCCTCTTCGCGGTCATTAAATTATCGCAGCGCACACGGCAGCACGAGAGGTTCGCGACTTATCCGTTTAAACGATCTTTTTCGTTCCTCCGGCTTCGTTTTCGTGCTGAAAGGAACCGCATCTTTCGCATATTCACGGCTGACTTTTGGGTCCTTTAGAACGCAGCTAAAAGTGGCCGTAGCACGTGGATAATGAAAAAAAAAAAAGAAAATTCATCTGAAATTTTGAATTTTTTATCGATAATTCGATATCGATAGTACGATTCGATCGATCGATAGGTGTGGGGGTAACGAGAGGAATACGGGAACTTTAGATCGTCGCGGTTGCAGAGATTCTCTCGGCCGACGGGACGAGCCGACCGCGCGCAAGAACTAAAGTACCTACGTCGCGGCTTGCGCTCCCCGCGTCGGCGATCGGCTGGCGAGAGAGGCGAGGTTCGTGAAAGCTGGTAAATTGGCCGGTATGGAATGCGCATTTTGCCGTGATTGCGGACACCTGCCTTCCGAACACGCCCGTTACGCCGTTTCCACCGTCGCGACGCTCGAGCGAATCTTTACCTCATAATCGCCCGTTTTTTGGACAAATTTTTCCTTCGAATTTTTACTCTTTTTTTTGTTTACTTTTGATCGAAGGGTTATTTTATTTATGAAACGTTCTCTTCTATTTACTCGCCATTGAATTTCGATCGAAGGACGTTTCGCTGAAACGATTTTGGCTTTTTTTTCACCAATTTCTTAATTAAAGAAAAAATCGATTTTTATTTATAACTCGATGAGAAAATAAAGAAATAAAACGATATAAAGTCGGCGTTGTCGCGAGGGTGGGAGATATCGTTACACGTGGGTGGCTCGCTCGGAGGTGTGACTCTGGGTGTGCGCGACTTTTTATCCCGGGAATACGAACTCGATATATCGCGTATACTTTCGAAAACGATCGGCCAAACGATACGAACCGACGACGAGAGACGGGAAACGCTGAGAATTCTCCGGGTGTGATAATACAACGTTACTCTCCTTCTCTCTCTCTCTCTCTCTCTCTCTCTCTCTTATATGCTCGCGCGAGAATTATTACAGAAATTTTCCAAACGACACGATCGATCGAGATAAGAAAAAAAAAATCGTTATACCGTCTTATCGTCGCGTCGATCGTTTTGTGTCTCGGCTATTATTATTATTATTATTATTATTATTATTATTGTTATTATTATTATTAATTCCCGCGTTCGATAAGACTGCAACGGCGTTATAAAAATTTGTATAAATCTCAGCTATCATATATGTTACCTATATATATGTATATAAATACAAATATATATGAATAAGTGTGTATACGTGTATGTACGGACGTACATATATATCGAACGATCAAAGGTAAACCGGTTGGCCGATGAAGTCCAGCAGCACGTCGGCATCTCGTGGAAGGGAAGTTGAGTATAAGAAATTGTGAGACAGAGAGACGCGATGGAAGTGACGGACTGGAAAGAGGGGGAATGCTTCATGTGTGATACTCTCTCTCTCTCTCTCTCTCTCTCTCTCTCTCTCTCTCTCTCTCTCTCTCTATGTGTTAGTATACGTTTTATCCGAGAAACGAAATGATCTAGGCGCGGCGAACAACAAATTTCACGCTATAGTTATTCGATCGCTCTTAAACACGTGTACGAACGATCATTCTCGATCGATATTTGCCGATCGGTCTCGATTTTTCCTCGAATCGTCATTTTTCCGTAATTGAATCGAATTAAACCCTTTTTTTGATTGAATTTTTAAAAAATCTTTATTTTCTTATCAGGTATAGCTCATAACGGAGACGCGCGTGTCAACGCGTCGCTGTAATCGAGAAGATCGCGAGGCCACCGGTTTCTCTACGTTGCGCGCTGTACGAAAACCGTAAGGCAGATATATCTATGTATATATCTATGTATATATATATATATATATATATATATATATACACGGAAAGCACTTCGACTTTTTGGCTCGCGCGCTCGCTCAATTATATTCGGCCAGCTGGCCACAGGCAGGCTATATTTAGAGATCGATCGGAAGAATTTCGATGCGAGACTCGTAGGCGTTTTTGCCTTTACACGCATGCGCTCTCGCCCATATATATTAAGTATGGAGGTTTCAGTTTTATTTACCAATAACTCGTTACGTATTCCCGACGAAGGAAGTTTATATTAATTTCGAACGAGGAAACGATTTATCGAAATTAATTCCGAGAAACTAGCCGGAAATTATATTTTTTCGGAAAACGTTTTTTTTTGTACTCGTGTTTTCGTTCGTAAATCGAGACTTTTATTTAATTTATAATTAATAATTGTATTTTTGGGACGATTCGTTGATCGGTGGATAATTAATTTTTATTCTATTTTTAATTTTTTTTTTTTAATCCACGAACTTCAGTTTTTTCGCGGGAATTTTAAACTTACCCGAACGATCGGCCGGATGAACGGACAAGTATAATCCTCGATTGCCCTCAGGATTGTTGACCCAATGCTGAAGTGGCTCGGTGACGTTCAACGTCAACCATCCCTCTCTGCCTACTGTCGTATTCGCGGAATCCACGTACTGCAATTCTCGAGTGCTGGAAGCGAACGAGTGAGAGAAAAATAAAACCTTCGTACGCACGAAATTGTCATAGTTGGAGCTTGACAATAATTTTGAAAAAATGGCATCGATCCTTTGCCGATACCTCGAACATTATAAATAAATAAATAAATAAATAAATAACTATATATATATATATACATATGTATAACGACGAAGATCTTATGCAACGACAACGGACGTGAATCCCCAGGATACTTTGCATTCCTGCGATCAACGGTGAATCACGACTCGGTTCAAAATCCTTCGTGACGATTCATGACAAAAAATGGCTTTTATTTTCATTACCGATGATGAAAAATCAATTTCGCATCGATTATTTCAATCTTTTAGCTACCACTATAATAAAAATAGAATAATAATAATAATAATAATAATACTAACAATAATAACAATAATAATAATAACAATAAGAATAATAACAATAATAATAATAATAATAACAACAGGTATAAGCATTAGAGAATCGAAGAAAAAAAAATGTGGACGTCGCCCGTTTGTCTCCCGCGCGAGAGTAAAAAAATCTCCCGATGATCGTTTCGTTCGCAGAAGAGATGAGACGCCGCGGCGAGAATGCCGAATATTTTTCGGGAGAAAAATGGCTGACTGGTAAGATCGACGTATCGTTTCGCGAAAGATGGTTCGAAAAAGAGGGGAAAAAAAACGGTAATAATTTCAACCGAACGAAGATACGCGTTTGTATATGATTTTTTTATTTACACGCACACATATATATATATATATATGTCCAAGAGAAAGATGCGTCACTGGCGTTCGCGAGCCTGACGGAAGGCCGTGCGCGACGGTACGAGAAATAAAAAGATTCGAAGAAGAACCTGGAGAGTCTATCTTCTTGAATAAAAATCTCGCTGTATGCGCGTGTGTGTGTGTGTGTGTGTGTGTGAGTGTTCTTCTGCTTGAAACTCGATGCGTGCCTCTCTCGCAACTGCGTAGGCTAACTAACGCTCGCACCAGACTCGAGGGCAACCACGAAACTACATATCTACATATATATATATATATATATATATATATATGTGTGTGTGTGTGTATGTGTGTGTATAGTTTTATACGTATATATACGTATGTACAAGACGAGTGAAAGAGAGAGAGAGAGAGAGAGAGAGAGAGTAACGCCGTTCTCTCCGCTTCACCAACGACACACGTACCCACGGCTAATTTACCTCAATTTACGGAATAGCGTTTCCTGTAACGTATAAGAAGTACGAGAGCAAAGCGCGGAGGAGAGGAACCGGCGTGTACCATGGACGTTTCTCAAACTAGCTCGGGGCACTACTCGTTTAAAGGTCTCATGTGCGTGAATTCGTATCGGTGAAAACCGCGAAACGTACACGGAACTATTTATTTTTATCGTACTTGTTATTATTATTGTTATTATTATTATTGTTGGTATTATTATTGTTGTTGTTGTTGTTGTTGTTGTTGTCGTTTAATCAAAACCGTTAGCGATAAGAAAGTGTGTAATCGATTGTTTCAATTACGATTTAATTTTGATTTGATTAAAAATAATTAAGAATTTTTTTTTTTGTTTTTTTAATGAATTATTTTGTTATTTCTATTGCTCGCACGGGTCCGTGAGTTGAAACAATGAAGGTGAAACCGTGTCGACGGGAGAACGACGTTCGAGTCTTCTCGAACGAGACCAAAATCGATCTTTTCTCGAAGGATCTATACCTGAGAGATCCGTCGAGACTAAAGCGCGTATACAGGGATACACCTTGAGAACCCGACTAATTAGCCGGAACCCTACCAATGACGTCGTCAAAATTATACACGGAGCGAGCCAATTCCTGGTATTCTTGCGCGTCGAAGCAAAAAAAAATAGAAAAAACAAAAAAAGTGAAAAAAAAACAAAAAAAATCAATTTGCAATATTCGAAAATTAAATCAACCTCGCGCATTTTAAATAACGAGTGAAAAATAATTTTTTACCGATCTTGCGATAATAAATAATCATTAAATTATTCGTCCACTTACCCGTCTTCGGTTCGAAGAACGCGATAAGCCGTCACCATGTACGACGAGCCACGATTTTTCCTATGTTTCATTTCCATACTTCTGTAAAGTCTGAGCTCGGCGCCGATTATATTTTCACCCGGTGGCACCTCGGACACGTCGAACCACAATCTCTTGCCACGCTCGTGCCTCACCCCCGGCACGTGATGATCTAAAATACGAAAAAACCAAAAACAATTTTTAAAAAAACCGATTAAATAACGAATTAAAAAAAAAAAAATTTCATAACAAAAATTAAGAAAGTTTATTTTTCTTCCAACGGATCGTTCGCGAAATGATTGATAACAAAAATCTGAAGAAGCGACAGAGGACGACGGCGAGAGACGAGTAAAAGAAAGGGAGGAAGCAAATACAAACGAAATTCTTGATTCTATAACGAGCCATGGAAGATTCGCAGCGTGAAATCGTTCTTTCTCTTCTTTCTCATCCCACCGCTACCTATATACATATATACATATATAGTATATATACGCTACTATATATTATCCCTCTTAGTCGTTCGCTCCTCGTTCCCTTCATCACGCCCTCTCTCTTCCATCCACTCTCTCCCTCTCTCTCTCTGTCTCTCTCTATATATATATCGGTCTTGAGCATAAGCCGAGGTCCCTTTCGGCTCGCTAAGTAATGCCTAATGTTCTCCCTCCCGCCCCCCCCTCCCGCCCCCTCTTTTCTCCTCGCTCCACCGCGGTTTGGATAAGGGCATAAAAATTTGTTTTGTTTCTCATTCTCTTTCACTTTTCGTCTTTCTCTTCTCGACGTTTATCCGTCTCTCTCTGAGAGTCCGTTTTTTTTGTTGTGTATTTTTTTTGTTTTTCTTTTTTTTTGTTTTCTGGAAGGTCGCATTCCAACGTCACCTGATTGCCGCGAGCGAGAGAGAAGCCGCGGAGAGAGAGAGAGAACACTCCACTCGGGGTGGTCCGAATAGCTCTCCGGGGCCCCTCGGAAACCGTTTCTGGGACCCCCGAGAAACGTCAGGACTTTTGTTTTTTATCCCTTCTCTCATCCCACTCCCTCGCGGACCTCTCTTTCCCTTTCGTTAACTTTTTTTTCGCATCATCTTTTTTTTTGTTACTCGGCGTTCCCTCCATTCCCTCTCGTTCTCTCTTATTCTCGGCTTCATTAATATCCTTTGAGCTAACGCGCATTTTTTTTTCTCGATACGTTGCCTCTCTAGATAAATCAATATCGATATCGATCGATCGATATCGATTATTATTATTATTATTATTATTATTATTATTATTATATAATTATTTTACCATTTATTTTGTCATGATTGATTTCACGTATAATTTGATCGATCGTTTTTGTAAGAAAAATGTGATTTTTATCGATCAATGGCCGCGAGACAACGAGCTGATGGAACGAAGCGGGGATGAGGGGGGGGGCGGGCGGGCGAGAGAAAAAACAAAAAGGTGGGAGAAGGTGAAATCAGGCAAGTTGAGACATTTTTACCTGGACCCCCGTCGGCTCACCTGAGACTATGGCAGAGAGAGAAAAGATATTGACTCGTCTTTCTCATTCCCCTGGCACCGTGAGACTTCCCCTCGTGAAAATGTATATTTATATGTCTATATATATGTTGGTATCCTCGAAACACCAGGACGCTGACGCAGAAACTGCGGATAATATATGGGCCGTGTTTCGGGACTTTGGGGGTCTTCTTCGAGGTACCCCAAAGCCCTTTTTTCTCTCTCTCTCTCTCTCTCTCTCTCTCTCTCTCTTTCTCTTTTTCTTCTCCGGTAAAGGCCTCGAGCACTCTTGAATAGCTCAATTTTCGCGTGCGTGCGATCTTGACGAGGAATCATCGAGAGAAAGAAAGAGAGAGAGAGAGAGAGAGAGAGAGAGAGAGACCACAGAGGCGGTCATCGACAAATTGGTCCAAACTTCGCTCTCTCGGTAAACTCGAACGAAGAAAGAAACAAAAGAATCGCTACTTTTTTCCCACCCCTAAACCGTTCTAACCGCACTTTGCTCATTGTTAAGTTTGTGCAATTTTTAATTCAACTATAATTCGCGAAATTAAATCAAATCAAATATAAAAATGTAATCGTTCATAAACCGAATCGTAAAATGTATTTATTTTTTTTTATTTTCATCGATCATCAATTTTGTCGCACGAGGAGATAAAAATAAAAAACAATCCGCGAATCACGTACAGCCCGTGTCGCCAAGTCCTCGAATGTGTAAATTATCACGAGGAAACGTTAAACTATGAACGAGAGGCGCGTACGCGATACGCACGAGGAATACGACAGTCTCGAAGGATGTACGAGTAAAAATAAACGTATTGTACTGCATTTATATATATATATGTATATTTAGCATTCGATCAAGAGAATAGTCGAGTCTTCGATGTCACGCACGTATTTGCTCGACGGCCACCTTTCCCTCCCTCTCTCTCTCTCTCTCTCTTTTTTTATCGATCCCAGAAAATTATATATATCAACGTATTCGAATCTCCCTGGAGTGCGTTCATTCACTCGAAGAAAAGATCTACGTTTAACGACGATATATACGACGAATGAAAAATAAAAAAATTAAAATAATAATAATGAAAATAAGAGAAGGAAACGTTCGTAAACTCTCGCGACTTTTCGCTGTCGTCGACGGTTACGTCACGGGATTATACGCGCTTCTCCCCGTACGTGATTTATTAGCGTTTCTCCAGTAGTACCTCGTTATATATATATTTATATATAGACACACATATCTAGCCACGGAATCTTTCAGTGGAAATTTCTCCTCTCTCGTATCGCCGGAGATCGAGGTAACATCAGAGCCAAGTGAATAGCTCGATCTACGGCGTAATGCGAGAAAGAGGAAGGATTCTTTCACGTGCAGACGATCGCGCGCTGTCTCGAGAGAGCAGCAACAGGTCATCAGCCAGCCGAGCTTGTAAGATGCGCCACAAGAAACTACCGAAAGACTATCGTTCTCTTTTATTTATTTTCTTATTCTCGAATAAACGATAAGTTTGATAATATCGATCGATGAAAATTAACGAAACCGATCCGATCGATCGATCGATCGATCGATCGTTCATCTCGATACAATTGACAATCGCGTTGATATTAATCGATTAAATTTATCCATTCAAGAACTTACTGTGGGCTGCGAAACTCATGATAACGTCGCTTTGATCGATCGCCTTGAGATCTTGCCTACTAAGATCGAATTCACCGGTATCGCCGTGACGATGATGACTGCCTTTGGAAACGTGCGAACTGGCGCCACTCTCGCCGAGCGCGTTCTCGTAAATATCGAGCAAAAATTTCGGCGCCGATCTTTTAACCTGCGGCACATTACCGATCGCGCTTCTCGGTCTGTCCGGCAGCCCGAGAAGATTCAATATCTCGTGCTCGACCTCGCGTTTCTCGCGTTGCGAAACGACACGATGCACGACCGTTTGATCGCGTCCATTGTCGACGTACAAACCGCTCATACGGGCCGATCCAACGATATTCGCGAGATCGGCGAACGTCACGAACAACACGAAGAAACGAAATGTTCGACCGCAATTAATTCGCGGTCTTGTTACCGTATCGGTAACGTTTCTTCGACGCATTATCGTAACGATCATAAGGTGAGAAACGTATCTGTTTTTCTTTCTTCTTTCGATCGATCGAATCGGTACGATAAAAATAGTTCGATCAAACGTTCCTTTCGTTTCACTGCTCTCGTCGTATTTGAACGATCGCGATCTTTCACCACCGACGCTATAATCCCGTATTTTTTTTCCTCGTCCTCGTCTTCCTCGTCTCCGTCTTCCGTCGTCGAGACCCGCCACCCTCCACCCCGGGGGTTGCCGCTCGGCGGTCCACCTCGTCTCCCTCGTCGTCTTCCCAGTTCGAATTATCCTTTTTCTTCTTATTATTATTACGATTATTATTATTATAATTATCGTCGCGATAAACGCGAACGTTCACTTTTTTCCCGTGCACCGAATTGGTGATCGGCGATAATTCACCGATCTTATCCAGTTCGTCGATTTTTCGACACTCCCGATATTATCCTTTCTTTACCAACCCTTCGATCTTACCCACCCCCGGCACTCTCTGACCCTTCACCCACAAAAAAAAAACAATACTCGACACCACTTTCGACCGTTAAAGAAAATCGATCGATAACCGATTTTTCTCACTCGCGATTTTTCACGTCCGCATTACCACGTAAAACCTCGTCGATTATTCCGTCTCGAATCATCCAATTCACTTCCGGCACACTTTTACGAACGGCTATTATTAGCGAATCGAGTTTCACCGTACGTACGCGCGCCAACCAACGACACGCACCCGTGCGTGTCTGTCACTGTTGCGCGCGGTGCGTTCGCCAGGATATCAACACCGATGGCGAACCGCGAGAGAAAGAGAGAGAGAGAGAGAGTGAGAGAGAGAGAGAGCAAGAGTGTCGAGGATGAGGAAAGGGGTGGGGGTTGGAAGGGGGATGAGAAAAGCCGGTCCCACGCAAAACGTGAAGTTGCACGGGACGCAAACAATTTCTTTTGTCGAAACACAAATGTTGACTATATGTATATAAGTATATATGTATGTATATATATATACATATACGTATATAATATATATATATATATATATATATATACGAGATCAATCGGTGGTCCAGGAGAGAAGAACAAATATACCGGGATTCAACAACTCGTCGAGTCTTTCGAGTGGCTGCGAGCAAAATGAACCAGTCTGTTTGTCTGGAGCGATCGCACGCGCGGCGAACCGTATAAAACCATAGCGACGCACACGCACACGCCTCACGCACCGACACTTATTCACGATGTTGAGCTGCTGTTGCTGCTGCCGTTGCCACTGCTCTCAGTTGCTGCTGCTGCTGCTGTTGCTGCTGCTGCTGCTGCTGCTGCTGCTGCGGACTCTGCACGGTCCTCTCCTCGAGTCTCTCACGCGGAGAGTCCTCGTCTTTGGCCTCACGGCCTCACCACCGCCTCCCAGGACCGTACGCAACTTCCTCCGTCACCCTTCGATCGTCATTTTTCTTTTCATTTTATGGGTGTTTTTAGATAACTCGAGGAAAATTGTGTGGTGGAGGGAGGATTGAGAGGGAGAGAGGAGTTTGCTGAATTGAAAATTGGAAATATTGAAAAAAAAAATTTTTTTTTGTAACTTTATTTTAAAGTAAGGGGTTGAAACGAGAAGAGCGTGGATGATGGTTTCGATTAATAGAGGAAAGGTAAAGAGACAGTGAATGAAATTGAGGAAGAAATGAGATTAGAGAAAGATAGTTTCATATGAAAAAAATAGGGGTTGAAAAGAATCACCCTTAACGCAAATTCGGAATGAAAAACGTCCGATAAGAGAAGAATTTTGATTCGAAACTCGATTAAAATTGTAAAGAAAAAGATGCAAAGTTTGTTTAACTCCTGGCTGAGGAGAATCGGAGGTAGAAAGAAAGAGAGAGAGAGAGAGAGAGAACGCGGTACCCCGCGGTGCAAAGAATCGTTCCCCAGTTTCAAACGTTCTCCGGCCAACCGGGAAGATCATCGTCTTCTTCATCCTCCACGAGGATAACTTACGAACCCACTCGGTGAAACAGCGGGACGTCTATCGTCCCCTTTTGTTTCCAACAATATATTTTATTACACGCGCGTCCCAACCTTCCGCCATCTTTCTTTTCTCCCTTTCTTCCTTCTCCTCCTCCTCCTCCTCCTTTTTCTCGCTTCTCGACTCGAGTCAAAATGAAAATACGTTTATTTATTTCAAAAGCGCTAAAGCGTTACGCTCCTGACTCATAGAGACATAGGACCCGCCCCTGCCGAAGAAGTAGGCGGTTACGGAGACCGTGAACGATCTAAAGTGGATTCAAACCGATTCAGCGAGAGCCTCGCTGGAATATATCACGATCGCGATGGCGACTCGATCGAGCTAGGATTTTCTCTCTCTCTATATATATATAGAGAGAGAGGACGAGAGAAAGAGAGAGAGATATATATAAATATGAATATATATATGTATATGTTGATACAGCGATAAATTACCTACGAGTTTTCCTCCCTGGACCAAAAATTCAATAAGAAACTAAGCATGACCTCTAATCGGTACCACTTCGATTTACGTCACCAGAGCAATTTCCGGTTTGAAGATAAACGTTCTCTCGAGGGGTGAAAGTGATAAGTTCACTTTTAAAACGGATAAAGATAATTTACGATCGTCTTCTCCTTTGTCTTCCTCCCTCTTCGTAATCGTCCTTTCTTCGACTCCTTCGACCTTCCATCGAACAAATCTTTATTTACCTTCGACTCGTGCACAACCGATTTTATAATTCGGGAAAATAAATTAAATATACCTAAACGCGCGTATAAAAAAGAAATGAGTAACGCACGTTTCGTAGATGCTGAAGAAGATTGAGTGAAGAAGAAGTGAAGAAAAAAACGTTGTGGATAGTTTCGTGGATGCTTCCGTCGATTGCTTTACCTATAAATGCCTGAATGGAACAAGTAACTATGGACGAGAGATAGAGAGAGAGAGGGAAGAAGAAAAAGAAGAAGAAGAAGAGGAAAAAAAAGAAAAAATGGAGGAGGGTGGGGAGGAAGAAGGATAAGAGGGCGGTAATGGGTCCGAAGGGGAATTCTCAGCGAGCGTAGGATATCTCGGCGGATCGGACCGTGAACCGCGAGACGATATCTACGCGCGATCGACTCCTCCTCGCGGGCTACCTTATATACCACACTTGTGTCCACATCGTCTTCCTCTTGGTCCTTCCTCGTCGTAAGTATGCTATATAGCTCGTCTTGTAACTCGCTTGACTCGAGGTTCTCTCCTGTGCAGGTGCCATCAAGTCTACCGTGTACTCTCCCCTGTGTGTGCCTGGAAGCTCGCGGAATGAGAGAGAGAGAGAGAGAGAGAGACGAAAGAAGAAAAGCAGACTCCGCGAAGGCTCACCTCGCGTTTATAGTACTCGTTTGACGAGATATACATATATAAGAATGTCCAATGTATATATACTTCTTAGTATTATTCCTTTTCAAAAATCTAAACACTTTACATACCTCCAATATCCTCCATTTTATCGAATTTATCAATCGCGAGTAATCGATGACTTGAAAAAAACGGAAGAAAACGTATTTTCTTGCCAAAAGAATGAAACAAAAAATGACTTTTTAAAATCGAATGTATTTTGTTTCTTTTTTATATTTTTAATTTACTATTTGCTTTTGTTGCATCGAGTTAAAGAAAGAAAAAAAAGTTTCTTCCGATTTATTTATCGCTACCGGTCCGAGGCTATATGGGTGAGAGCTGCACTCTGGTAGAGAGAGAGAGAGAGAAAGAAGCGAGAAAGATGTGTGTTGCAGCATGTCCAAGAGCATTCGGTGCCAGAGAGTCTACCGGGAGATACACGGTGCGAGTCCAGGGAGGCCCCTCGGGCAAATTCCTATCAAGCGTTGCGTATACTCGTTAACCGCTACATACATGCATATCTGTATATTTATATCTATATAGATATCTTCATATATATATATGTTTGTATGTGTGTACATACTACATTATGCGTGTACGTATGTACCTCTCGGATCTCTTCAAGGTGTTTGTATACGATGGGCACACCTTAGTTCTTCGTATTTTTTTTTTTTTAAATATTTTTATTCAATACTCTTTCGCCGTTTTTCATACCCGAGATACATTGTCGATATACGTACATATAGCAGTCATCTGCACTCTGGATGTCATGTACGTTTCTATATACATGTATATATGTAGAATGAGAGATTATAATATTTATGGTATAGCGTGTATGGAATTTTTATTGTTTTGTTATTGCGCCTGAATCTTATTAGGCTGAGTTTCACTCGCTACAAACATCATCGGACGCCAGAGAGTCTACCATGCGGTGTACGTAATAACACACCGAGAAAAGTCGAGAAGCACGTTGCGGTGGACTCGAACGATGTGTGAGAGAATCCCCATCACCGCGACTCATGAGTGTGTACACCGAATCATGAGAGAGAAAGAGAGAGAGAGAGAGACCGGTTATACTTGACCCAGGCGTATTTTACGTCTCGTGTTATCATCTTAAACTGCTGTGCGAGAGAGTTTTTTGTGTTGCCGAAAATTTTATGGGATTTTAAGCGTTTTGTTTTTGAGCGTAATACGATCCATGTCGTATTTTAGTTATTTATAGTGATATGGACATTTATGGTAAGAATATAGGTATTTACTACTTTTAATGAAGATTTTGATTAGTTGGAAAGAATTGTTGAATAATTGTAGTTGAAAGTCTCGACGATGCGCGTTTCAAATTTGCAGACTGACTAGCGCGGTGCATTAGGAGTACTGCGCTAGTCAACGGTGAGTTGCGCGGAAGACCCGCCGAATACGCTTGCTGCGCCTCCGGGCCGCTTGCCGTTGGCGCGATCCGACTCCGTTTATCTTTCAGTGAAAGTTTAGCTAGTCTCAAAAATCGTCAATCGGGTATAATTGTGGACAACGAGATTTTCGGAATTATCGATGATATGTGTAAAATAATAATATGATCGAACGATCTTTACTTTTGTCAAAAGTTAGAATTGCCGATTATGCGCAAGGCTCGGGACGCTCGTGAAACAATATGGTGTCTATAACAATACTATATTATGCATGTATTTTTGACAGTTGTGTGTGAATTGCTGGTCAGATCAGAGCTTTTCATCGGAAGATAGGTACCGGAAGAAGACGAAAGCCATCAAGTAGTAAGTCTCTTTAATACTCTTCGTGTCGATAATCAACTCGAAAATTCGCGGTAATTAATGCACCCAGAAATGATAAAGAATACTCGAACGATGTTTCCCACCCGGGGACGAATAGATGAAGAATCGAGCATCTCGAGCATTTTGCAGAGATCTTTCGTTACCGATAATCGAATACAATCGTATTCCACATGAATATCTTTCGTATCGATATGTTTAGCTAGATTCCCCTAGCCGATGAGTTCAGGCAAGATTTTCACAAGCGTCGATGATGTAGGCCTCGACTCCAGGCGCGAGCGTTCATAACATAACCTATTTCTTACGTTGCCCGGCGATTTGCCATAACACATAAATTCGTCCACTGTAAACAATTCGTTATAGTAGGTTTTTCATTAATGACGATACATATATACACTAACTTTAATGGACAATCGATGAAAAATGTTTGATGAATTTCTCGTGACGTAATCCACAAGATTATAAGATATAACGACATTTTAGTGAAGTGCTTCGTATTTTTGTCGATCGTTGTAAATATCACGAGCAACAATGTCGGTCGTTATTGAAACAACTATAGGCGACTTTACAGTCGATCTCTACACCGAACAACGTCCTCTAAGTAAGTTCGAATCATCGAAATCGTAATATTCATTGCTTACTGTTCCAAATTCGAAAAGAATTCAGCAGAGTCTAAACGTACACAAAAAATCTTATTTCCAGCTTGTCGAAACTTTCTAAAACTCTGTAAAGTCAAATACTACAATTGGAATCTTTTTCATACGGTTCAAAGTAATTTCATAGCACAAACGGGCGATCCAACCGGGACGGGCAAGGGAGGTGAAAGTATATACGGAAAACTTTTGGGCCAAGAAGCGCGCTATTACGAGGCGGAACAAATGCCGAGAATAAAGCATGATAAAGTTGGACTATTGTCCATGGTAAACTGTGGAAACAATATGCTCGGGTCACAGTTTTTTATAACATTGGACAGGGATCTTCGATCCTTGGATGGCGAACATTGCGTTTTTGGGGAAATTGCCGAAGGATTGGAAGTTATTCTAAAATTTAACGAGTCTATTTGCGACGGCGATCACAGACCTTATCAGGACATAAGGATATCGCACACTGTTATATTAGAAGATCCTTACGACGATCCCGAGACTCTCGTCGCTCCTGATAAGAGTCCGGAGCCCACGAGGGAAGCCCTCACGGTAATTGGCGATACAATCCCTAGGTTTTCCATGCAAATCGATAATGCTTAATCGTAAGATTCTTTAGAGCGATAGAATAGGCGCGGACGAGGCGATCGACGACACAGCCGGCATGAGTATGGAACAAATCACGGAAATGCGAAAGGAAAAAGAAGCGAAAGCTCGCGCCACGATATTAGAGATCGTCGGTGATATACCGGATGCAGAAATGGCGCCTCCTGAAAATGTATTATTCGTTTGTAAACTAAATCCTGTGACGAACGACGACGATCTAGAAATAATTTTCAGTAGATTCGGTAAAATCGTAGGGTATGTTTCAAGGAAAATAAGAAAAATTTACGGGAAATAAATTCTTAGGAAAAAGATAAATCTTTAAATTTCCGTTTACAGTTGCGAGGTAATCAGGGATCGTCAAACCGGTGATTCGTTACAGTACGCGTTTATCGAATTTAAGGAGCGCAAAAGCTGCGAGGAGGCTTATTTCAAAATGGATAACGTTCTCATAGACGATCGTCGTATACACGTCGACTTTTCGCAATCCGTTTCGAAAATGCGATGGCGCGGTAAGGGCAAGGGTATAATGTACAACGACGAGAAGGGTTCGAACGGTAAAAACATGAGATACGAGGGATTCGACGAGCAGGGAGGTAGAGAGCGTCGGAAAAATTTCAACGTTCAGCGAGAAAATCGTAACAAGAGAAATTATGATGAAAAACAGCGAGCGCAAAAGTATGAGCGAAGAAGAGACGACGAGTATCGTCGAGAGAACGAGGAGAGATACGATAAACGACGAGACGAGAGTGAAGAGGAAAAATCAAGCGAGAAAAGACGCGATCGTGCGAAAAGCACGAAAAACAATCGTTCGGAAGTCAGAGGTCGAAGAAACAGTCGCAGTAAAAGTCGCGACGGAAAGAACGAGAGAACATTTTCGGAATATCGCGGTAAAAGGCGCGACGAGGAAAAACGAAGGGATCATCACGATAACAAAAACGAAAGATCCAATCGTCCCAAACATAGGGAAAAAAGATCGAGGGAACGTTCGGTGGAACGTTACGGAAGAAAAAAAGTAAACAGGAACGATCGACACAAATGATAAGAAAAATCTTCTAGTTATTCCTTAATATTCGATTGTACAAATTTCATATTTTCGCATTCGTCCGTTTCGACGATTAAATACACACTGACAAACTTTACAATGGTTCATTCTGTTTTTCCACCAATTCCGATAAATCATTCTCCATCGATCTCGAACGATCCTCCATAAGACGAACGATACTGAAATGTTTACAATTGAGCGCGACATCCATCGGTGTTTGGTTCGCACGATTTTTCGCATTTAAATCCGCGCCGCGATCCATGAGATATCTGTAAATTGGCCGGAAGTAAAAAATCAAACAATATTCCTATCGATATTACGCTTAATTTCATAATTAATGTACTCTGCCAATTCGTAATATCCGGTCAAGCCGACGATGTGCAAAGGCGTTCGCCGACCGATCGAATCCGACGAATTGATAACGTCACCGTCATGATGAATAATCATACCGATTATCTCGATATCGTATTCTTCACGAGCGCTCAGTACAGCTTCGTGAAGAAGACACTGCGCGTCTCCGGGAGCGAAGGTTCCGCGTCTGTGACGATACGACGAAAAAAATTAACTTCTCCTCGAACGTACGGTAAAATCGACGAGAATCCAATACCTCGATTTCGAGGAAAACAACAATTTTATCATCGGCAAATTTTTCGTTTTGAGAACGCTTATGTCCAACGGACTTTCGCCAAAAGCGTCGTAAATATGAATCGGTGAGGCTAACTTAACGAGAATTTTGGCGCAATGGAAATTTTGCTGTAAAGCTGCGTAATGAAGGGGACATCGATCGAGACTGTCGGTTGTACGAGTCGAAGCTCCAATTATCACCAATTCTCTGATAACTCTCGTGTGACCCAATAGAACCGCGATGTGCATTGGGGTCAAGCCTGAATCGATATTTTTTCATTAAAGATCGATTTTAAAGAAAAGGAAGTAAAGTCTATTTCATTTTTTCTCAACGACCATGCATAGTTTTCGATTCTGCTTTTAAAAGCGGAGCTTTGCAAAGCAATCGCATCATTTCCAAGTCACCGTGCTCCGCTGCAATGTGCAGCGGCGTCATGGAATCCGATCTTCGAGAATTAACGTCAGCCCCGCTATCGATAGCTCGTTCGATCGTTTTCTCATCGCGTATCGTACACGCCAACAAAAGTTTCTCGTTTAATTCCAATTTCGTCAACGACCTCCAGTCCGTCGTGTCGTTCACGTTACGTTTTTTCGAATTCCCAGCCATTTTTTCACTCTCGCATAAACGAAATCTCATCAAAAGGACGATTTTATTTTTTCCTTCTTCTCCGACGCTAAAAGTTCATGAATAGAATATCGTTTATTGTGTTCAATTTGTCGTCGTGTATTACACATTTCGCAAAACGTTCCAAAGACAGATCTTTGCCCGCTTCCGTTTGAGAAAAAAGAATAGAATCAAGCGAGTCCGTTAAATAGGTCCGTTTTACACAATCGACGAAGACTCGACACAAATCGCGTCGTCTGTTCGATATTAATTTTCTCGAAACGCTTAATTCTCTTGCCAGTCGATATTTCTTTATAAAAGAAAAGAATTAATTATTTAAAAAAAAAAAGGTCAATTCTACGAGAATCGAAGAATTAGCTCGGATATTAACTCGTGTATATTTTTCAGTCACTAGAGGGCGACGTTTTGCTGTCGGTGTTGATTTTTTTGTCGTTATTGTTTTTTTTTCATTTCGTTTTTTTTTTTCGTAAAATACTTCCAAGACGGACAGAGGGGTAATCAATCGGGTGGGAAGAAAAAGGAGAAATTTCGCTGATATGTCACGAGTCAACGTTCACATTGATGCTAGATTGATTATACATTAACGTATCATATCGTTCACAAATATATATATATATATATATATATATATATATGTATAAATAAATATACACATATGTATATCCGCATATTACACATTTTCATAAACGAATAATACACAGGCTTAAATATTTGTTTCTCTTTCTTTTACTAATGTATAAGTATGAGTATCGTGTCTCGTTTTCTTTTTTTCTTTTTTTTTCATTTTGTCAATTTATCTTTTCTTCAAAGTTCGTTAAAAAAATACTATAACTTCACCAAAAAATATATATCGTTACCGTGGCGGAGAAAAAAATAGATATAGGGTTTAAACGCCGATGCAGCGTTTTCTTTTTTTCTTTTTTTTTCATTTCTTTTTCGTCAAATTCATTCGAGAAAGGTATACACGAAGGCTGCGCGTTTAATTCTTTATATATAAAGAATTAGAGTGAGAAAGAGAAAATCTACTCTCGCAGATATTCTCGCATCTCGCGGATGTTGCACGTCTCTAGTTTTGTTATTCTCTCTCTCTCTCTTTTTGTTTCTTCGTTTTTCTTTTAATATTCTCGCGTTTTTTTGTTAATACCTCGAGATTGGGATAAAATTTGCAAAATGTAAGTCTTAAGTTTTACGATAGATCCCGTTGAGAATACGTGGAAGCTTTGGTTTTTTTTTTCGTTCCTCTTTTTTCGCGTTAGTAAAAATTTCTACGACGTGTTACGTGAGTTCGAGTCTTTATTTTTCTACGATGCGAATATTCGAGTTGGAAAATTGGAAATTGTTACGAGAGAAAAGAAAAGAATGGAGAGAAAAAATCCTCGCGTTCGAAAAATCCCCTCGAGCCTAACTCGCGACGACGCTAAGGAAAAATTTGTCGGCTCGTTCGTTAGAGATCCGTGTAATTGACAAAGAACGCTGAATGCATCGTATCTTCCGTTTGATCTTTCGTATTTACGAAATTCTCGTCTAGTTCGTGGATTTTGTGCATACGTATCGCTTTTCTTGTTTTTTTGAAAAATATTTTCCCCTTTTTTTCATCTTCGTTATCTTCCCTTCTTTTCTTTTTTCATCATTCAACTTTTATCGCGAATTAAGCAACGTTTTCATAAAAGCAAGGAGAAGTAGATTCGGTTGTAAAGTGTTAGTTGTTTCTCAGCTCGTCTAAATATTTTTTTTATAACATCTGAGCAGACGCGCCAAAAGTCCTCGGTGTACCAAATACGTTAGTCTTTTTCGTTTGGTATTTTTTTTTCTTTTTTTTCAACGACTTTTCGTATCTCGCTAAAAATTTTTTTGTTCTTTATTTTTTTCTCACCGTTCTTCGATTCTTTTCGCGCGTCAGCCCTCGTCACGACAATACATACGTCTATGTATAAGCGAGCCCTCGCCTCGAATTCATCCGTTATTTTAATTTAAGAAAAATAATATATATATATATATATACATATACATACATATCGTTATATATGTATGTTTATCTTTCAAGGAATTGCAAAAAAACGATGAGAAACTTTACGCGAATATATAATTTTTTTGTTACTTTTTTTTTGTTTTTTTTTTTACTTGCAGCAAACAGCGGATATTTACGCGAATATTAAACTCTTGAAGAAATTTGAGAGGAGCGTCGTTTCCTCGAGTCATTGAATATACGATGAGTATTTTTTTGTTGTTTTTTTTTTAGGATTCGTTATCGAAATTATAAATTCTTGATTTCTCGTTAATTTATACAGATTGAAATTTCATTTTTTTTTCATGCCAGGTACGATAAGGTCCGTTTATCAGGCGACAGGCGCGTTAGTGATAAGAAATTGAGGAGAAGAGTGATAAGCTGAGCGCGCCTCGTGCTTTTTTGTCCCTCGTCGTCTCGAGCTTGCAAACACGTTGTTCGAATTATCGAGCTGCCATTATTTTCTCTCTCGCGATCCATCGATAGATTTTCTTTTTTTTCTCGGGTAAATGTTTAGCTTAGTAGACCAGACGATGAGGATAATTCGGGTAGGCTTGAGGCTGCGAACCCATCAGTCGTGAGAGACTCGCCAGATCGCCACGACCGTTGTAAGAATCGTATCCCTGAAATATCGATCGATTTATCGATTAATTAAACAATTAATATAAAAAAATATCATTTAATTAATGACGATGATAATTAGATCGAGGATTTGAAAATTGATCCAAACGACTGGAAATGCAATATTTATTGTTTGCATTTTGATTTAATTTATACGGTTTTGAAGGACGAAAGTACCTGGGAGCGTTTTCGTGCAATCATGAATCTCTTCTCGGGCGTGTAGTAAGATTGCGATGGATACAGAGCTCCGTATTGAGCACCACCGTATTGCGTACTTTCATAGGGCGTCGCGTATTGCGACGCCTCGTACTGATCGTAAGAATTGGCGGGATGATTACGTGGTATGCCAATATCGAACGCCGAAAGAGGCTGAGGACCGTGAACCGGTGTGCTAAAGTGACGGGGTGGCTCGACCGCCATCCAACCAGCGTCTGGGCGACAAATATCGTTATGGTTAAATGGTTAAAAAATAAAATAAAAAAATAACATTAAAAATCGAAAGTTTAAACGAGACAAAATATATTGAATTTTTGTTTCGTTTGAAAAATAATTGAAATTAAATAATCTACCGGTTCTCGGGTCTTCGTCGTCCAAACCGACTACCGTTCCATCGTCCTCGACGTTCTCGTACTCGTCGTTTCCATAGTTGCGCCAATTTCTGCTCGTTAAAATATTTTCATTGTTCGTTGTTCGTTAATTAAAACGCGAATTTAAATAAACGTAAGAATTCGACGTTGATTACCTGTTGCGAGGTGAATTTTCCCAGAGTGATAGGAGAGTGAGGAATTCCTCCCTATCGAGAGCTCGTTTGTATCTCGGCTCTTGATACACGGGTATGCTGGAAGAAACAAAACAAAAAATAAGGAAAACCCATGGAGGATTAAAATTTAATATTAAAATCCCTCTCATAAATATTCAATGCTTCACCCCGTCCACCCACCCTACACTCGAAAACGTCGAAGTCGTGCGTCGTATTACGAATATCTAATTATAACTTTCAACATTATCGATGCAAAGCTTATAAATAATGCAATTCCTACCCTCTCTCTCTCCCAAAAATTTATCGCGCAAGGAGGTCAGGTCGAAAGAAGTTTTTGCCCCTGCCCTCTTTCTCCCCCTCTTTCTCTCTCTCTCGAGAGAGAAAATAAAGAAAATCTCCATGTACGTTCTAGAATTAAGATTTCCACTCGAGGGAGAAAAAATTGTGATTTATCGACGAAGCTTTAACCCTCGTTGATAAAGGATCGTTCTTCGTTTTTCTTTTTGTTCGCGAGATACGTTGTAGGGTGTATTCGCTGAAGAAGGGAAGAAATAGAGGAAGTAATATTTTCAATGAGATGTAGACATCTATATTTATGATTCCTCTTCCCAGTCCACCCCAACCCAGCCCTCTCCTTCCCCACATTTACCATCCCCTTCTCTCATATCACGCTCATGTACATACGCGTAGCTGCGCACCGGAAGTTGTGCACTTGTTCGTGCGGGGGCGTTGTTAAATGGCTCCTGGTTATCCGCGAATGGGGAGCGCGTGTAGGGCATAAGGATAAGAAGAGGGTGAATGGGGGGAGTTGTGTGGCGTTTCGCCAAAACTGACCCCATTGCTGACCCAGTTTCCCTGGTTAGCTGTTCCATTCAGCTTTTCCGTTCTCTCTCTCTCTCTCTCTCTCTCTCTCTCTCTCTCTCTCTCTCTCTCTCTCTCTCTCTCTCTCTCTCTCTCTCTCTCCTTCCCTCTCTCTCTCTCTCACTCTCTCTATCTCTCATATCCTCTCTTTTACCTTCCTCTCGCTATATTTCGTCCCAACCTTATCCTGCACCCGAAGAGCTTCGCTCTTGCGTCACGAGTATCGAACGCCTCGCCAACTCTGCCTCCTGCCTGGTAAACCGTACATGGATGCGTCGTACATTATATATGTACATATATATATGTATATATAGTAACGTATATGTATGAGAGAATGTGACGCTGTTCCCCGTTCTCGTCAAGAGAAGCTGGGTCGGCGCTAGTTAGATTAACCGGGCACGTAACCCGTTTCTCTCTGATCTCTTTCTCTCTCGTCACAATATTATTAGCCTTCTGGGTACGACCGTATATATATATATATATATATATATATATATATATATATATATATATATATATATATACATGTATATATATGTATATAATGTAATATATGTAATATATACAAATATATATGTAATATTTGTATGTTTGTATGTACGATCCGTAGCAACTTTGTCATGCGCGTCGTTTGTTCAATCAATCAGGAGACCCCGTAGAGCTTCCAACTCACGTTACGTGCCACATAGGCATGTATATATTTGTTATCCTCGTCGAGAAAATTAAACGCTTTTTTTTATGAGATTCAACAAAACAGAATTTTATGAATGAACGAAGACGATTTTTTTCGAATTAATACGTTCTATTAAACTCAACTCAACTCAATTGAAAGAAATTGGGGAAAGTTATTACTTTTATTTTTATTAGATTATTGTTAAATTTATTTCATGAATAATTAAAATATGATAAAGTGCTCTTTACAATCGAGGTTTTCGTGCGGAAAATTCGAAAAAAGGTTGATTGTATAGCGTGAACAACGGAGATTACTAAAAATAGCCACATCGAAGGGTTTGACGCGTCTGACGACACGAGTGGCATTACTACTTAAAAGCCTCGCCGTGAGCAATTCTCGTTCGATCAAACCAATCATCATGAACGGACGGTCTATATGGATGTATCAATTATTTCCGAATGCTTGAACATCGTTTAATCCCTGATAAAACTGTCAGGATCGATTATACGTATATCGATAAAGAACAACGCCCTTTGCAGAAGCCTCTCTCTCTCTCGCTCTCTCTCTCTCTCTCTCTCTCTCTCTCTCTATCTATCTATCTCTATCCCTCTCGCTCTTTCGACTCGTTTTCTTTGTCTCTCATCAATCGTTGAGAAAATATAGCGTAGAACAGAGCGGTGGCGGGAAAGAGGGCGGTAGGCAAGAATGAACGGCAGGAGGATATCAAAAGTGAAAGGGAGGGTTGCGGAAAAACAGATCGATGCTCGTCGTTCCCGGTGCACCTTAGTAACCAAGCTACAGGTGCCATAATGGAACGCTTTTTTTACGCTTACTGACCCCTAGCCCCCTACCCCAACCCTTCCTCCTTCAAATTTTATTTATTGAATATTAAACTATCGCTATAAATAATGATAACGTTTTCTACTTTTTTGCAATATTAATTTAAATATAAAACTATTAATATTTGGGGTAAAAATTGTAAAGTAAAGAATAAAAATCGACTCACCTTCTCTTGGCCTGAGCGACGGGTTCCGGTGCAGCTCGCGTCGTCGGCATCGATGACGACAACGACGAGGGTGACAACGTTGTCGAGGTAACTTGCGGCATCGATGATTTTTCCGAACGCTTGCGACGATCCTCGTCGCCGATGCTGTAGTAACGGGGATAATAGGGAGGTACGTCCCAGTTGCGCGATGATATATCGTTCGCCAAAACGTTTCCGTATCTGCGTTTCCGGAAACGAGGGATAAATTAATTTTCTTATTATTCCTTGCGATTTTCGTTCGGGAGAATTTATTTCGCGAGATAAAAGGATTTAAGAATTTAATTTGTTTTCTTTTTTACGCAAAATATATTTATCTCGTTGATTGTATTTTTACGAAATAAAAAAAAATAAAAATTTATTTCAATTTCCATTTAAATATTCCGATTCTTCGATTAAATAGAAAAATTGACTCACTCGTAATTCTTCGTGTACGGTGAAAGTTCGTCCCGGTCGTACATCGAGTTGATCGGCTGTTTCGAGTGACCGAAAGTTTCACCCTCTGCTAATGCGGCTTTTACGTCCTCGAGACCGGAAGTGCCCAGAGTCCCTGGAACAAAACCGATCGAACGTGTATTTACTTACTTCTTCTTATTTATTTTTCTTTATTCTCTTCCTCTTCCCACTGTTTCTTTTTACGAAAGAGAGAGAAAGAAGAAAAAGAAAATTACGAAAACTCACTCTTCTCGTTGTTGGGATTGTAAGCGTTGGAGGCCGCCGCGGCAGCTGCGATATTCTCGGGTCTACGATTTTGCTGATTGCCGAACATCAATAGTTCTTGCACGCGTTTGGCTAAAATGTTTCTTGTTTGTTTTTTCTTTTTTTTTTCTTTTACATATTCGTCGCTTAATTGTAATTTGCGATCTAGACGAATATTAGTCCCTTTCATCTTTCCACGTTAATTATACAATTATGCGACGTAAAGCAGAGACGTAGTTAACGAGTAAAATTATAGGGTACCTTTCGGTCGCATCGCTTGATCAGCCTTTGAGACATCCTCCATCAGCCCGGTGGTTAGAGATTCGGCCACGACGACCATAATCCCGAGTAATAACAGCCACGAGAAATCGTGAAACATCTGCAACATTAAATTAAACAAATCGAAAATATAGTAAAATGTTTTTTGCTATTATTATTGTTGTTATTATTATTATTATTATTATTTTGTTGTAATTTTATTAACGTTCGTCATTCGATCGACCGAATATTTCGATAAATATGAAAAAGAATATCTACACCCCTCTTAAAGACTCGAATTAGTCATATAAGAAAGAGGGTGCTCTCATGGGGTGTACAGCAAAAGTTTTCTCAATAGGACACTTGTTGCAAGCGCGCCGGAGGCACACGCACCCCATAGAGAGCCCGCTAGACCCGGCGGGGATGAAATATTTCATTCAGAATTTCCAACCCGTCGAACCGCGACTTCCTTTACCACGTATTTCGAATAACGATATTCCTACTCGTATCTCCGGTATGAATGAAATTTTGATTACGTGTATATTATGAAATCAGCGATCAAGGGTGGGCTTAATAAATTAAAAATTTCGTTAAATGTCAAAAGGTCATAGCGAGAATTGGACGAGTGTTTTTAACATTTTTTTTTTACAAGAAACTCTTTACCTTTGGATGACTTTTGCGCGCGCGTGTGCTTGGTTGAGAAATCTTGATTTCTCTTGTTTTTGTGTTCTACGAATCTAGTCCCTCTCTATCTCAATAAAGTGCGTCTGATTTACTTTGGAAGAGAATTTTTGTTACGAGTAACCAACGTATGTCCTCTCTCGATCGCGATCTTTCCGGAATAACGTCCCGGGTAGCAGTGGATATGTCGAGAGTCGTACGAGATAGCCGAGGCGGAAACATCCACCCTCCCCTCCCCCTTTCGTGCTTCAAAGAACGGTGGAGGGTGGTACGGTCGATCAACCAACCCCACCCGATGTGAAAGATATAACATCCCTACCACACAAGATTTTTCCCCCACTCTAGTGAGAGCAACCCCTTGCAAGCGACCGAGGGTGGGAGAATGTCGGCGCGGTTCAAAGAATCCGGTAACCAAGGGAAAGCAAAAAAGAATAAAATAACGACAGATCGCCAGGTACAGCGAGGTTTGCTTACGACGCAGGAAAACTCTCTTTTGTATCGGAGATTGCAAAGTACATATCGAGATTCGTTATGCTCGTTTAATACCGGACCAATAATAATCGTTGCAAAATTCATTTCAAACTCGATTTATCTTAGAACATAATTTTTTTTTTTTTTTCAATTAATTTCGGTGATTATCAAAATTTAATTCTTAAATTACTCGTTCGACATTAATCAACGCTGATTCAATATTTCGTTGATAAATTTCAGAAAAATTGTCTATTATCGATAGACCGGTGGTTAATTAATATCGATCGTATTTAATCGATAATTGATTAATTCGATGAATCAATTTTTTTCATGCAAGATAAATCATTTATTTCTTTATTTCACCGACAACCGTGTTTTCCGCAGAATCAGGGGAAAATAAAGATTCTATACTCTTCGCTTGATGAGAAAAATCAAGAGAGAGCGAGATAGAGAGGGAGAGAAGAGTGGGGAGCGTTATCGCAACCCGGGAACGCGGCCCACGCAACAGACTAAACGCCCACGTGACTCGAACACAGATCCAACGCCTACGCCGTCACCGCGCCCCTCCATCGACCTATCGTTATATATATATGTGTGTGTGTGTGTGTGTATGTACGTTACATATATAATATGTTATATATATGTAAGCGTATGTCGTATATACAGTGTCGAGACGGATGCTGGACGAATTCTGTTCAATTCTCCAACTGGTGTCTCTCGGACCCCTCCGGACTGAATGAATGTACTCTTCTGTCCCAACAGCCGCGCAATAATATACGCCAATCTTCCCCGTCTAAAATACGATTTGACAGACTGGGGATGTTGATCGAGAGATAGAGAAAACGAATTTAACACATATTTTCCTATATATTGAGAATTTTATCTTGTGAAAACGAGATGAGAACTTATTTAAACGAATTCCACGACGCGAATGAAATATTCAATAATCTTTTTTTTCTTTTTTTTCTTTTCTTTTCTTTTTTCATTCGATTCCCCGAACAATCGTTCGATGTAGGAGGTTGCTTTTGTGGAAAATAATGCAAAATACTCGAGATGCCGTGACGCGATAACGTCGAGTTTCCCTCGGGTGTTTGGATTGTTTCTTGATAGACGTTCGCAAGGAATGTACACGTGATGGAATTCTATTTCTTTTCGTTCTTTTTCACATAAGATGGAAAGACAAATATAAGGTAACTTATTTTTGGACCTGTCGAGACTTTTCGTCGGTGGGATATTAAAACAAATTTTTTTTTAGATAAACCAAAATCATACGAACCTCGAGATAAACTCTATCGGGAAAGAAAATTTTTGAGCTGGGATTTAAGAGATTTTTGTGTGAGTGAAAATTGAAATTCCTCGACAATGATTATTTCTCTTCATGCCAATTGCAGACGACCTTTCAAATTAATAAATTAATATTATATAATAAGCTTTCATTTATCAATAACAATGGTCCATATGATCCTGACATCCGTCACGAAGTGAATGGCGCGACAATTACGTAAGGATGAAAATTTTCCTTAGCTCGAATATTCTGTTGCTATGGGTTGAGGTTGACTAATAACGCTTCGAGGAGTAGCATTGACGTCACGGTGAACCATACTTGCCATAGGGTAGAGAAAATCCGCGAAAGCTGCTCCGGCAGCTCGTAACACACGTAGACCTATATATTGCTCTTTGCTCTCATGGGATGTACATGGCAACACTACGAGAAGTAGAGAGGGATTGGTCTATGTGGCGGATGGAAACGCTAGGGGATGAAGTAGAGCCACTCGAGGTACGTTCGCGTCGTACCAATTTCTCTCTCCCTCTCTTTGTCCTCCTCTGGCAAGCTTCTATGTACTTCACGTACCAAATTGCGCACATTCGTGGAAGTAGTTGTTCCATATTTAATTTCCTCGGCCCCAAGTGATTCGAGGTGAAGACAAAATTGTAAACAGTTTTTTTTCTTCTGGTTATTACAGTAAATTTATTATCAAAGGTTTTTCTTTCCGTCAATAATTATTACATTTTCGTGAGAATGGCTAGGAAGATTGCGTCTTACCCATGCAATCGTTACAGCTTTTAATTGTAACTGACGCTCGGATTCATCGCTCTAAGATATTTTCTTTCTCAATTTTTTTTTTTTACATATTTTTCTAGTTCGCCATTCGCACACCATTCAATGAGCTTTAAAGCGGATAGATCCAAGTATCCAAGGATCGAGACGCGTGAGGGAAGATTGTTTGAAAATTCATTGTAAAAAAATCGAGAAAATTGTGACAAATCAATACTTTGGAAATTTCGATGTTAAATTTTCTCAACGGTACGATATAAGCGGTTTTAAAAAATAACAAACATCCTTTATTACGAGTAATCGTTCTCGATGCTTCTATTCAATAATAACAATGATATAGTAGTTTTATATTTAACATTAACAACGTCAATATACACGTATGCCTAGAGTCGTGCCAGACGACCTCGAAAACTGTTGAGAATGTTCGAAGAATGTATTCGTTCCTTTAAACGTAATGTATGTGTATATATTTGCATTGAAAATTGCTCATAGACAGTTTCAATGTTATTAATATTATGGAAGTATATGGCCAGACTATATCGTTTCATGTTGTCGAACGAATCGGGTAAGACAAATGATCATGTCGACGCTGCTTACGAAAACTAGCATGTTTCAGATTTCTTACGAAGAGAAGCACGTTTGATATCAGCGCGAAAACTAGCGTGTTTCGACTTTTGACACGAAAACTAGCGCTTTTCGATATTTGTCGCGAAAACTAGCATGTTTCGGCTTTTGCCACGAAAACTAGCATATTTCGGACATTTCAGTTATCGCGGCAGAAGCCGAATCGTGCTAGTTTTCGCGGTGAGAGCCGAAACATGCTAGTTTTCGCGTCGAATATCGAAACGCGTTGGTTTTCGCGGTGAAATTAGAAACGTGTTAGTTTTCGTAAGAAATTTGAATCGTGCTACTTTTCGTAAGCAGCGTCGATGTATGCTTTAAAAAAATATCATACGCAAATAATGCGATATGAAAATCTTTCGGCATCGAAAATTGTGCGCTCATCAGAAAAAAATAGAATTAAAAAATGAAAAAACGTTCGTAATATTTACACGAAGAACGGAGCTCGTTAGATTGAGATATTGTCGATGATCTAATATACATTATTATAGTAATGGATAGGAGCTATCGAAAGTATATATCGGTATTTATGAAAAATGCGACGAGTTTGTGTGTGTGTTTTTTTTCGATTCTGGCACGATATTTCATCGATATCGTATTATTATCCGAGTTACGAAAAATTCTTCTTGTAGCCCGCAGTCATTTGCTCGAGGAAGATGAAAGTGAGAACAGTGTGCGGGCCTAAACGAGCGTAATATGGGAAGAATCCTTTCCACAGTGCGAACAATCCTTCGTTTCGTATAACTTTACCCAGAACATCGATCGCACCTTTAAATTCGGGTTTGCCATCTATCATTTTCATGTTTTGTATCCTGAAAGAAAGATATTGATGAGGTAAGCAGGTTTTTTTGTTCTTCTTCCGCTGTTTATTATGATAAATATGTCAGGGTGAAATAAATCATGAAACTCGTTGTTATTCGTAGCATTGAAAATTTGCTTATCGCCCGTCGCGATATAACAAAATTCCAACGAGGCTTGAGAATTTAATATAAATCACCTTGTTTTGGCGATATCGACAGGCATCGAAGCAGCCGTCGTTACCAATCCCGATATCATCGAGCTCACGAAGTGAAGCATGATATTTTCCTCGAAGTAGCCTGACAACAAAAATTAAAATCGTTCAAATTTGTATCTCTTCTCTCATTGATAATAATTATTATTGAATTTCACTCACCGGTGTCCAACAAGGCTTGCTTGGCTTGAGAATAGGAAGCCAACTGAGCGGCGTTGACTACCATAGCTCTTCCCATTGTTGGAATCGCTCCCCGCCAAAGCGTTAATAATCCTTCCTCTTTCGTTATACGAAACAGAGCATTAAAAACGTTCGTGTACATACGTCTCTCGGCTGTAAACAAACAAACATACGTGCATATTAACGAATAAACAAAGATACATGATATTTTTGCGATTATCTGCATAAACATGTTTTTTTTTTTTTTTTTTTTTAAATTCATCGAGACAATTTGCGACTTAAAAACTGATTTTCTTACCAGGAGGTAATCTCCCATCCGCGGTCATTCTTATGAGCGCCACTTCCGCCGGTGTTCCGACAAAAGCTCCGACGCATCCGGCTGCCATACCCAATGCGGCTTTGGTAACGAAATTTGGCTGTCCGTCTTTTCTGCGAGTTTAAAGAAAAAATTCGATCTATAATTTAGAATTATATTAATGATGTTAATGATTTTTTCATACTTACGAGGCCATTTCAAACAACCAAGTGTAAATACCGAGTCTCGTGGTCGTGTAAGTGGCTTGTCGCATTAGGCCAGCGGATAGTCCAGAGTACATAGCCAAAAAACCTTCGTTTTTCATTATTGACGAAATAACGCTTAATGTCGATGTTTTCGTTCCGCTTAATTGCATTCGATTTTTTATCAGATCCAAGGGTTGAACGAAACATGTTGCTCCCATTCTACGTAACAACATATGTGTTTTCACATTTTTTACATACATAGGTAATGCGCGTAATAAACGTTACATAAAAAATTCTCTCTCATGTGACGATGTGTATGAAGTATTATGCAACTTGGAATTCAATAATAGAATTTACTTCCTCGTCGTCGAATATTTCGTGAGAATGACGGTTGTTTTTCAAATTCAACGTTCACACCCACGTTTCGAAATTTTTGGCAAAGATAAGCTATACACCCGAGGCAACGATGTATGCATATATATATATATATATATATATATATATATATATATATATATATATATATATAAAATTTATATTTATATATTTTATATTTATTTATATTTATTTATATTTTATAAAATTTCCAATCAAGCAGTAATTCTCAAGGATCAATATCTTTGATAAAAAATTGCACGTTCGATTTAAAAAAACATTTGAACATAAAGTAGACATACCCCGATGTGCCGCCAATTAGGAATTTAATGCCGTTCGGCACAGTGACGGTAGATTCTTGTTTCGCCATTTTTGCGTTTTTTTTTTTTAGTTTATATTATACTTCGTATCCAGTCACGAGATTTTAATAATAACGATAAATTTGTGCGGTAAAAAGTGAATGATCGAGCGAAACGACAGCGAGTCGACGACCACCTGACACGAGACAGACGACGAAATTCGTTCCACTTTCGTCGACCTCCGTCCTCCGTCGACAGTCTTCGGTCGGCTACTGGTCGTTCGGATCAGGGAAGGTCAGACAACAACACTCGTCGGCACTTGCTTTTATCTCTCGAACTGGGTACTGGAAGTAATTCAAGACCGAATGTGTCGGTGGTCGAACGTGCGAGATACTCAAAGAAAATATGCAATAAAAACGTATACATATATTTTATGTGTACATGTGTGTTCACTCAAGCGAAATTACGTTCCATACGAAAATACATGCGAAGAGGGACAGGTGCTGCCATCTAGCGGCGGCGAAAGCAACCCCGTTCGTACGCGACAGTCGGCAATGATAACCGTAGTCGGTATGGCTATAATCTAGCAATAACGATAAATCATTTTTTTCGCACTTTAATCAATAAACAAACACCGATTGGAATAATACATGTGATCTGAATTTCGTTATGTTAATTATCATGATTAATAAACATTTATAATTATGTATTCGATTATTATAATTAATCAACAATTTAATTATTTATGCACAAAGGTTTGTACTTTCTGAAATTGAAATGGATCGTATCGTTACTTTTACTCCCTACATTCTCGTAAAACACAAGAACATCTCAAGTTGCACGTAACCTTGAAATAATGCCAGGTCAATTTCTATAATAAGAATCGACCAGCGATCGAAATCGCTAAACGTTTATTTTCATCGCTTCCGAAAAGAAAAAGAATTATTCGCGCGAATGAGGCAATTCTCGCAAATATGGATCGAGTCGATGAGTCTCTGGATTTTCGCGAGGCATACGGTCGAACGACGCAATTAATGCGCGAAAGTCTCGTTACGGTTGAGAAAAATTGTCAATCGTTGCGCGATCGTATCAAGGATCAACGAAAATCGATCGATAATTCGCTCAGGTTCACTTTTCAATTAGACGATTATATTTCGTATAAATTTTTGGCAAATAAACGAAATCTATTTTCAAGTAACTAATCGGATCGATTAGTACAGATCGAACGTCGGCGATACCAAAAAGCGCGAAGCCTCGCAAGCCACTTTACATTTTTACGATCACATTCGTTCGGAACTCGTCAATCTCGAGGAAGTCTGTCACGAATATCGCCTCAAGATTCAAGCCGATCTCGCTTCGGAGATAACTCAACGTCTCCAGCCACCCTGTTACACCTCATTCGCCTCGGTCAAGAAAGCTTACGAACTTTGCGATCCGACCTTTCTCAATCTTCGAAAGAACGTTCGAGGACCGATTTTGAAAAAAGGTTTTTGCCACTGGACCAATATTTCATCCGACTCGCTCCGTCATACTCAAGACATAATTTACGGTCCGAAGAGACCGATGCCCTCGGAATTTGACGACTGCGATCAAAAATTCAAGCAGGACATGATGATTCTTCGGACCAAAATGTTTTCCGTGTCTCGCAATCGAGACGATGGCGCGAGGTACTTTTCTACCGATTTCTCGATATTTTAGGAATGCAGATTGAAAAAATAAAATAAAATTATCATAAATAGAGATAAAGAAATGATCAGAGACGATAGAAGATCGAGTATAGAAAATTCAAAGAAAAAAGAATTTATCGAAACGGCGAAGAAAGCCGATCCATACACTCCATCACCGTTGGAAAAAGAATTATCGAAAATCGTTAGCCTAAAATTCGTAGACGGTGAGTTTAAGCCCTCGGACGCGTGGATGAGATTGCTCGATTCTTACGGACAGCAGCTAAGATCGAAATGGTACGTGTTCGTTCTACCTCAAATCGAGCTTATCCTTAAAAGACGTAGAATCCCGATGATTCATCTATGGGCTCGCGAGACCTTTGATTTTATGTCGAAGATACCAGAAAATGGATTTGGCTTCGTAGTATGCCGAAAGGATTTGATTCCAATGGTTAAAGAAAGCACGGAGAAAAAATGGCTGGAAAGTTGGACAAACCAGCTGAGAAGTGTCGATGGAAAAGACGTTGCGGCTGTGCTGATACAAAGTTACTGGCGTGGTTTTTCGGTTGGTATCCGTGTTACGTGACCTGATCTAAAATTAAATTTAAAGTAGAACAAAGATATCAATAACGATCGAGGTAAAAACGTAAACGAGCCTCGATCGACATTTCGCGCGTTTTCATTCGATGAATCTTGATCCGAAATAGATACGGAAAACAATGTTCGAATCAGAATGCAAATACATAGCCGCGAGTATAATCTGGGTAGGTTGGATCGTGGTGAAGAAAAAGCGGCAGATGCACGATCGTTATCTTCGAAACATGCTCACATCGCTCGACGTAACGCGCCAGCTTACCGCCAAATTTAGCGTCGATTACGGTACGATAATCAACGAGGATCACGTCGTGATACATCTGCCCTCGTTGGGTTTTCCTCCGGACGTAAGACAAACATTCGGCTCGTCGAAATTCGCGGTCTATCAAAATACGATGAGTCTGAAATTCTCGTTCGTGAGAAATCCGCGCGCTCGCGTGATTTACGTGATGCCGGTGAAATTGAACGAGGATCTTCGGACGATGTACGAAGATCTGATGGAGTCGATAGTACCGAACGAGAGTTTTAAAAAACGTGTGATGTTTCTCGAGTTGTCGCAATTGTCGACGTTCGCCGATCGTTCGTTCAACGTAGCGAGATGTCTTCACGCGTCCGAGGATACCCTCGTCGAGATAAGAAATATCATCGATGGAAAACCGGCATACTGTTTGCCCTGGATGATCGACGAATGCGACGTTCGCCTAGTTGGAAACTTCGGCGTTCCTCTTCTCGCCCCGGATCTCGAGCTGCAGCGTCGATTGCTCGACAGATCGATTGTCAGTGATATGATCGATGAACTGGGGTTGAAACAACCCCCTTGCGTAACGAATATAAGAGATTATGCGACACTTTGCCGAAGTCTTGCCGAACAGATGTGTCTCCATACGGAAATATGCGTTTGGCTGTTCATACTTAATGTCGGTTTGTCGCACAAGCACAGAGGTGTTTTTCTCATAAACCATATGAGCGTGCCGTTGATGCCGATATTGCGAAAAGAGAGAAACGCTCATGGCGACGAGTGGAAATATAACGTAGAAATGAGATCAAACTTTTTTAAAGCTCTGTGCGACCATTTGCCTCGCGTGGTATCAACCCTCACGCGACTCACCGACTCCTACGCAAAATGGGAAGATTTTTATGTCCAAGTGGTGAAATACGGCTGTCTTCTTCAGGCTGTACCGCGCGAAAAGTCCTCAAATTACGTGAGCATTACGACGTTCGTCCCTGGTAAGCGGACCAACGATCGACCCGCTTGGACTGGAACCGTCGAGACAGTTTACTTAGGTATCGAACAGTCTAATTTGCATTATTATTCAAATACTCTTGGAACCCTAACGGGGATTATTATTCAAACAAGCCTTTGATCCTCGAGGGTCGAATCGGTCACGTTTCACAAATCATTAATAATTTCCATCATTGAATGCAGAGACAGGATCACGATTCGACACTTTCATGTACACGATGCCACAGACTTTCGTCGACAATTCGAGTCTCGAGCCGATCGTCGAAAAATTGACCGACGCTCTTAGAAAAAACAATTATTTCGGTCATCTGACCATCGATCTTTGCTGCATTCGTCCCAAACCGGACGACGAGATAATTTCGCTCGTTATCGAAATTCATCCTTGCTACGATCACGCCCACCACTTTGTCGATTGGATGAAATTCGCCATTAATGGCTCTTACGATTTCACGTCAAATACATTCGACGCCAAAGTAGCATTACCCGGGGACAAAGGAACGCGACGATTTGGAATCGCTATTGGACAGTTGTATCATTCGCGACTGGCGTCTTACAGTTGGGAGAAAATTAACGCTCTCGGAAAAAAGTGTGGGGTAGGTCCTTTATTTTATTTACCTTTTGTGCTTTTTTCCGCATAGAAGAACATTTAATTGACCTTAATGGTATTCAATTGAAAATTTCACCCTCCAATCAAGTGAATTAAATTGCCATCTTTTCTATTACCGCCCGTATTTCACGTGTATTGGTGAACGTCAAAGGGCTATTTGCTATATTGCGTAAAATCCATAACACGGTAGGATTTCACGAACAAAGTTTGTTCGATTCATCATTCAGTCCATTCATTATCGATTGGAAACTCCTTCGTTAAATTATATGGGTATACCTTCATCGGCGATAGCTCGGCAAGGTACTTAGAAACGAGTAATTTGAAAGGTTACATGGAATTCATCGACAAAGGAGGGCTCCCATTTGATTCTACACGACGGTGTCTCGAAAGAATTTGCCATGCTAATTGTCATCACGTCTAGCATGGAATTGACTTTGAGATTGATGAAGAGTTGCCTGAGAAACTTGTACAAAAGATTGAACAATCGAAATGGAATGGCTGCAGAGAGCAATTTCCTCGAAGCGATACGCCACATCGACGATTCATTCGGAAAACGTGGAAATTCGTCGATCGCCAAATGCGATCCTCTTAATCGCGTCCCATAATATCGAGCATCGTATTATTAAAAAAAATCGTTCATTTTCCTACGTTCTTAAGATTTTTTAACGTAGACGTTTTAGATCATTGTACGTACTTTATTTTTTTTTAATGCCAACGATGTCTATTTTCAACATTGAAAAGAACAGTGAACGCGTAGGCGGATAAGTAAGAGGTGAACGTAGATACGTAGACGAGTCGATCGGAGACCAAACGCTTAAGGATTTGTAATTGGAGACCGGGCGTTGACAGGAAAAAAATGCGAATGTGTAGGATCGCGTACGAGCAAATTAATCGAGAAGAGAACGTTTCTTTGACACGGTAACTAAGCAACAGGGGAGGTCGGCGACCCTTGAATATGCGTATGTTGCGGCCGGAGACGGCGAGACTCGTGCAAGAAGCAAACAGCAGGGTCAGTCGACTCTGTCGAGCACGATTCTCGTCTCGTATTTTCCGAAGTTTCGTTTGTTTTATTTTCGCAAGGATCGCGTCACTAACCCCCGCAGCTATTTACTCTCTCATCTTTTATACGAAAAAATAAAAATCGTCTGCCCGCCCTCGCACTCGAGTATTCCCTATTTACTTTTTTGTTTCCTCGAGAGCCTCAAACTCGTACGTTTCTAAATGCACGCGAGAAAGGGAATGCGCGTAGCGGATCGAAGGCCTCGTGTAACCGTCAAACAGAACGAGACATGTCGTTTCTCGTGAAACCGGTGGAGTTGAATTTTTTAAACAACAAGGACAGGGAGAAGAACTTCCTTCTCTCGGACGACGGTGATGATTCGTTCAATTTCAAGGTAATTAATCCCGTTGGATGTTTAATTTTTGTTTTTTTCTTTCGACTTTCGCGAACCGTTTCATCGCTTTTTTTCTCGTACGAACGCGAAGGAGACAGCAATGTCACCATTCCATATTTAATCGGTTCTAGATCGAGGGGGATGAATGGAGGACTGTCAAATTCAGAATTTAATTTCACGCCGCGCGATGATTTTTTTTGCTTGGATATAAGTTGAATCTGTAGAAAATGGTGCGAACGTAATATTTAGAGGTTAAACGCAGGTTTCGGTTCACCTGAGAAGCCTCAGGTAAGCCGCATAGCTCGCCGTCTCTCTCGCGCTCGAGTGCGCTTCTCCCCAATGCGCATGCGCGGAAGCAATAGCGTCGTCTCCGTCCTACTTTCGAGGAATCTTTTATCTCCCTCGCTCCGACCATACTGCCATTAACATCCTCTAATCCCTTTCCCGCTTTGACTTTCTCCGTATTCTAACCCCTGCGCTAACATTCCTCGCTTTGTCTCTCTCACACACCTCCGGCTATCTTCCACCGCCAAAGTCAAACACGTTTTGATACGAATTAGCACGAATTAATTAATATCGTCTCAACGAAACGGAAGTTCATCCTCGAATTTTGCTCTCGATATGATCTGTGGATTATAATCGGATTTAGTACGTCTCGGCGAGCCAAATCGAACACATAATCAAGGATGTGAGACGACAAAGAACACGAAAGAGGGAGGAGAGCGCTTGGGTCTCGTACCTGCGCGACCGGAAGTCCGAGTGTTTCGATTGCGACGAGAACGATTATGCGATCCCCGGTATTTCGAACGTGAAGCAAATGTTGCGAGGCAGCATGGAGGAAGTCGATCAAGAATTGATGAGGCTGAAGGAAGACGCTCTGCCGGAGAGAAAGAAGAGAACTACGAAAAACTACCCGGTGGACCAGACGAAAATAGGGGAAAGAGTGGTATTCGAGAATCAATTAATTTGGCTCGTTTCGCATCGATACGAAATTTCCCGCTAATGGCAGACTTTCTTCCATGCGTTCCAGAACAACGAGAAATCATCGAGAGTCGCGGAACAACAGGAAGAAAGCGAAACCGGAAGTGGCAATATTTTACTCGCTATACCGGAAGAGAACAAGAGTCCCTCGGTTTACGAAAGGTCACCGATTTCCAAACTCGAGTACAGCACGAGAACGAGAAAATCTCACTCGGAACGTACTCTAAGACCGAAAAACGAGTCCGAGGAAAGATTTCACCGACCCGTCAAATATTCCGAGTACGATTACAGCTCGGGCCGTAGCCGCGATTACGACAGTGACAACGAGGACACTTATGATGTACGACCTCATCCGTTGGTCGCCCATAAAATATTGTCGATGCAAAAAAAAGTCTCCAAATTACTGGACGAGATAAGTTTTCGCCTCGTGAGAATTCCTCTGCCGGACGGTGATCGCGATCTTCGACGTAGACAACAATGCGTCATGGAATTCGCGATCAGATTTTCACGAAATTATCTTTACGATCTTGGTCGTCAAATCGGCGATATACAGAGGCACGTGAGAGCGATATCACCGAGGGCTAGAACAAAAACAACGCAACGAGGCTTGTCGTTGCACATGCAGGTGATCGAACAGAAATTAATATCCGCTCATCAGTTGTTGCTTCATGCCCTGAACGCTTACTGCAAGCACATACCTAGCTCGGTACTGAAAGGACATCCTGGAAAGCTCAAGGAAATCCTTCAGTACGTCATCGACTTGAATGACGTCTGCACGAAAATTGATCTAACGACGGATTATTACGAATGCGGAGATATCGAACCACCCTCATTGGTAATCGTCTCTTCTTTATCACTCTAATCTCAACAAAAAAAAATATCCCAGTTCTTTAACCCTTGATGGACATATTTCTCGTACAATTTGCGTTCAAGGGAAACGACACGGAAAATCGATGCGGCGCTATACTGTCGCAATTACGACGGAGCTCCGACAGTGACTCGTTACTCGTTAGTCACACCACCCAATCGACCCCCATTGAACTTGTGCGTAACAAGACCATCAGCGATAATCGCAAAAATCTGCCGTCGCGTCTCAGTATGTACAATACTAATGGCCAAACTGGAAAGAATTTAGGGAATCGAAAGAACGGTAGGTTGGGCTAGATTTTTCGTTTGGTTCTAGAAGAAAGGGTGATCGTTGAAAAAAACACACGCATGTTTTTCCTAGTTACGACGTTCACTAGAAGCAAAAGGTCATACCCCGGAGTGCGTCGAAATTCGTCGCGTTGCAAAACCTCGATACCGGAACAGCCAAACTCCAGTCCTGTTACCAATAAATCCTCGAGGACTATATCGAAACGTTTAAAGACGAAAGTTCGCGGGCCTGTAAAGGAGGATGATATTAGTACGATGATGTCGATGATACCAACGGACTCGGACGCGGTACGTGCTCTTCTGAAATTTATCGTGTTTGATCTTGCATATTGAAAGGGCGTCTTAGCAATATGCAAAACGGGTTCTTGCAGGGTAGTAGCATCGCGGTATTTGGTGACTCTCAACCCTCTGCCTTACCCCACAATCGCTCGATAACGAGGCGTCGCTCGTCGAAAAAATCACCCTCCGATGCTCACAGTCCTTCGAGCATACCAATCAGAAACCCGAAGCTCGATAAAGATGACGATGAATTTGGCAACGCGCCGAATCTCGTGTCGGAACAGCAACTGTCCAGTTTCGTTCCCGTTATCGCCGATCTCATGACTCTGATCAAAAACGAGGTAAACAAAAATTAGAACACATGGCAAATTATGCGAGGGAGACGCGTGGCTAAAAAATCTATCTTTCTATCCCTCAGCGACAAAGCGATCTCGCCATTCAACCAGTTTCCTCGAACTCGATGGACGCCCTGATAGATCTGCTGGAAAAATATCGAATCTCGAAAAATAAAGATATTTCCAACCTCGAAACGTCGAATTCGCGAAATTCCGAGAACAAACCGATGGAAACGCGAAGCGGTGCGAAAAATATGCAACTTATTTGCCTTCCTGCCGTAGAAATTTCACAAAGGAACGTCGAGATCGTAGATCGTACTAGGAACGTGTCAAACGAAACAAAAGTTTCCACGGGAACGGCGAGTCTGACTGGAATTAGAAAATTGAGAGTCGATGAGTCGTCGCTCGAGGCACTCTTGAAGTATCGCGATGATTATCGTAACTGGTCTCGATCGAACCCGATGTACACGAGCAAAAGTCGGAACAAACCGTGGGACGTTGTGGCCTGGTAAGTTTTTTTCCCGTGTAGTGACAATACTCGACGATACCGAGAGCGATGAATATTCCATATGCACATTTTTATCAGTCGCGCATGAATAATTAATCTCTATGCGTATTCAGGATCGCTGATAAGCTGGTCGATGAACTTATCGTCGACGTATCGAAGGAATTTGATAACCGCGACCATATACAAAAGCTGTTCGAGCTGGAATTCAAAGAATTCTGAACGATCGTCGAGAACCTCGCGTCTACAGTTCACATTAGCCTAAGATTTTTTTTCTACCAAAGATCGTGATCACAGCATTGTCACCAAAAGTGTACAAATTTCTAATGCCTTTACACCTTACGAATCCGTTTACTTTGAATAAAAGACTGAACATCAACTTTTTTTCACAACACACGATGCTCTTCCTTTTAATTTCAGGGTAAAATACAGAATGTGTTAGGAAACAATGAGCGATCGAGCTCGAATAAATGTAAGTGTGAAAACGAATTTAATGAAAAGCGTCGTTCAAGGTAGGAAACAAATGAAACCGAATTGAATCGAGACTCTTGAGATGGTCGACCCAGCGCCTCAGGTACATCACGTTACATATTGGCTCGTAACTCCCTAGGTAAATGATGGGTTGTAACGCAGCAAAAACCTAGAACGATAAAAGCCGATACAAAGGCTGTGACACCAATTGGGATTAATAATGAACAATTTCTGACTAGGTTTTATCTATTTCCCGATATCAACGCGCTCACGCTCAACCGCGATAGATCAATATTTGACTGCCCATTTCACTAAACTAATCGACGTATACAAATATACGCCGTAAGGATTATAAACGGTGATCACATTTATACGCGACCCGAAATTGTGGTTTTTTTTAATTTGTTAAATGTACAGCGTTCCATGAATGTTTTTCAAGCGGTTTAATCATTGGTATATTTCATCAACTACATATTCAGCTCGAAATCCGTCATTGGTTTAATTAACCGGCTCGCATCGTGGATTTGTAACCTCGAATTTCAATCAGCAAACGGCCCGCTGTTTTGTCTGTTTATCTCCCTGTATGTAATTCTCTCTCGATGGTATCGTCATACTCCGGTGCGATGAACAAATTACACTTGTCTCGTCGCGATTGACGATTCAATCATGCAAGGGATTGAAACTACTTCATTTCCGAGACATCGAACAAATTTGTTATTTTCATCGAATCTCGCGAAATGTGATCCGATCGATACACCCCCTCGTTGTACCTCCCGAATTTCCTATCTCCGATTGGCTATGTTGAATCTATGTCTTTTACATTATTTTTACCTCCTCGTACAGGGGATTCGTATCAGTCCTAAGCGCGACGGACACTTTGATAAATTAAATAGATTGGCTCTGCCGTTAGCGTTCGAGTGTGCCAACGAAGCTGCAAACGAGTATACGTCCTCGAGTGCTGTCCTGTTACCCGCGAGCATCGCTCGACAGTGCAACATGAATTCCGGCTATAAACGCGTGTAGCATTCTAGATGCTTTTTAAACTCCGTGTCTCATTTAATTGTTGGGATATACGAGTTTTTTTCCATCCGAGCTCTTCCCAATACGAACCAAAGGGATTTTCATTATTTTGATTCGTGCATTTCGAGTTCGCGTTTAGATCGGACAAGTTGAGAAATTAATCGCACAAACAACAATTTCGTATTAATCGTTTATATTGGTACGCGAAATATAGAATTTACGAGGAGCTTAAAAATTTCGTGTACGAAAATTGATCATCACGATACATTAGTAGCGAATTTTAGTACGTTGCGGTCTATCTCGATTCGAAACAAAGAATTATGTCACTTTTTAAGGATCTCAAACCTTTTCTTCAAGTGGGAAGAATTTTTGGTTTCGCGCCGTATTCCTTGAGCAGTGTCGATCTACCCTTGTCGCGAAAGGGTGTAATTTATTCGATTTTCTGCGTGATCGTTTACGCGTATCTTCTCTATATACGTTTGCTGATCCTCACGTCCCCCGACATCGAGTTAAAATTACGTTTTCTTACGGTACTGCGAACGGTATTGTCCGAGTCCGTTATATTCGTCGATATATTCGTTTGCATAAGATGGCACGGCAAACTCTGCGCTTCCCTCGAATTCATGCAACGTTACGATCAAGCGGTCAAACTCGAAGCTACGCCGAAATTAGTTACGACTCGCTGTTGGCTCGTACTCGGTGCTATTGCCATTTACTATCTCAGTCTTGGGGTTTTTACTTATTATTATGAGACGTGGAAACCGTTGGAAAGCTCGATACTTTACGTCGTTCTCTACTCGTCAACGACTTACGGTATAGCTAAATTTTCCGCCATCGCCGCGTCCCTCCTTCATAGATTTCGACATCTCAATCGATTGATCAAGACAGGTTCGTGTTATAAATGATTTATTATTGATAATTAATTGTTTACAATGAAAAATGTCAAATTTGAGACAACGGAAAAATCTATCGAGCTGGTAAGGCTGATAATCCGAATAGTTACGTAAATTTCGATCGATACAATTTTGTTATCTCGTTCCAATGCTTCCATTTGGGGATTAGATAAGGGAAGAGTCGAGGGAAGAAACGGTGAGTTGTCTGGCACGTTCGCCTGACTAAAAATGAAAAGGATGAAATCGAGGGAGGGGGGAGATCCGTTTCGAGTGAAAAGGATGATCGTTTGATCTCTGACCGTTTGTTATTTAAAACTGATAGGCTGGTCCCGTAGACAGCTCAATCTACGTGATGCGTGGTCTCTTCATGGTTGTCTCGTATCCGCGGCTGAGGAGCTGAACTCGCTCTACAGCGCTCAATTGCTACTTTGGATCATGGGGCTTACGTTCAACGCTATATCAAGGATTTATGTGTTTTGCGAGATAGACGGATTTATAAATTTTAAGAAAGTAATACGCGAGGGGGGAATTGCAGCGGTCTTTGTCTCTCTACTCACGGTACTCGCTGCGGTTTGTCACATGACTGCTGCAGAGGTAAGGATTACAGTTGAGTCGTACGATTATAATAATAATAATAGTTCGGTACTCGCTGCATTCGACGCTCACACAAATTATAACCACATCATTATAATCGTACGAAGGTGAAAAAAATTTCTCCATCAAAGAAGCCAATTAAAATGATTTTGTTGCTTTTTTCTAATCAGGCTAACAAGGTCGGATCCATCGCATTTTCCGCGGATTCGAGCATTTTCCGAAGACGCCACCACAATTCTGAGATCGAGGTCTTTATCGAGGATTTTATTTAATCCCCGTTGCCATTTTTATTCGATATCAATAGAAAAGTTCGTGACTTATATGACTATTCACAGGAAAACATACAGATAGGCTTGTACTTTTTGTTCCATCGTTTCAATTTCTCTGCCGCAGCCGGCTTTGTGCAGATTGACTTGCCATTATTGCAAACAGTGAGTAATTATTATATTACGAGCGAAGAGACAATTCGTGTTTATTATCATTTTGTTAATTAAATTGATTTTAATTAAAAAGAAGAATAACGTATCGATATAATTTCAGATAGCTGGGACTATGACGACGTATCTCGTTATTTTAAAAGCCCCGGGATGATCCTCGACACAGACACTGAGCAAACCGCCAAAAAACTCGGAAGAGCTTATCATAATTTGTAAACAAGTGTGAGCTTGAATAAATCGATGTACGAGACAAGAGCCACATATATTTATTTTTTTATTTTTTTATTAGCCCGACCTTGTAAAAATTATCGTAAGATCGAAGTTATCGTTCTCCTACGATTTTCCACGATTCTAGCAAAATCTTAGTTTACAAAATTTTTTATTTTGAAATTATACCAATTTTCACCGATTATTTACTTTTTTCATCGAATGAATTTTTACACTTTTCACATCGACCAGTTGTACAACGTACGGTCTCTAAAAGTACACCATTTAATACCCTTCTTTATCACATGGTCCAATCTTCGCCCGAGCTAAAAGGTTTGCGGATGTATTTTTTTCTCAATTTGTAGCTCATTCATGAAGTATAGTCCTTTCTGCAAATCGTTCGTTCGTGGAAAACCGTAGTAGCTAACAAATATCCATCGTCGACAATGTTCCACCGTCCAAACGGATATCCATTTTTTAATATAGTCTTTCGCGCAACGCGAACTTAGGCAGTTTTGCAGAAGCTCTGCAAAAGCCCGAACGAATTCATTACGTCGTTTATACCGTCACAGGGTGAGATGGGAAAAAGAGTGTCGTTGGCCGAGGAGCTCAAACCTCTTATGTTTGTCGCCCGTGCAATGGGAGTAGCTCCTTACACGATTGAAAATAAGATTTTCAAAATATCACCCTGTGCATTCTCATATACTACGATACTAAATATGGCGAGTTTCGTCGTGTTTCTCATTGACATCTACGAGAGCGGTAGGGTCTCTCACAACATCATAATGCAGGGACTGCGTTATACCGAAACAGTTGTATATTTGAGTTCCTTAATATTAAATGCCGTTCACGCGTACTTGCGTCTTCGAGACTCCGGTGAACTTTTAAAGATCGTTAATAAATTCGACGCTTCCATAAATCTGAGACCGGCCACGAAGAAACACTTTGCGATCAATTGGATTTACGTGCTTTTGTCGATCGTCATCATTGTCTTTAATGGTGCCATGCGTGTCCGCAGCTACGAGGGAAGAAAAATGTACTTCTTTATTCGCTATCTGATATTCGCTAGAATCGATGTAAGTATTGCCTTTTTCGTGGCCATGCTCCGTTCCATGATGAGACGATTTCAAGAGATCGATCGTATGATCGAGCGAGGTAAATGTAGAATATCTTTTCATAAGCCCAAATTTTTCATTATTAATAATTACCATACCATGGTATGATATGGTCAAAATATTGGTTCAACAGATTCGAAAGATCTCGATATGAGTGACGCCGTTTTACGAAAATCAATGGGGCTCCGCAAGGTTTGGATTGTTTACGATCAATTGATGGAAGCGACTGAGACATTAAACTCAATTTACAGCGCTGAATTATTGCTTTGGCTCTTCGGGACATCTTTGAACTTGACAAGAGTCATGCATGGTCATTGGAATCATTATAAGTTAAGCCCGATTGATATGTGTATCGCCGGTGTAGCGATTACATTGCTCGTCCTAAGACTCGTTATCTTGACGTGGTTCTGTCACGTGACGGTCTCAATGGTAACTCAACGCTATACTTTATTATCAATATTTCCATGATTATTTCTTACTTTTGATTTTAGTTCGTCAAAAATATTTCGCACAAAATTCACAAAAGACCCCAAAGTAATTTGCCAGATATTCCAGTGACCGAACCGATGGGGGCTCGTGTCATTCAATTTCCACTTACATTCGGACCGAATCGGAGCGAATAATTGATCATAGAAAGTTCTAGCTCGAAAGAAAAATAAAATGCGCCAAATGCTTTTCATAAGATATCGATCCTCGAACGTAAAACGCGGGATAAAACGCGAGAAAAATCATCCATGGCCCATTGACGGTACATTTGATATTTTTCACGTTAAAATGTGGATTTGGTAAAGCATTAGACAGTAAGACACGTAAGGCAATTTAGGATCAGGATATAATAAAAATTTTGTTTAAGACGACGGTTCGGAATAGTGAATTTATAAAGGTGATTTATTAATTGTCTTACGGCCTATGGCTTCTACGGATGCCGTCCAACTGTAATCTCCTTGTCACACCTTCGTTGTGAGGCTCGAATCTGTTTTCCCCACTCTATCTCGTGGGTATCAAAAATTGCGATATATTTAAATTTGCCCTTTACAGACAATTTAGTAAAATATATAAGTTACCAGCACACTTAAGCTTCATGATAAATTTTGACGCGGATTCTCACCGATAAAGCTTAAAACGATACATAAAAATTGACGGTCTAATTACCCGTTACATTCCCATTCGTGGTAAATGGTGAAATGACGACCAATGCACTAACAACGTTTTGCTTCAGTCGCGAAGTAATCCTTATTAACTTCACCCCTCTACGACATGTCCGAGTCCACGAGAAAGCGAACAATGGAACCGAACCCATTGTACGCCCAAAATCAAATGATCCCTCTGAGCGCAGATCAAATTTTTGATCGGCCGAGCCGTCTGCGTATACATCGCACATATCACCGTACACGAGGCGTTCCATCTCCATTCGATAAAGACACGCATCTTTTCAAAACATTATTTCTTATTTATTTTAAATTAGAGCAATTCTTTTCAGGCAAATAACGTTGCCGCAACAGCATTTCGCATAAACTCGAGGGTTTTACAATCGAATCATAGCTGGGACGACGAGGTACGAGAATAAAAATTTCCTCGAAATTTTAACGCACGAGAATCCAGCGACGAGTTCGCGATACGCGATAAATCTATAATTTTCTCACTTTTATATCTCACGTTGATCGAAGGACATCTTCGTGATCGGGCAGTACTTCGTACTACGTCGTTCGTTTCAGATCACCGCTGGCGGAGGCTTTGTTCACGTCAATCTTCCTCTCCTACGAACGGTACGTATACGATGTGCATTTTTATAGCTCAGCGTTATATTTTTTACTTTCGTGGAACTATGATAATTGACTATCCGAACCGGCATCGAATAGTCATCTACGTATTTATTATAAATGTTTCCATTTCCCGCTCTAGATCATTGCTACAATAACGACATACCTCGTTATACTGAGATCTCCGAACGAGAAGCGTCAGGAAGCGTGAATAAACGTGACTGGTGCCATAGCCAGGTGAATCGTGGACGATCCTCCTTCAATGATGCTGCGGTATAACGTCTGCGGATTTAAAAACCTACAATATGTCGCTTTATAATGGTGCAAAAAGATATTTAGCTTCGCTTATTAAAAATCAAATGAAAAATCAAATTATTGAAAATAACTTCATACGGGAAAGGGGTTTTATTTATTTTTGCCAGACAGTCCAGCTAGGCAATCAAATGTATATTTTATTTTCAAAAGTCGGCCAACCTATCCTCCCGCGGCTGAATGAAACTCGTTGATGCCTGTATTTTGAAAATAAATGGAGTTTGACTCAGTCTGCACCTCCATCACGTTGTTAATGGACAAACGAGGTGATAGTGGATATAGCATTGAAGAATGCATCTGTACCCGTTTAGTGTTGCAGGTCGTCGGTTGTTATTCAACGAACGATCATGGAATGAATCCACACACGAAATTAATGGCTTTCGCGCGACCGTTAACGAGTACCTATCTTGTGTAGGTACGTACCTACTCACGTCCTCCGACATCGAGATTAAACTACGTTTTCCTCACGATACTGCGAACGGTGTTTGTCCGCGTGCGTTATATCGGTATATTCGTTTGCATAGAATTCCACGCCAGGGTCTGCGCTTTCCTCAAATTCATGCAACGTTACAATCAAGCGGTCGAGCTCAAAGCTACGCCGGAATTAATGACGACTCTCTGTTGACTCGTGCTCGGCTCTATTGGAATTTAATTTCTCAGTCTTGGGGTTTTTACTTATTATTACGAGACGTGGAAACCGTTGGAAAGCTCGATACTTTACGTCTTTCTCTGCTCGTCAACGACTTACGGTATAGCTAACTTTTTCGCCATCGCAGAGTCCGCCCTTTATAGATTTCGACATCTCAATTGTTTGATTAAAACAAGTTCGTGTTACAAACGATTTATTATCAATAATTAATTTTTACAATGAAAAATGTCAAGTTCGAGAAAAAAGCAAAACTTACGAAGCTAGTAATGCTGGTAATCCGAAGAGTTATCGTAAATTTTGATCGATAAGTTTCTGTTATCTCGTTTCGATGCTGTCGATTTGGAGTTTAGACAAGGGACGATTCGAGGGAAGAAATAATGAGTGGTTTGGCTCGCTTGTCAGGCTAAAAAAGAAAAGGACAAAATCCGGGGAGGGAAGACATCCGATTCCAGTCAAGAGGATGATCGTTTGATCTCTGATCGTTTATTATTTCAAACTGGTAGAATGGTCCCGTAAACTCGCTCTACAGCGCTCAATTACTACTTTGGATCATGGGGCTTGCGTTCAAAGCTATATCAAGGATTTATGTGTTTTGCGAGATAGACGCGTTTATAAATTTTAAGAAAGTAATACGCGAGGGCGGAATCGCAATGGTCTTCGTCTCTCTACTCATGATACTCGCTGTGATTTGTCACATGACTGCTGCAGAGGTAAGGATTACAGTTGAATTGTACGATTATAATAATAATAATAATAGTTCGGTACTCGCTGCATTCGACTCTCACACAAATTATAACCACATCATTATAATCGTACGAGGGAGAAAAAATTTTCTTCATCAAAGAAGTCAATTAAAATGATTTTGTTGCTTTTTTCTATTCAGGCTAACAAGGTCGGATCCATCACATTTTCCGCGGGTTCGAGCATTTTCCGAAGACGCCACCACAATTCTGAGATCGAGGTTATTATCGACGATTTTATTTAATCGACGCTGTCGTTTTATTCGATATCAATAGAAAAGTTCGTGACTTGTCTGATTATTCACAGAAAAACATGAAGATAGGCTTGTACTTTTTATTCGATTGTTTCAATTTTCCGCCGCAGCCGGTTTTGTGTAGATTGACTTTCCATTGTTGCAATCGGTGAGAAATTAATATATTACGCTAAATTACATTAAATTAAATTCATTTAAAAGGAAGAATAATGTATCGATATAATTGCATAGTATCCTTATTGTAAAAGAACCAGGATGACCCTCGACACAGACACAGAGCGAGCGGTCGCAAACTCGGAAAAACTTATAGTAATTTGTAAATAAGTAGGAGATTTAATAAACCGACGTGTGAAACAAGAGTGAGATTTTTTTTTATTCATTCGACCTTGTAAAAATTATCGTAAGGTAGAACTTATCGTTCTCCTACGATTTTCCATGATTCTAGCAAAAATCTTAGTTTACAAAAATCTTTTTTTTGAAATTATACCAATTTTCACCGGTAATCTACTTTTTTCATCGAATGCATTTTTGCACTTTTTACATCGACCGGTTGTACAACGTACAGAGTCTAAAAGTGCACCGATTTATACCCTTCTTTATGCAATGGTCCAATCTTCGCCCGAGCTAAAAGGTTCGTGTATGTGTTTTTTGTCAATTTGTAGCTCATTCATGATGTAGTTCTTTCTGCCAATCGTTCGTTCCTGGAAAACCGTAGTACCTGACAAATATCCATCGTCAACAATCTTCCATCGTCCAAACGGATATCCATTTTGTTATATAGACTTTCGCGTAACGCGTGCTTCGGCAGTTTTGCAGAAGCTCTGCACAAGCCCGGACGAATTCATTACGTCGTTTATACCGTCACAGGGTGAGATGGGAAAAAGAGTGTCGTTGGCCGAGGAGCTCAAGCCTCTTATGTTTCTCGCCCGTGCAATGGGAGTAGCTCCTTACACGATTGAAAATAATATTTATAAAATATCACCCTGTGCATTCTCATATACTACGATATTAAATATAGCGAGTTTCGTCGTGCTTCTCACTGACATCTACGAGAGCAGTAGAGTCTCTCATAACATCATAATAGGGGGCCTAAATTACACCGAAACAGTTTTATATTTGAGTTCCTCAACATTAAATGCCGTTTACGCGTACGTGCATCGTCGAGAGTCTGGTGAACTTTTAAAGATCGTCAATAAATTCGACGCTTCGATAAATCTGAGCCCCGCCACGAAGAAATACTTTGCGACCAATTGGATATACATGCTTTCGTCGATCCTCATGATTGTGTCCACTGGTGCCATGCGTGCCCATAGCAACGGGGAAATAAAAATGTTCTTCTTCAATAGATTTCTCATATTTCTTAGAATCAGTGTAAGTAGTGGATTTTTTCTGGCTATGCTCTGTTCCATGCTGAGACGATTTCAAGAGATCGATCGTATGATCGAGCAAGGTAAATGTAGAATATTTGTCCATAAGTCTAAATTCATGAGATTTTTTCATTATTAATAGGGTAGAGCCAGCAAAGAGTGCGCGCGACCAAAGAGTACGCAATGCTTTCAATAGTTTTATTTTTTCTTGCATTGGTAACATCGCCTAACGTATCGGTAGAATTTGTCATTTCATGGTTTTAGACAACAATTCGCTTCGTTACGGTATGTATTTACAATTTTATGCCTAATAATAGATTTTCGATGTATTTGATCTTATTTTTTAACTATTTTAAACACGTTTTATAAGGTGTGCGATTAATTTGTACCCAACAAATGTTATTATACTCGATATTTGTGTTTCCAATTTGGATTTCATCGAGATGTTATGTCGTCATTTGACTTGTGGTGAAAATTATAGTAACCATAAACTTAAAAACCCGTATCTGGTAAGAGTACGCACCCAAAGAGTGCGCACGCGTATTCTTAGCTTGTATGAACAAATAAGAGAAATAAAACGAATAATACTTCTAGAAATACGCCACAATTGTTGAGTACAAGTACAGGTCGAGAAGTAATAAGATGTCCTATTTGCCTGGAAGTTTATGTTAAACCGCCGCAAGAAGATTGGATCCAGTGCCATAAGTGTGAAGCCTGGTGGCATGATGAGTGCACAGACTACGTCGGATTTGGGGCCTTCACTCGTGATCATTGCCACGGCTGATGATCTCACTCCGCACTCATGTGCACTCTTATTTTATCTGAAAAGTTCTCACTGCGCACTCTTTGCCACACAACACCCTAAGAGTGCGCACGGTGCAAATTCTAACTTTAAGACTTTTTTTATATTTTTTGACCTTGTTACATAAGATTTATATTTATAACAATATTCCTAAATCGCTAAAGATTGATTTCAATAAGAAATATAAAGTCTATTATCAAAGTTGATTGGTCCAGAAATAAAAGTTTATAAAGTGCGTACTCTTTGCTGGCTCTACCCTACTTACCAGACCATGGTGTGATATGCTCAAAATAATGGTTCAACAGATTCGAAAGATCTCGATATGAGTGACACCGTTTTACGAAAATCAATGGGGCTCCGCAAGGTTTGGATTCTTTACGATCAATTGATGGAAGCGACCGAGAAATTAAACTCAATTTACAGCGCTGAATTATTGCTTTGGCTGTTCGGGTCATCCTTCAATTTGACAAGACTCATTCATACTTACTGGAACCAATATAAGTTAAACCCGATTGATATATGTATCACCGGTATAGCGATTACAGCGATCATCGTAAGACTCGTTTTTTTGACGTGGTTCTGTCACATGACGGCCGCGATGGTAACTCAACGCTATACTTTATTATCACTATTTCCATGATTATTTCGTACTTTTGATTTTTGTTTGTGAAAAATATAACGTTTGTATTCACGACACAATTCATATTTCGCACAAAATTCATAAAAGACCCCAAAGTAATTTACTCGATATTCCCATGACCGAACTGATGAGGGCTCGTGCCAAACAATTTTTCCTTGCAATCAGAACAAATAACACAATCGAGACACCTGATGTATCGCCGCGACATGTATGGGCGGTACTGTGCCAGCACCGTGTGCGAATAAATGATCATTCTTGACGTCCACGAAGCATATGCGTACGTTCACTATAACGCGTAGAAATTTCCAGCTCGGAAAGGATAGGAAATGCACCAACTGCTTTTCATTAGAAATCGATCTTCGGGCGCAAAAAGCAGGTCAAAACGCGAGAAAAATGATCCATGGCACATTTACATTTGTTGCATTATAATGTGGATTTGGTAAAACATTCGACAGTTAAACGATTTAGTAAAATAAATAAGGTACGAGCGCGCTTAAGGTTCACAACAATTTTTGAGGTGAATTCTTACCGATAAAGCTTAAAACGCTGTATACAAATTGACGATCTAATTATCCGTCACCTTTCCATTCGTGGCAAATGATTAAATGACGACCAATGCACTAACAGCATTTTGCTTCACTCGCGGAGTAATCCTTATTAACACCGGCCTTCTAGTTCACGTCTTAATCCACGAGATAGCGAACGATGGGACCGTATCCATTGTATGCCTAAAATTAAATGAACCCGTTAAGCGCAGATCAAATTTGAGGTCGGCCCACCTACCTGTGTATATATCGCACATATCACCGTACACGCGGCGTTCCATCTCCATTCGACAAAGACACGTATTTTTAAAAATCATTCTTTTTTATTTATATTAAATTAGAGCAATTCTTTTCAGGCAAATGACGTTGCTTCAAAAGTATTTCACATAAACTCGAGGGCTTTACAATTGAATCGTAGCTGTGACGACGAGGTACGAGAATAAAAATTTCCTCGCAATTTTAACGCACGAGAATCCAGCGACGAGTTCGCGATACGCGATAAATCTATAATTTTCTCACTTTTATATCTCACGCTCATCGAAGGACACCTTCGTGATCGGACAGTACTTCATACTGCGTCGCTCGTTTTACATCACCGCTGGTGGAGGCTTACTTGTCATCAATCTTCCTCTCCTACGAACGGTACGTATCTATAGGACATGTATTTTTGTGGGTGTGCATTATATTTCTAATGCTGATGTGTCCTGCGAGAAAATTTAATCGAATCGACAGTTAATGTGCAATTTTCTTTAAACAATGATAATTAAGCATCGAACCAGCACCAAATAGTCGGTTACGTATTTATTATAAATGTTTACTTTTCTCACTCTAGATAATTGCTACAATAACGACGTATCTCGTTATACTGAGATCTCCGAACGAGAAGCGTCAGGAAGCGTGAATAAACGTGACTGGCGTTATAGTTCGGCGCATCGTGGGCGACGCTCCTTCGATTATGCTGGTGTAGAACGTCTGTGGATTTAAATACCTACAATATGTCGCTTTATAAAAGTGTAAAAGAATTATTTAGCTTCCTTCATTAAATAAGAAATGATATAAAATGACTTCACGGGTTATCGAGTCACTTTAAACAATTTGAGGCAATATTTTCATGCACGTATTAATTATTTTTATTCAATTAATTGCGAGTTCTTAGAATGTTTTTGTCCATCTACAAATACCATTAAATATTACAGTAAGCGTAGTGTTTTTTTCGTACTGTAAACAACCTTTTCCATCTCGGCTGATTCGAATAAATGAGTCGAGTTAGGTCAGTCGGTGCCTTTTTTCAACGTAACCTCCGGCCTTACTCAAGCTTCACTCAATTAACACACCTTGCGAAAATGCTATTCGCCCTTTTCACACGTTGCTATTACTGTCCAGTCGTTTACGAGCATCATAATTTGTTGATCGAGCGACTGAACGAGGCGTTGGAGAAAAGGGGAAACTGTCGTCGTACTTAGTCAACAACGCGAAATAGACAAGTTTTGCTCGGTACATTATTTATTTTATAGATCGCTATCATTAACCGACACGTTAGAAGAGACCTACGGTGGATTTTATTTTCATTTCTCCGCAGTTCATTCACGAGCTCGTTGCTCGATCGACGTACTCTAACTTTGCTCGAATGATGAACGAGTTCGCGACGAACGAATAAACGAAAAATAATCGGTAATTAGTGACAGTTTAACACGATAATAGACACGATTGTCGTTGAAATATTCCAATGCACGAATTCGACGATACAAATTTCATCGAGCTCTGTTCGTGCCAACAATCTTGTTCGAAAAAAACAATGTATAAAGAGTGAACGATAATGACAAAATACAGTGAAAAGTTTTCGTCGAATATACACCCGTTTCATACTTCTCTGTCGTACGAGAAATAACGTGGGAAGTGCATCGCATCATGACAAGAATGCGATATGGCGACATCGATGTGGTTACTTTGCTAGTCGATAGAACACTGATATAAGCAAGAGAAAATTGGAAACAGCGAGAAAATAAAAAAAATTGAAAATTTGAGGAAAAGTAATGGCTCTGTTGCAAGACGTCGAACCATTGTTCAACGGAGCAAGAATGTTCGGGTGCGGCCCTCATCGTATTACCGAAAAGGATATTTTGGTGACAAAGTGGGGACTCGTTTATTCCCTTATACTTGGTCTAATTTTTCTGTACGCTTGCATCGCCGGTGTCTATCTGATAACCAACGACGCGCTGGAGATGAAAATTTTACTTTTGACTGCGGTCCGAACGATCATGTCGTACGTATGTTTTTTTACCGACGCCATATTGGGAATGATATGGAACGATAAATTACGCGACGCTCTCGCCAATTTTCACGAGTTTGATCTGAGCACGAGATTCGGTAGGAAAATAAACGTCGCGCTGCTTTATCGTTGTCGTCTCGCATTCTTCACGATCCTCGTTTACTGGTCCGTCGTCGGTTACGTAACGTATAAGTAAGTAATCAGATACTCAAGCTTTTCATCTTCTTTAAAAGAATGTAATTTAAATTAATTGAAAAAACAACGAATATTATCGATGAGCTAGAAATAAAGATATAATGGTATAAAATATTCTGAAACAAGCGAATTCTTTCGTCAACTGAAGAATCTCTCTCTCTCTCTCTCTTCCTCTCCCTCTCTCTCTCTCTCTCTCTCTCTCTCTTTGTCTCTCTCGGTTATCATCGTCAAACAGGTGCGAAAGATCTTCGCCATTGTTCAACGGAATAACATACGGAATAGTGAATGCAGCGATGTCGATGCAAATATTAAAATTCATAGCATTTCTGACGCTTCTTTATCAGAGGTTCGCACATCTCGAGAGACTCATTTTGCCGAAGGGTAATATTCACCCGTCATTGAATAATCGCCGTAATATAATTATTTTTATCTCGTATTTGTTTAATTAATTAAGTTTAATGCGATTAATTGGCGTCATATAGAATTTCGTTAAAATATCGTCAGGTGGAAAGATTGGATCGTTGAGTCATACGACGCAGAGGACACATCTTCACGACGCATGGTGGTTGCACTGTCGCTTGGTCAACTCCGCCGAGGAAATTAATTCCGTATACTCGACACAATTACTCTTCTGGATAACTACCATGTTTCTGAATGCCCTTTCTCGTATATACACGTTGACCGGTAACGAGGGAGATCTCGACTTTTTGATAATACGAGAGTCCATGTCCGTTGTCGCATGCATGATGAATTTATTCCTGATCTCGGTTATCTGTCACTTCACCGCAGCTCAGGTATCAATTATACTTATTAACAATTTATCTATGTTTTTGTTGTTGTTTATTTAGTCTTCTTTTTTTTGTTTTGTGATTTTGTTTTTAAAAGTACAAAAATGTGTGTGTGTGTGTGTTTTTCTTCATTTTTCATAAGACGATGACGATGAAACGAATACTCCTTGTGTTATCGAAATTTTCCCATTTGATCGATTAATTATAGGGCAACAGCATCGGTGCCGCAATGTTCAGCCCGAGATCAGCATTACTGAGAGAACGATGTTTCGTCGAGGTAATTGGTATACCTGTATATGTTACAAAAAATTTCTACTCAATAAAATTCAAGTAGCACATCGAGTCACTTGAAAGTCAAAGAAGATTGGCTCATTTCTCGCTACGAATTAGGTTGACGCAAGTCTCTATAGATTTTTCACTTCAGGACAATATCGAAGTGGGAATGTACTTTCATCTGAGAAAGTTGCATTTCTCCGCCGCTTCAGGCTTCATACGTATCGACTTGCCGCTCTTGCTGTCCGTGAGTAAACTAAAAGAAAAGTCATAACCGGAAGATGAATAGCAAACAAAACGGAAGTAATGAAAGTTTTTGTCGTTGCACGCTGCTATCGACAGATCGGAGGAGCGATGACAACCTATCTCGTCATACTGCATGCCCTTAACAATGGCTAAATCACGTTCTTCCGTTTAGCCACATGTTTAGTAAACAACATGGATTTTGCCTTGTCAACAAAAAAACGAGAAATATATTTTTCGTAACGAACCGCTTACTACTTTTTTGTTTTGTTTCCGATTCCCTATTTACCTTCGACGAAAGTGACGTTTTTACACATGCCCGGGCGAAGTGTTTGCAAAATATCTCGAAAGTGCTCGAGCTGGGACTAACGAGACGTCCAAGAATTATTCCAGCTGTCTATTCACGGGTAACTCATTTTTTTACTCGCCAACAGCTCGTATTATTCTTCTATGACTCGACGCTCGCATCCTTTGAAACTAGAGAAAACAAATGGTAATAGAACATATACACCGGTTGGCCCATTATGGCGATAGTAAAAACAGGTATTAGCTTTAACATTCCGCATCTCGTTACGTTCTTTATTCCCACTCTGAAGAGCTATTGAACCTCGACGGGATGATGTGTTCTTTTTCTTTTTTTTACGGAAATTACTTCACCGAAGTGTCCATTTTCGAAAAGTGTTTCATAAAGCGGTATAGAATGATTCCCTTGCAGGATTTTTGCCAATCTTATACATAAAAATGGAACAATGTTTGTTTGTTTGTTTGTTTCTTGCATACGTTCCCATACCGTTTATCCGATTGCGATAAAAATTTTGTGAATTGTAGTGCGCACGCCCACGAAGATAACTGAATTAGTAAAATAATTTACTAATTCAAATACAAAAACTCTACCAGTTATACGATATTCAACATCCGCTGATGAAATTAATGCATGTCTGAAATCATCATTTTTGTGGCGACACGTTCATAAATTGACTTTGAAAACCAACCTATACATCTACAACATGATGCATCGGCTGAAAATTTCGAAAAACAATTGTTGGATATTGGAAACGGGAAAATGACAATTGATGGATCCACACAATGTATCACATTGCCAACAAATTTCTGTACAATTACATCAACAACACGCGAATTGATTAACAACATTTTTCCTGATATTTCAGCACACGTGCTATATTAGCAGCAAGAAACAACGATGTCAATGACATCAATTTCAGGATTCAAAACGAAATACCAGGAGAAGCGACAACGTATAAGTCCATCGATACTATAATGAATCAAGAAGAAGTTGTGAATTATCCAACTGAATTCTTAAATTCACTTGATTTGCCAGGCATACCACCGCACGTTTTAACATTCAAAATTGGTGGGCCTATCATTCTTTTACGAAACATTAATCCACCACGACTTTGCAACGGTACCAGGCTTTCAGTGAATAAGATGATGAATAATATCATCAAAGCTACAATTTTAATTAAAAATTTTAAGGAGAAGATATACTGTTGCCACGTATCCCCGTGATACCAACAGATATGCCGTTCGATTTCAAACGTTTTCAGTTTCCGATGCGACTCGCATTTGCAATGACTATTAACAAAGCATAGGGACAATCGCTACAAGTGTGTGGATTACATTTGAAAAATCCATGCTTCACACATGGACAGCTACTATATATGTGGCCTGCTCACGGGTAGGTAAACCTTCCGATTTATTCGTGTACGCACCAGGCGGGAAAACAAAAAATATTGTGTATCCAAAAGTACTTCAATAAACATAAGTAAAAAAATTGGTTTAATTACCAACAATTTTTTTTTATTACCATTTGCTGTAAAGTGAATTATGACATAAAAACGGCTTTGCAACGCAAGCCGGGTACCGCTAGTTATATATAAATCATTAAAAGCATTGTAACGAGCATCGTTTGTTCATGAATGAAAAGGTGCGGCGCGCTATCCCCCCGTTCAATAAAGTTTTCTTGAACGGACTATTTCCGTAAATATTATTAGCCCGTGTACGAGGTTAATTGTTCGCGAGATGTACCACAGCACATACGGGAATTTGGCGTCATGCCAACGCTTGTGGGTTACGAGGCGCGTGCGCCTCTTCCGTTCGCAATGCCGGCGGCATCCTCCGAATCGAGAGTGTTGCTTCGTTTCAGTTTGCCTCAAACTTCCACAAAGCGATCCACGAAGTGGAATAAACGGATAATTATTTCGTAGCTTATCGTCGATGCGTTACTTTTGTCTCAAAATTTTATTGGTTTTTGTCCAATCGAGTAAAATCTTTCCGGTTTATTTCGTGGGCCTTAAAACGACGTGAATTTAAGTTACGAACGAAACTTTATCGGCCGTTGAAAATAATTATGATAACGAAAATCGGTGAAAACGACAATTTTTTGACGAGATTGAAGTTTCGTTAGTGCCCCCTTCTCGATATTTTAGTGTTCACCATCAGTCTCGTCTAACAATAAGAGGGTAAGTGAATTAATTACGTGCACTTAAAATGGTTGTAATTTGTTCGCGAATCAAGTCGCAGCAGTATCGATCGTAAGATATTCACGTTTGATTGAATTGGAATGAGAAACTTCGCTTTTGTGGGATCACTCATCAACTAATACGTGTCGATACTAGAACTCCTTATTGTTAGATCAATCAAAAACGTTCTCGAGCTTCCTTCTATTGGAATGAATAATTTTATTTTCAAGAACCGATAGAACGCCTACGATAAAAAACATATTGCAATTATATTTTATTCGTATCTTGTACAAATTGAAAGTCAAATACAGTCCGACCTCCAAATAATAAACCCGGCAATAAGAAACTTTCCCCAGTTTCTCACTCGAGCGTTTCCCCCACTCCGACTCGAACTTCGAGCTCGAGAATTTCGTGCGGAAAAGAGTGAGAGAGAAAGACAGAGGTAGTGAGCGCGGAGCGCGCGCCTGATGGGGGTATGCGATATATAAGAAAAAATCTTCCCCTTGGGGGATTTTAGTTTTTTATTTGGAGGTCGGGCTGTATTACTTATCATAGGGTAGAGCGGGGATAGTTGGGCACTTTTTGGCTTAATCGATCATAACTCTTAAAAAATGCATCCGATTTCCTTGATTCTTGCACCGTCAGGTCCGCAATTTATCCTGCTCGAAACGCCTTCAGAAAAATTATCCACTTCAGGTCTGGTTTAGAAGTTATCACCATAAATGTGAGAGAGTGCAAAGCTGCTCAACCTGCCCCATAGGTGGGGTAAGTTGAGCAAGGGTATGGGGTAAGTTGAGCAAGGTAAGAATTCCATCAAAAAATCAGACGCATGCAAAACCATTTGATATAATGCAGTAATGAACCAATACATATGCGTTAATTAACTATATTTTGAAAAATTGACATTAACTGCAACGAACTTTGAAATGCTTTTTCTTAAATAAACAAAAATCTAGTTGATGTTATAATAAAATACTGGGTCTAATTTTTTCTCGAACGTAATTTAGACTGTATACAATAGCGGATATCTGAACATTACTTAGTAAGAGATTAAAAATTAAAAAAACGTATTCATAATACCCAAACAACAACAAAGATGAATTGAAATTACTTGTTCTTCTTCAAAAAACAAAAATCAAGATAATTCCATTTTAAAGGAAAAAACACACGTATGTTCTTCGTTTGTGTGCAATATGCAATAATAAGGCGTCCCGTCTCTTGAGCCGCGCGGCTACCGGCGATAGTGCGAGGTATTCACCTCCGCTATGTGATGCGTGCCAGCCGATGGAGACCGTTGAGCAGCGCTCAACTAGCCCCATCGAAAACTGCTCAACTAGCCCCTTTTCAGATTTTTTAACAAATGTTAGTTTATAATAAAATCCGTACCACGTGCATTAAAATAATTATTACAGATCGATAGCCACTTAAATTTCGTAAATCCTAGTACTCTTCTATTAGTTGCTGCCCTCGTTTTTCACACAATGCTAGAAAAAAAATAGTCAATCACGTATTTTTTACTTTTGTGTGCAATAATAATAAAACGTCCCGTGTCATCGTCTCGTGCGCCGCGTGACTACCGGCAATGGCTTGATGTATTCCCCTCCCCCATACCTCTCTTTCGTCTATTTGATGCACCAGCGTGCGATGCTTAGTTTTCGAGATATTACGATTGCCCAACTATCCACGCTCTAGCCTAATACTTGTTTTATAGAAATTTTATCTGCGATATAAAAGCTCGCGATGGACTGGCTCAAAATGTAACAGCGGTTTTTTGTGCGAATGCAAATTGGCAAAGTTAATGGATCCTCGATATACAAAGAATGTCTGCACTAACTATAAAAACATTAAAGCTCTTGAGGCTATTGTTAGTCAAATAATCCGGCTGATCCGGGAAGATAAACAAGGTTGGTTTGCGGAAATTTGTTTTTTCTGCCGTTCCTTTCATCTCCCAGAAATTACATAAAATTTAATAACTTATTATATCAAACAAAAGTCATACGCAGGGATTTACTTAAAATAATGAATGCTGCTGATAAATTGCTTCGGGCCACGTCGGAATTTCCGTACGAGGTACCTTGCATTGCGTGGCCGGTAGCAACATCTGAGTTACCATAACGATGCAATGCGCGACAGCGCTATCGAATTCTTTTCCGAAACGTTCGTAAACTCTCGAACTTCAACCGGTTTCCTCCTCGATTTATCGCCCTGTCTCGCGCTCGTCGTCAGCGCGATGAAATAGAGGAGAACAGGTGTAGTTTGTTACACGGTCCGTTCTCTCCATCCGCTCCCGTTCACCCATGTAACGATCGTCCAGGCTAGAATGGGCATGGGCGATTCGGTAATTGCATCTAGGACACTGATTTCATAACACATTGTTTTCCACATATGACAACAACTGAGACACATACGCGCGCGAAAGATATAAATGCGGAAGCCACGACGAAATTGAACGAAACGAAAATATAAGAATCAGAAAAAAATAGTTTTTTATACATTTTTGCCGAACGGTCCAAGGAAAGGATGAAATTTATTTTCGACTAGCGGTACCCGGCATGCGTAGCAATGCCGTTTTGGTGTCATAATTAATTTTACAGCGAATGCGTAAAAAAGATTTTTTTTTAAATTATGTTTATTGAAGTGCTATTGGATGCATAATATTTTTTGTTTTTCCGTCTGGCTCGTACACGAATGAAACTGGAGATTTTCCTATCCGTGAGCAGATGCTATATATAGCTGTCCATGAGTGGAGCATGAATTTTCCAAATTTAATTCACGCACTTGTAACGATCGTCCCTGTGCTTTGTTAATAGCGATTGCAAATGCCAGTCGTACCAAAAACTGCAAATGTTCGAATTAGAATGACATATCTGTTGGTATCATTGGGATATGTGACAATAGTACATCTTCTCCTGTAAATTTTCCAATTTTTATTGTAGCTTCGATGATATTGTTCGTCGTATTTTTCATTGAAAGTCTGATACCGTTGCAAAGCCGTGGTGAATTGATGTTTCATAGAAGAATGATGGTACACCGAGTTTCAATGTTAAAACGGGCGGCGGTGTACCTGGTACATCAAGTGAATACAAGAATTCAGTTGGATAATTAACAACTTGTTCTTGATTTGTGAAAGTATCAATCGACTTATACGTTTTAGCTTCTCCTGGTATTTTATTTTGAATCGTCAAATTTATACAATTGTCGTCGGGTTTATTTGCTGTTAATATTCCACGTTCCACTTACGATCACTTATGATTTTTGCAATTATGTGCAATATTTTTAAAAACTTTGTTAATCAATTCGTCTGTTGTTGCTGTGATTTTATAGAAGTTTGTACATCGTACGTACTCCATCGGTTTCCGATGCTCTAAACGAAAACCGAAATGTTCGTCGCAGTCGGACGAATGTTATGGGAACGTATACAGGACAAACAAACAAACAAACATTCCTCCATTTTTATATATAAGAAGATTATGGAACTTTGATAAACCCATTTTCGTTCGATTGAATAAAAATTCAAAATTTCATATCTCAAATAGACAAAGAGAAATTGACAACAGCAGAATAACAAATCTAGAAAAAAATATCCATCATCGAGAATCGTGTTTTATTCATTTCTACCAAAGAGTCTAGCTAGGCAATCACATGTATATTGTATTTTTTAAATTCGATCAACTTATCGACCCGCGACTAAATAAAACTCGTTGATTTCTGTATTTATAAGAAACACGGAGGTGATATCGGATGCATCTGTACTCTTTAGTATTGCAGGTCGTCGCTTGTTATTCAAACAACGATCGCGGAATTAATTAACACGCAAAATGAGAAGCCCCGTTGACGAGAGAGTAAACTAAACACTCGGGGTGTAGACAGTGTGGAATCGCGAACGAGCCGAAAACATTCCGGAAAAAGGCAAAGCGAAGTGGCCGTCGTTCGTCGTCGCTCACGGTGAGAATTATGTAAAAATAGCATGCGTTTCAGTCAGGATTTAAAGCTTTCTGACACGCGAGACCATAAGAAGCTGGCCCGAGTGATGGGACAGCCTCTACCAGGATCACCAACTTTTCTCTTTCTCCTAATTCTCCTCTATCAAGATGATGCTGTGGTCAAGGTCTTATCGACGAATCATCGATACGAACAAAAATGCGATGAAAAAAGATCGATACCATTTAGAATTTAATCGCAAATCGATAGCGTTCCATTAAGGAGCTCTTGATTGACGAAACATGAGGAATGACGAAACTTTTCTAGCGAGCTGAAGACATTTAATAATATGAAGAAATTTGACCATTACCTCGTTGAAACGAGCCGAGGCAATAACGTAAGAAACTCTCGGGTTGATTCTGAATTGAAATCTGAATCTCTGTCGTACAATGATAATGAAGGAAGTAAAACGATTGGAGCGGAAATAATAATAAAAGTTTGAGAGATATATAGGTAGGCAGAGACAAATAGGTATTATTAGACCAAAGATGGCTGCTTGGTTTATTGAAAATATTAAATCTGTCTTAAATACATGCCGCCGTACTACGACTGTCCATTTCAGGAGAACGTTAACGACTGTCTTCCTCTCGTCACTCGTTACACTCGTCCTTTTCATTCTCGATATTTCGATACATACGTCATTAATTATCCGAATTCGGACGATCGCAGCGTCCAGATTCGGATATCGAAGTTGTGTGTGACTAACGGTCTTAAGGTAGTCCTATCGTTATAACGTTTCCGTTAGATTTCACTGAAAATTTGCAGAAGCGTTCTTTAATGTCATATGTACATGTGTCTAAAATTTCAGGGGCCTTTATCGACTCAAAAATCAAGATATTTATTCTTGAAAATCGTCATTTTTCGTAACTTCCCATAAGAGCCCGTGTTAAATATCGCAACATTATATAACGAGTATCTCGATTTTTTGGTCGATGAAGCCTGTTGAAATTTTACACACATTTTTATATGACAACAAAGAAGCTTCAAGTAGCTTTTTATAACAATCTTATGGAAAAAAAATTCATGATTTTGTTTATTATACAACAAGTAAATTTTACGTAGGATCAATTTGAATTTTGAGTATGTTGTTCTTTAGTCGATTTTGCAACAACTTTTCTAAATGGATTTAAACGCTCAGTCTCTGGGAATTTGAGAAAAAACGGGAATAAAATTTCTAGTCCCCTACCCACGATAGGACTACCTCAATACCATCTTACAGATATACACCTCGAAAAACATCTGGGGCAAATGGCGGAAGAATCATTTCCAAACGTAGAGGGTGAAGTAGTTGACAAGTACATAAGTTTCGAAGAGCATGAAGCCATCGGTCTTCTCGACAATAATACTCTCAAGATCGAGCAGATGACTGAAACACTGCAAAACTTCTACGATAACTTGGGCGGGCAGTCCAACTGGCTACTCATCGCGATGTACCTGCCAATTATACCGGTCGGAATAATCGCCAACGTTCTCGTGCTTGTCGTCATCTTCAAGAATCGCTGCATGCGAAGGTACAGTGACTTTTACGTTATCGAGCATAATAATTAGTATTGAACGTTAACCAGAAATCAATATCTATTCACAATCGATATATCGATTTTCGATAATGAGGGGTTGTACTTAGAGTTGATTAATTAACGTCATTAAAACATTATCGATACCCTAATGCCTCGATAATCGCACATTCGATCGGAAATTACATGATTTGATCCGACGAAAGACACCTCGCAACATACCAGCTACTAATTGTTACCGACAGACCGTATGTCCAATTATTTCAAAGCTCGTGTATCTACCTTCATCTCTTATTGTATTTCTTCTCAACAGAGAAGGAATACAATAGTGAAGAATTCCATTCTATTTGTAAAGATTGTGTCAGAGTAAAAACAGCATACAAATATGAAGCCAAAGGAAGAATGGAAACATTCTTGAAATTCTATCGAACTGTGCAATTGTCACATACGCACGACACTAGTATCGTTTTTGAAAAATAATAGGAGGAATGTAAGCTTCCAAAGATGGGAAAAACGTATGGAAAAAGACACTTTCATTGACCGGTTCCTAATAAAGACAGCTATATATTTATAGTTATATTTATATTTGTATACAATACTTGGTATTATACTGGGACACGGTTTGTTTTAAAAACTACAAGTTATTACCGAGTAAACCGACAATTTGTTTCACGTTCCGAATGAGCCGACGAACCGTGGACGAGAGAATAGCCAGAAGTGTTTATCGTAAAAACCTTCTTCCAGTTATGCAAATATACCGAGACAAATGTTTTAGCATGCGCGAGGGTAAATCAGAGAACAATAATATCGTTTAGATTTTTCGAATGATCCGTAACCTTTGATTACACTAAAAAATCTTATGCTCTTGCGTCCTGTACATTCACAGTCCCGGAAACTTGTTCGTGGTGAATCTTTCGATGGCAGATCTATTGGTGACGCTGATATGCATGCCAATGGCGATCAGTCAAGCTGTTTCGCTCACCTGGTTCTACGGTGAAATAATGTGCAAACTGTTCTTTTATCTACAAGGTAAGTTCGGCGGGAGATCGATCGAATCGTCTAATATATCGAAGGTGATACGAACAATTTTAATATTCTGTATATTAAGTCAGCGAAAAAAGGGCGAAGGATATTTTTGTGCAAATCGTGAATAAACAAAATGGTCAATCGATGCGATGGACGCCCTGAAATAGAACGACCCGACCCGGCAAAGTCACGCGTTGTATTTTACCGACATTCTGTGCTGACCTCGGTATTTTATCTGACGGCGTCATTTTCGTTGGATCGGAGTCGACACACTCGACGTATATCAACGAACACTCGACAATAGCGAATGTTTAAAACTTACTCAACTTCAACATTTATCTATAGATAACAGAGTTATATCGTAACGGGTGATTTCAAGATTTTTCTCGCCCCTATATATTGGTAGCAGGCGTTTTTAAAATAATAACTTGTTGATTTTTTTATTTCAAAAATAAAATCGTTTGATTGACAGGTGTCGCGGTTGCAGCTTCCGTATTCACGATAATGGTGATGAGCATCGATCGGTATTTCGCTATAAAGAACCCAATAGCATTTCATCGCATATTCAATCGTAAGAATACGATCATAGTAATAGCGGTGATATGGCTCGCGTCACTCAGCATATTCGGGCCTGTTCTCAAAGCTGTTAGTTTTTCTATCTTATAATCTACCTCATCGTCATCACCATCATCGTCACGATCGCTATTATCCATAATTCATCATTGAAGCTAAATCAAATTACATATAAACAAAAAAAGAGAGCGACCGTTTAATTCGAAAATTTATACGATAATTATCAGGTTACGCTGGTCAAAGTCGACGAACAGAATGTTACACTAGGCATATCGGATAACGGTACTTTCAAGGTCCTCAAGATCTTCAAACCACCACCGTTACGCATCTGCGTCGAAGATTTTACACCGCTTGGCATACCAGTTTTCATATTTGGCTCTGTTTGTTTTATTCTGATTTACGCTATTCCCGGTGGGTTCTGATTTACGAGAATCATTTAATAGATATATTTATACTTATCAATTTGTAAAAGTGTTTCAATACCAATGGAAGAATGTTATTATCCCAGGTATCGTCGTCGTAATTGCGTACATGATGATGGGGCGAACGCTTTACACGAGGAAACCACCCGTCGATTGCGCCAGCGTTAAAGGAAGCGTAAGCTCGCAACAGGTGAACAAATAACTTCCCCGTTGGCCTTAAAAATCCTTGCCTCTGTTGTTCTGGTAACAAAAATAAAATTCTATTTTCAATACAAGAGTGTCTAAACAAAAGATATAGACCGATATAAAAAATCACCCTCTTTGATTGTTCCGAATGGTCAGTCTCCAACGCGAGTACAGAAGTTCAAAATGTTTATTGGATTAAAAGGTCAGCTCGGATGGACAAAATATTCGATGGTAAAGGAAGAAAATCGACTTTGGTTAATCAAACTGTATTCATACAAATAACAGCTAGAGGGGGGTAAGCCCTCATCGAGCACGTGGTGTCCTCTTTAATCAGGAATTTTACCACGTCTCGCCGGCCGACCACGCTCTTCGTGTTTATATTTTACCATTCGAAAACATGAAAATAAAATGAACGAATAATCGAATTCATTATTAGTTATTAAAAATATAATTTGTTTTTTTGCCATTACTCGTAGGGTATCAGACTAATGCGAGAGCGAAAACGCGTCGCTTGGATTCTTCTCATATTGGCGATACTTTTCGCGCTGTGCTGGCTGCCATACAACGTTTTGAAGCTGCTCATCGATTTTCGCGTAATGAGTGAGTGCAAAGCGTATACACGAGACACTTTGATATAAAAATCTACAACTATACAAATATTAAATACTTACCGTACTGAGAGAAAAAAACCTGGCGACGTTACTATATAAATATCGAGCACAGCGAAGTAAATTTTCAACACTTTTTAATATCCATCGTGAGAATGTTTCGATATTCGTATCGCCCGGATAAACTTGTTTCTATTACTATCGGGCTTTTAGTTTATTAAATAATTTGTATAAAACGGATTCAATCGAGGTAGTTTGAACGATTAGAGAGAAATATCAGTGAAGTTGGCATTTTTATTTCAGCGAACGTGGACTGGGCTTCGGATATACTGTCGTACTGTCTCTTTCTCGGGCATGCCAACAGCATGCTCAATCCCGTAGTGTACTGTTTTATGACGCGAAATTTTCGTCGCAGCATCATCGAGATACTGTGTCATTGTCGTTGTGACACGACGAAACCCAAACCCCACCGAAATGTAAGCTATTTCGATAAATACCTATACATGCGATGTATATTTAAGAAATATATCACTCACAAAATCGAGAAAGGAATGACGAACGTTTAATAGCGACATTGTTCCATTCAAGACCAACGAGATTCACGTAGAATTCCGAGATCGATATCTCCATTATTCTCATTAAATTTATGTATCGTTCGCACGATTGCCGAATTATTGTTGTTCGATCGATTTATCGAAGGCAATCGTGGTATCGTTGGAATCTGTTTATCATAATTCCAGGCTTTACCAGATACCGCATGCTCCAACCGGCGCATTCGGGATCGAATCTGTTTAAACCAGAGAACCCGGAAACCAAACCTAACGCGAAGTCTCACGATTAGCACCATCTATGAAAAATCGAACAGCCGAAAAGGTCTGGGTCATCGCCGTCGTTCCAGGTCAATGAGTCCTGCGTCCCGCAATCATCATCTAAATCCGACGTTCAAGGTTGAAATAACAACAAAAGTAGAAGTTACTGTCAACGGCGTCATGAACAATAAAAACGTAAGTCGCGTTAGAGCGCGCTGTCTCAGTTTGGAAAATATCGCGATGATAGATATTAATCGTGATCTAACGACGGATCGTGAGTTAAAATCCCAGTAAATGTGATAACGGCCGAATTCATTCGTAGTAACGAGCCGAGAGTTGTTTCCTGTCCTGTTAAATGATTGTATATTTGGCGATATAAAATCGGTATCTGGTGCTCTTTTGATGACGCAGAATGAGAATAGAGGCCTGCTATCCTTCGCATCGTTATAGTTATCGGAGCGAAGGACATCAAAGATCGTTATGAAGTCATGCTTTTGTTTTCTTAATAACGTGATTGATCTCAACGCTGCTTTCTATTTCATTCCGAAAACTCGCTCATGAAAAACATGCAATTTACTGTGCATACTGTGGATACTGTACGCGAAATGTATTTTTATATTTCCTTACTTTGGCTTTGTAGCGGGGATACTTGCGACGGCACACTGTACAATTTAGCGTAAGAATGGGAGTGAAGTACGAATATTGAAGATAGAAAATTAGTGGAAGGGATTGTTTGAAATTACGATAATTTGGAGATAAACTTTATTATCGAAGTTTGATTTTACCTCAAATATCTGCTAATGATTATGTTCTTTTCACTAATGTAAGATCTCTTTCATTTGATGCATTTACCATAGAAATTCCTGTGTTCGATTATAAATCGAGATATTTACTTTTCTTTAGATTCATAATCGTATATGTTTATTAATAATGGCATTCGGATTATCCAAATTGCGTATGAGAATTAAGTCGTGGTTGGACAATTATTAAAATATTTTGATATTGATGATGCTCAAAGATGGTTACCTGTACGAGAAATGTGAGAAAGTTTGTGATAAAAGCAAGACATTATTTATTAGTTTTAAATTATCGTTACCATGACGTATAGTAACTGTTTTTATCTGTATAGTCTAAGATTACGCATAATTGCATGATAAAAAATCTCGAACTTACCGAGTCAAAACGATATATGTATAATAAATATTTTTCTGTCTGTATCACTGAATAAAAATGAATGTTTTATGGTGCTGTACAGTATCACGAATAATAATAAAGCCGTGACACAAACAAATAAGTCATGCTTAGTTCATCCAAAAGAATTATTATAAATTGTAAGAATTATAAATATTATTATTATTGTATTTATCCACCAAGATATTCGATCATTCGTAATATTACCGCACAAAAATATGTTAAAACGGGCGCCGATAAAACAGGTGGATAGTCGGTAAGTCACTACATACCGACTAACCCTGCGGGTATTGAGTTTCCGAGTTCTCCGATAGATGGCGGCACAAGTTCGTTTTCTTGACAGCTGACCGGTAAGTGAACCAGAGAACCGAGAATACGCGTAAACAACGCAAAATAATCGCGTCTAATTCTCCGATGAACGACACTTTCCCGAAACGACGGTGTACGTGTATAAATATTCTAGTGATTAACAATTACAATGTTGAATCAAAATCAAATGAACGCCTCTATCATTGACAATATTTTTGAGCCTTTTATCAAGAAAGTTCTGGAGACTCAAAGCTTTGGTAAGTATACCGAGATGTGCTTGGAATCTTTGTTCAATTGAAAAATGCGACGATTAATACGATTCTCAGGAGTGAATCGCAAAGCCATAGAACTGGACTTGGAGACGAGTCCAGATAAACGAAAACGGGATTGTTTCAACTTTTCCATACCATATGCGGGGCAGACTCTTCATTGGACCGTACTATTCAATTTGAACTTTCCGGAACTCGGGCCTGATTTCGAATTTCACGATGACTCGTTTCTCGCTGATCCTGATGCTAAGACTATTGAAACTCACATCCCTAGTCTCGCCAAGTGGCAATCTATGGATCCGGAGAGTCTTCTCAATGTTCTTAATGAACTGACGCGGTGCTACAAGCGACATCAAGTAAGTCGATAACTACAGAGAATCGCCGGAAAACCATATCGATCGAAACTATTCGACATTGTCTTTTTCCAGATAGATTTGCTCAGTGCCAATGAGAAACAGCTGCATTTGGAATACACCATGCTGATCGATAAAGCCGACGTGGACTTAAACGATATAGAAATAATTCTCCTACCAAACGCAGTGTCCACGAACGAAGTCAGATTTGTAATTCGTCTGACGATTGATTTCTCGAGACTACCCGGTCGTAGCAATGAAACCACCGGCGATGCTGCGATGCTCGTTCTAATGTTTCAACAGCCAAATTGGACGCGTATCACTCCACAACTGTATCTCTCAAAAAGCTTGGAGGAGACTTTCGGAGGCTCCGGTGCTTTACACATACCGCCCCTATTGAGGAACAAATACGTCATGGATTATGTACCTGAAGTCAAGAAAATCATCACCGATAAGGTTACATTGTTATTTTATCAATGTCAGGGTTTTTGTCGACGATCGGCATTTTTGTCATTGTTAAATTTTTCCAGATAAACACAGCGATACATTGTTACGAGAAGAGGAACAACTTCATCGCAACACTGCTGTTCCTTCATAGACGCAATGTCGTTGAGTACGATGCAATCGATTTTACTCGCGTTACCATGCTAATCGAGCATCAGGATTTTTATTGTCTCGTTCACATATTACTTCCTTCTGGATTTCCTGAGATTCAACCGATCGTATCGCTCCAGTCAATTTATCACATAACGTCGAAGGACGAGCTTGTTAGAAAGCCCATATTGCAATATCCGTACAGTCCACGATGGGGATCGACACGTATGATAAATTCGATATTACATCAAATAATGACAAATGACGTAGAATTATTCAAACAAATGTCCGTAGCTATTCCTCGCGGCTGATTATCCAAAGTCCCAAATGCTTTCTAACGTGAGTTCTCATTGTTTTACAAATATACATATGTACATTTCCAAAATGTAGAAACTTTCCTATTTATTGTAATTTCCATGATTACGTGCCTTCTATCCGTATTGACGAATATTCCTGAACTCCTCCCCCGTCACATATCATACCGATGCCGTTGTTCCAAAGGAATGTAGGAAATTCACAATAAACATTGAATTTTCATATGTAAGGTACAATTATAATTTATAAATTTACATTTACAAGGCTTACAAGTGTAGTTATTTTTTTAAATTTAATATTAAAATAAACTTGCACAGCGTAACACCATATTTCGAATCAACCAGTTGGCCTACACTCGTTTCACGCGTTTTTTTTTTCAATATTTTTCCGATGTACAAACCGAGTAGGTAACACGCAATCTCTTGCTGAGCGTTTGTCGCTAATTGTGAAAACTTTGTTTTTAAATATTCGCCGTTTTTTTGCAAATTGCAACGGAACGCAAAAGTGGGAGAGAGAAAGATGTGGTGAGGGGAGCATTCTCGTTTTGGCAAGACGTTGAAAAAATAAGGGAGGGCTTGGGAGAAGAAGAAATTAACATTATGCGATTCGATGTTCTCTTTAAAACTCGAGCATTCAAATAGTCATCTCATACATGGGTGTGTAAAATCAACGCTATCGAACGAATGGTTAATAAATTCGCCTGCAGTCGTTCCACCTATAAAATAAATCTACATTTCTGGTCACGTTTCATTCTACTTAAGTAACAACTAAATTCTTATTGCTGAATACAAGTTTTCTGCTGCAATCGAGTGAATACATCGAGTTTAAGGAAGGCAGGAGTAGGGTGAGGATTATAATGAAAAAATACAGCAATAAATTATGTAAATGAATAAATATATATCAAAATATGTGGTCAATATGAAACAGGTCCGTCCACACTGTTGACGAAGGGAATACCTTTTTTTTTTAATTTTCTTGTCGTTGGACACGTGTAGCTTTGGCTCTGTCGTCGCGTCATTTGCATTTTTTTGTGATTTATCAATCGCGTTGCGATCAAGACGACGAAAGATCGAGCATTATACTCGATTCTTCCAAAGCTGGCAACGGTAGCGCGTTCTTCTCTTCCTCGGCTCTAGCATCGGATAACTTTAGGAACTTAATAACCTTGTCCGTGGCCGCGATGCCGCAACTACTTGCTTCGTTCTACCAAACGTGATTAAAAAAAAAAATTCATAATTTTGTTCCGCTAATCACGAAATATTATCATTTCAAAGATGAATAATCCTTACCGATGCCGTTAGATTCATGAAATTAAAGAACTTCTGAAGAACGGTCACCATCGTTGCAAATGTGTTGTCGGGCAATTTTCCACGTACAGCCGACTCGTATTCCTAGAGTGTTTCAATTACGTTAACATAATGGACAATTTAACAAAAACTGCAAGAAATTGAAGAGATAGCATTACCTTGTTATCCATAACTAAGTATCCCAGGAGAAGTACAACGTATGCACCGATAAGTGTGTGCTCCATGTGACGACCAGCCTTTTGCAATACTGTCAAAAACAAAACGATTGAAATTCATTAGCATGTCCGTATGCACGGGCAAACGAAAAAATGTTGTAACTTGTATGTCCTTACGTTTGGTAACGGTCTCCTCGATAAACTCTTCTTGTGTCTTCGTAGTGGTCGAAACAGTTTCCGTTTGTTCCGAATCTTTCTTACCGTCGAGAATCGCATCGGTTTTCTGTTCTTCCGCACGAGCGAGCTCTTCTTGCTTGTAGAAGAGTTCTATCAGTGCTTCAACGCCACAGTCATCATCTACATGTACACAAAAAAAAACATTTGTACATTATGAACGTAAAAATAATGATGAAAAAAAATCGGGAGATTCACGTACTGTCGAACATATTCTCGGGATAAGGCGGAGCCTTCGAGTCGATGAGAAGTTTCTTATTATCGTCGCACTGCTCGACGAGATTTATTAAAAGTATTAGAGCAAGCATCATGATGTCGAATCGTTTTTCGTCAGGAATCGAATCGGGCAGTCGAAGCAAAAGATTCAGGCTGCAATCGATAACGCCGGTTTGCGCACCGACGGATTTGCTGCCAAAAGCTGCTGAAATATATTCGTACGGTATATTGAGTATATCGTAAGTTTTACATTTGCTCGAAAAAATAATGACGCGAGGTAAGAAAAAATGAGTATACTCACATTGTCGATTAAAGCGATGCGTGAGGTTGATGAGAACTTTTATAATAGCGAAAAGGCATTCACGTACGACAGCGCCAGTTGAACTTTTGTCGCCCGGATCAGTCGTCGGATAAATTGGTATTTCTTGACCGCAAAAATGATACAGACTTACGAGCGTGCTGACCAATATTCCTTCTTCGTACTTCAGTAAATATACTTGATTCTCCTCGTTCATGTGAGTCACCTGATGCGACAAGATTTCGATTTTTTATTGAAACATAAGAAAAAGGTATATCATTGTTCGGGACATGTATGCTTACGTTTTCAAGGACTCGTAAACATCTGTCGACTTTTCGAAGTTTGTCGAGCAGAGGTTCCGACCACCCGGCTCTCGTAACTTCGTTCGTATTGATATGACGATGACAGTCCTTGATCGTTTTGACGATGTGTTCCAAACCACCGAGTTCGCGAAGTTCCTCCTTGAACCATTCGCCGGCTCGTCTCGACGTAAGACTCAGAAGCGTTTCCATGGCCAACTGACCAACCGTTATATTGTCAAGATTGAGATGTTTCGCGTGGCCCTGAGCTTGAATATCGGCGCACAACTGTCGTACTTTTTCCTTATTCTTCAAAAGCTCGGCACGGCTCAGGCCACAATCGTCGAGTGCGTCTTTATGACTCGCGTCCGATTCTAATAAGCTCAGCATCAGTTCTAAACAATCGCGATCTAGATCCATCGCAAGACGATCCTGGCTCAGTACGAACATCACTGTTGCCGTGCATAATCCAAGGCTCTAAGGAAAAATAAGAAAGTTCTAGGATGAATGGAGGTACATTATGTTTTTTTTTTTTTTTTTTTTTTTTTTTTTTTTTCAAAATCATCGGAAGGACGCCAAGCATCTTGACGCATTCACAGTATGAATGAAAAAATTTACGTTAATGTACAATACACAAAATGTACCAACCTGATCCTTGGTGGCATCGTGAAGTGCTTTGAAAAACTTTGCCACTGTACCGTGAGCTCTGACGTGCATGCGAAACGCAGGTGCCATGCATTTACTTGCGAGTCTTATGGCCGAAAGGCAACGTGTGGCATTTGGATTATTTTCCCGCAATGTATCGAGAATATATTCTACATCGTCGTTGAACTCCTGAAATTCACCGCTCTCCTGAATTTGATGGGCTTTTTTTACATTTTTTACCACCGTGTAGAACTGCAAACGTAAGAAAAAATTCAAAGTCATAAATGAGCAAAAATCTTGGACTAATTCAGTTGGTTTTTCACATCTCCGGATCAAGAAAGGATATACATACGCCTTTGACTTTCTTGCCACAACGTATGCTAGTTATAGCTTCGGTCTCATCTGTAAAATCCATATTAGCTCCCGGATACGTCACCACTCTTGTCAATCGCGTAGCCTCGAATAGTTCCTCGAAAGCAACCGAGCCTGTATTGCTCTGAGATCCCGATGCGGTATTCGGCGTTGCATCGCCCGCATTCGTACTCTCCGGTGTGGTAGATTCTTTGTCGCTATCGCACCATTTGTGCTTGTACAGGGCTCTTCTCTTATTGCCGTTCGTAGCTCCGGTCGAGCGACTCTTGAATATACTGCCTTTTTTGGTAGCTGGCTTGTTAGTTACGAGATTCATTGACGGAGCCGAAGGTTGCATCTCCGATATCGGACTCGGTTCGCTTATCGGCATATCGTTATCGACATTGCCACTTACACCTTCGCTGTCCTCGCTTTCGGAATACCAATCCTGATCGACGAGTGCTTTTGCAGCTGCGCTCTCGTCGACGGCAGGAGCGACCGACGGAGTTTCCACTTCCATTTCCATTGTTTCTTCGACCTCGGGTTTCGATTTCGAGTCCGGTTGCGTAATTTCCTGATCGTTCTTCGGTACGGGATCGTCGATCGGTAGATCTATCGAGCAATGTTGGACAGCATCGTCGGTGGTGCTATCGTTCGTTTCTTCCGGCGTTTCAGAGATCTCTTGGGCCGTTGCTTTCGCGCTTTCCGTTTTTGTCATCATACTGTCGCCATCGCTCGATAATATATCGATCAATTCTTGTGTCGTTGTTGGCAGTGGTTGATCGCGTCCAATAAGCGGCTCTATCGTCGGTTTGCTCGAGTAACTCGGGCTGCAATCAGTCTTGACGATATCGTAGTGCGATATTAGGGTATTATTCGAATCCGTTACGGACTTGCGTAGCGTCAACGACAGACCGGAACTGTGAGAATTTGGCGTCGTGGGTGGTGGCGAAGCGACCATCGAGGTAGATGGCGTGAGATCGAGCTGTTGAAGATTTTTAGCTCGGCTACGTGTTGTCCGACGCATGTCCGAATTGTCCAAGGGTATCGACACGGTTGTCACCATTGGCTGCTGAGATTGTTGATGATGAGAAGTTGGTCGTGAATTAGTGGCGGCGCTCGTCTTTGCATCTTGCTTAGTCACCTCCGGACTGAAACTCTTGCGATCCAGCTCAATTTTCGTCGGGCTCGAGTTCGGTGTCGTTATTCTGTATGTTTCGGGCTCGGAATCTGGACTTTCCTGTACATCCGCGCATACCAATCTCGCGGTACCCTTGCATATTCTCAATACTATAGGAGGTTTTACCTCGTCACGAGTTGACGTATCGCTCGAGCTACTCTCGACACTCTCATTGAAGCTTTTTCTTGCATTGGAAACGACCTTGGACAGAGGTTGCTGTTGGTGCTTCGGTGTCGTCTGTTGAGGAGACTGCTGTTGCTGTTTGGGATTTCGCGAACGAACATACTGCGAGGAATCAGGTACTTGTTTATAAACGGTAGTGTCCTGTACCGTCGGAGGCTCGATCGTCGCGCTTGGGGCATTGCGACTTTTGAAGAATTTTTTAGGTTTTGCGATCGGCGCCGGTACACTTTCGGGCTTACTCTCGGGTTCGGCATCGAAGGAGAAGGGATCCTTGACGGTAGCGACACGAGCATTTTGATTCGCATAATCGAGCTTCGCTCGCTTAGGGCCGAATGTCTTGACAATTTCATCTCTTCTTCCTGCAATAAAACTTGGCAATTACGAACGAGCGAACAATTTATTTGTTAAGAAGTTTGCAATAATAAGGTCAAAGGCGATCTTAATTCGTAAGAATGAGCCAAATTCGTAATAATAGTGTTCGCGCGTTTGAGAAAATGCCCACGCCGCGATTGGGATATCGTATCTGCTACTTTACGCGTATACTAGCATCAGACCATGACTCACAATCATAGTTTTATTGTATATAAATTTGAATAAACGTCGCGTATACTATTTAAATGCTTCGAACCTTGCCAAGTTGCTCCTATATATGACTATTGATATCGCATTGTGAAAATGGTGAAAAATGATAGTATTACTATGCTTATGATTGAACAAATACTTGAATTGTTCATCAAATATCTCGGAAATACGAGATATCTCGCTCCTCCCATGAGGTTACAACGTTAAAGGGCACAAGCGTGTTTTTCCTCAACACGACGGATTAAGAGGTTTCATAAATGTTTACGATGCGGTTTTTTAATATGCATTAGTAGAAAAAATAATGAATAATTACCATTGATACTCGTACTCCTGATGGATGTGAAAGATGTAATGCCCCATTTTCCAACAGTTCCTGCTGACTTGGCAGCCGATGGTCTATTGCTATTCTCTCTGAATAGCTTGTCGAATTGTATGCTGCCAGGTGTAACGGCATTCACCTTACGACTGTACGATTTAGTGTAACTACGCGACGTCATTTTTTTTGTCTGTTATGATCTCACGAAATATTTCGCATTCCAAAAGTCACAAATAACGATATATTTCCTCATACTTTCGAAGTCTTCCGTAGGCACGCCAGTATCAAACACAACTTATATATATATATACGTGTGTATATGTGTATATATGTATATATATATATATATATCGCGATATACGAGTCTCGTAACACTCCCACGTTACGCGCAACGATTGCGATTTTTTTTCTTTTCGTCTTTTTTTATGCGTGTCTCCCGATATCGTTACATTCGACGCGACGAATGCAACGAATATATGTAGACGAAATTAATTGACCAGATAGAAATATCGAAGCATACGAGAGAAACAAACGCCATGTTTTCTATTCGCTCTCTCCCTCGATGCACAAATTTACATGAAGAATTTTAACGCTGCGATCGTTAACCGAAGTGATTATTATCATTTTATCCAATTAGCTTGTAATCCACACTCGCTATCGACCACCGTATCGCGTTTGAGTTTGCTAGAATTTAATTATAAATCTCAATCATAACATGATCTTAGCCATCTGTCGATGTTTTTCCGCTCAGACTGTGTGATACATCCGAGAGAGAAGACCGAGAGCCATACGTATAATGATACATATTACACACGTAGAAGAGAAGAAAAAAGAAACGGGAGAGATTCAACTTTGAGCGACAGCCATTCGTCGAAAACGGCAACTACGTACTCGAAAATAATACGCGTACACATTTTACCGATTGGGATTTTTGTCCGAAAATGTAAAGCTAGTTATTTTCTCTAGAGCCTTATGACGTATCCACGTTGAAATAATTGTTAAGAGTTTGAACGCACCGTTGATAAAATATTAAATGTAGTTGAGCAAAAAGCAAATCACATTTAGATGATACTTATTGGTTAACTGTGCTACGTGTCTCGAAGACAACTGAAAATCACCCGGGTCATCTCTGAAAACTGTGACTACAATGGAGAGTGAAGGCGCGACTTTCCGTCCGATGAAAAGATGGATTGGTGAACGCGTGCGTTATCGCCCGCGCGCGACGTTGAAGATTCAGTAGGGCCTCGCTAGAGGCGACACTAGCGCACTCTACAATTATTTTATATTTATGGCCATAAATAAACAATTTTGGATCGTTAATAACCATAATTGCTCGTAAAACGACAATCGTGAAATGACACTTACGATAAAATCGATCACGAAAAATTGACACAATGTCAGAATCTCTGCAAGGAACTTGCTTTGCAATGTGCTCTGAGAAAGAACGCTGGCTGTAACGAAAACACATATATCTTTTAATTCACATAATAACGAGAATCCCTAATTTCCCTGATTCTAAACGTGACATATTATAGACGAGAGAGAGAAGGCTTATTGCATATATTGGAGATGGACGAGAGAACGAAAAATAAAAAGCGACCAAAGGCCGATCCTACGAAAACGGTCAAATGTTTCAGCAGGCCAGTAGCTGGAAAATCAATGACCGATCCGAGTGAATTAAGGCCCGGGCCCGTTCTTCTATTGACCTTAAGATATTTGCTCAAAAAGTAAATTAATACTTCCAAACACTAACATTTTTCGACAATTCGCCAAAACACACGGTATACACGATTTTTGTTACAGCGTAGCCGTACGTTCCGATATAAACTGGGCATTGGTATACGAATTTATTTTCGATAGATTAAGAGCTATTCGACAAGATATCGTCATACAAAGGATCGATATACCTTCGAGCATATCGCTCTTCGAACCTATAGTCAAATTTCACGTTTATGCAGGAGAGAGGTTCGTACGTTCAAAACTACGAGGGGACAAAAATTATATATGAATTATTTTCAGAATGCGCGACAGGAGTCTTCAGGAATACGTGCCGAAATTTAATAGCCAGCATCTTCTCGAATGCATCAAACATTTGCTAGTTTTGTACGACGAACGCGACGCGTTTCCGCAAAATACTCATCGCTTAACCGACTCTTTTGAGAATCTCTGCGTCACTGACAAAAGAGAACAGATCGAAGCTCTCTACATATTGCTGTATCTTGGCGATAATACAGCACTAAGGAGAGCATTGTCACTGCCATCAAAGTATAAGTAAGAAAACTTAACTTTAAATGAAAAAAAAAAAAGTGTAAATTGTTATTTATGGTTTTTCTTACAGACGATCGAAGCCGGTCAAGCTTGCGCTTGAAATATCGCTCGCCTGGTACATAAAGAATTATGTACGAGTATGCCGATTATTTGGAAAATTGTCGCCGTTATTGGCGTGCGCGGCGCTAAATAATCTAGCAAAGATAAAGAGGTGCGATTCGCGTGTAATAATTAAAAGAATAAATCAAATAAATTTATCCATAATTTTGCATTTTTTTGTCAATTTATGCGATTTTGTTTCAGAGACGGTCTTCGAATCATGAGTTCTGGTTATAACAGCCAATCCTTGACATTTCCAGGCCTAAAGTTACAAGATATCTTACTTTACACGGATATCAATAATATCGAGAAGGACTGTAAATTATTTGGCTTGACCTTCGCGAATAATAATGTGCAATTTCAAAAAGCTAAATTCAATGAAAACGAACCCCTGGTTAGTACATCGCAATTAACTCTAAAAAGCAAAAACTATAATTTCTATTTTAATTTACTCCGAAAAGTAAAAACTATAATTTGTATTTTATTATTACTCCGAAAAGCAAAGACTATAATTTGTATTTCTCAGGCACACGGCGAGAAGCAGTTCGATAATGCAACATTGCACAAATTTTTGCCCGAAATATTGTTGGAATAAATTCACACGAATCTCGGAATGAGAAATCACGATTTTTCATGAGATACTGAAATTCTCGCACGTGCCAATTAACGAACGTTGGGAATTTTGAGAAAAGATGACTGTGATTAGTTGATAAGTCCGCAATAAAGAGAAACGAACGTACGATATTTTTATGCAAAAGAATATTCTTCAAAAACACAAGTACTACGATAAATTTTGAATTAATACAAAGTTTTCCACAAGACTTACGATTAAAGTAAAATAAAAATTACGCATTCTATAAACGTTAATTGTTAGATCATTGAGAATCGCTCGACGAACTGCTCGACGAGTCAGTCGACATAACTTCGACGTCCTCGTTTTCTTGCTTGTGCGTATTCATAGCGACGCTTCCTTGACCACCAACCGACATATGGATTTCGCCGCTCGGATGCCAAGCAAACTGATTTGCTTGCGATATAGGTGGTTCTGCGATAAAAGAAAAAATTATTTTAATCGTATTTCGTCGGAATTTTTTTGCTTTATAATAGAATTTTCGAATTAAATTACCGCCGGTAGGATGACCAGCTCTGTGCAGATCGGACGGAATACCCGGATGAGATCCCAACATTTGCCCGTTTTGAGGAAGATCGCTCAAACGTCCGAGATATCCGAGTCTCATTTCGATATCTAAACGAATAACATTCGTCGGCTTTTTTAAGTACGAAAAAGACTTTTTTTTTTTCTTTGTTTTACCTGTTGGGTAAGGTCTACGCGGATCTCCTTGCTGCCAAGTTAAAGGCGCGCATACCGCATTGGACGCGCTTATTCTATGAGCAAATTTGATAAGTTCCTCCGACGGCACGGGCCTTTTATTAGCTCTGGCTATGGATTGTAATTTTTGTTTCGCCTGATAAATAGCGGTAGCTAAAATTTGTTCCGCTTCTTTCAACTGTCTTTGCAACTGTTGAATATCTTGATCCTGTTTTTCTACTTCAGCTTTCAGAGCATCCATTTTCAGATCGATCTTTGCCTGATCCGCGGCTTTTTTCAATGTACTTTTCAATTCATTATCTTTAGATACCAAGAGGTCGGTCAATTGTGCATGCTCGGCGCTCGAAAGTTTAAGATGTTTTTGTGCTATTGTATTCTCGATCATTTCCCTAAATTTCATGATGAGACCGATGTAATTATCGTTTTCAGACTATTTTTACTTGATTTTTGTACAATATTGGAGGTTATGTCACCAACTCACTTTGCAATCAATTCGATGTCGTCTACGAGGGATAGTAACGCTTCGCGAGTGCTTCTATTTGTTGCCATTTTGGCTAATTTTAACTCACTTTGTGTATAAAACGTGTTAATTACACTCTATAGAATAAAACATGAGTTAAGATAAACATAAACATTACCGGCTCTTGACAGTTGGCGAAGGAATCGTTTGGTACTTGGAAGGATAATGGAGAGACCTGTAATTCCTCAAATTCCCGTACAGAGGTCAAACTCAGTATAGAATTTCCCACATGATAAAAAACCCAGGTTAGGGTATTATCCTTTCTTGAATTCACGTTGAACACATATATACGATCATTCTGATTATTAATTATATTACAGGGCAAAGAATAATTTAATCATTTCCATTTCTGTCACAGTACGTGCGCATGTGCATTGTATCGAGGGAAGGGGTTGCTCTTACTCTCATCACACTTACGTCACAGGCGTCACAGCCGTCACAGTTTCTTTATGCGGGCTTATTGTTATATCAAAAGTAACGTTTCATGTGCCACATTGTTGAACACGATATATGCACAATACGTAAATGGAACGATTATATATATTTACGATGAGAGTAAGTATCAAAACGCGAGGGTTTCTGGACGAATGTCCTTCGAGTCGACTGTATGTGAAATGATATTGCGTGGTTCCTTCATCATTTCATCGTACGGTCGCGCATACAGACATTTGGTTAGGTGGTAGTGTGTGCCGTTACCGCGTCAGGCCGACCTTTTCCACTTTCCCTGCTACTAAGTACATATTGGCTGCGAAAGATGATGTTTTATCAGATATCACGGACGTCATTCTCCGAGTGTAATCGTGACAATCGGCAAATCATCCATAATCATGAGGAATTCAAAAATTTAATAATAAAATGAAATAAATAATAAAATATGATAATCAAAACAGATTTTATTAGCCCCAACTCCCGAAATATCCTATCTAGGCGTTGTCAGCATTTAGGCCAGTTCAAGGCTGATGTTCTTGCGAAAAAATACGGCAAATTAGCATTATTCATTAGCCGTTGATAATTTTTCCACAACCATACGACTGTTGGCAGTAATTCGTGGTGAATGAAATCTGAATATACACATCTATGTATCGCATAAAAATGAAACCGCCTCAATCGGGAATACGCGCATGCGTTGATTTTGGTTTCTATTACGTATGAATAACAATATATGTAAAAGACTTTCGTCACGAGAAGAACCACGAAAGATTTATCGTGATTCATTTTAAGGTGCTCTCTCGTCTCGCGACCTTCGAGTAATGTTTTCTCCCCTCTGAATATACGTATACCATTGCCGTCCATATATATATATATATATATACAGATACGTGAAATAATCCAGATAAACGTTCCGTAATGTATTACGTACTACCGATGCGCATAATACACCGTGAATATGCGAATCTCGTAAAGAACAGATTACGCACGTGCGTTCTGTTGTATAAGACGCATATTCTCATCCTCCTCTCCTATACAAATTAAAATAACGTTTGGTGACGCATATAGACGAACGGATAAAACGCGTTATGCAGTAATAAGTACAAGGATTCTTTGCTTACAATTAATGTTGAACTAAGGAGCAGTGAAGGAAAAGCATGCATGTCGCAAGAAATTGTGAGACTATTGGCTGTCTTATATATTTCGTATCCTGTGTATGCACAGTAAGGGTCACGATACACGAGCAAACCTAACCTCTCCGTCCTGGAATTCTTACATAGACACCGATGAAGTCGTTTTATTATTATCATTAATATTATTAGTATTAACATTAATGATAATAATACGATAAATATATATCGAGGTATATTAGTGTTCCGGTTCTAATTAGTTCTAGTACTCCAACATCCTGTTTCCCCAATTCAACTTCCGGTTCCGATAATTCATAACTATCCGTTATTACAGTCATTAAACAACGCTTGACCCAATTCAATCTGACGTAAATGGTGAAATCTTTATTTTTATATAGAGATATGTATGTCGAAGAGCGGTCTTACGCCTCGAGTCTCACAATTACCACGGACTTTGCTAAACCACGTGGATATCATGTTGTAATACCACGAATAACTCTTCGTATGCCTCTGTACTATATACCTGTAGGATATATGCATTTTTTTAAAGGCTAAGAATTTATGTGTTGGATAAGATTCCTATATACATATATCGTTTTCCACGTGAGCGATTCATGACGAATCAAGCATACGTATATACAACATTTATATCATGATTAATATGTATCGCAAGCATAGATCTACTCGTATGCGCGTCTCCGGTTATCTCCGTCTAATTCCTAATTACCATCGTTTCACAGTTCGATCAAAACGAATTATACATAAATACTCGTATGTTTACAATATTTTCCCTGTATCATATATCTCTTATTGCCGCAGGAGTCATTGACACGCCTCCACGTGCGATGGTTAGCGAGCGTTAATAACAGAGAGAGAGAGAGAGAGAGTGGTGCCCCCTCGCGGACGTTTCATCGATTATTAAACGAACGGAATTCCCTGACTCGTTGGCCGAGCTCGTTTGTAGACGTAAAGTCGCAGGACACTCGGGGAAATCCCTTTCGTTGTACCGGTTTTAGGAAACAATTTTGTTTGCTTCGTTTCGAAAAAAAAGTTCGTCCGCCAATCCGGTTTGGATATTTGACTTTGGGAGATCACTTTGTACTTCCCAGAACGAGACAAGTTCCGGGTGTCTATTTTCAGCTTACGACGAAATACGACAGACAAGGTCTGAATCATTGCCGAGGTAATGAAGCTTGACCATGACTGTTCTGTCTACCTCGTTAAAATACATTCTCGTCGATAAGAACAAATTAAAAACAAAAATTCATTATGATCCTTTTCCTAAATCGAATGTATCAGACTCCCACGGTCGTCTTCCTCGCCAAAATCCACTTTTTCCCCAATAATACCCACTGAATATGCAATTAGTTAGATTTATTCATAGAAATAGATTATTTACAATGATCGGGAAAATACAAGAGCGTAAACCTCGCTCGATGCATTTCAGCCAAAAAATTTGCAAATCGGTAAAAGTATCTCGCGCTCCAGACGCAATATATTTCATTGCGATATAACCTTAAACTTCGCAACAACTACATTCACGAGAGAAAACAAAAATTCGAGACTGTGAGGTCTCACAGCCTTGGATACAAATTTTTGTTGCTCGTGCACGTTCGCAAAACCTGACAGGTTTCTCTCTCTGTCGAGAGAGCTGTCCGCTCATTTCGTGACGATCGTAATTACCCCCGATGTTTACGTGTGTCGAGAACACAAAATATGTAGTAAACTTTAGACGCTACGTTATCCGCAACGAATTGGGAAAAAAAATTACCATTGGCCCGTTTATCGATTATTAACGCGCACATTCGTCACAACTGTTCAAATTAATTGACAATTTATTTAGACCATCTTATATAGGTTACGGAGGTATAATCGATTGATGCTCAAACCGACGAAATGTTTGAGCGATTGTTATGTAACATATTATTCACGTATATCATCATAAGTAGAGAAATATGCACGTATATACGATCGAGTTGTTTGCGATAGTGCAAGACTTTCATAATTTTCGAATGTCACTCTTACGCCTTGTCATTTCCTTCGTTATAAGTAGTCGAGATGCTTCTGCAGTCAGACCAGTGGACACGCAACTGACTATAGGCGTCTATCGATATGCTGAAACTGATCGAACGATTCCTCGAACGATACAAAATATCGATAATGAAGAAAATAATAAAAATAAAGTAAATTTATAAATACAACTTTCAAACAACAATCGTCGTCGTTTATTCGAAAAAGTTTCCACGGTAAAATATTCACAAGCGACATTATCCGATATTTTGACAAGGTACGTAAACACATTTTTTATCTTATTAACGCTTTTTATAATAACTCATGCATAAAAGATCAGTCGCCTAATTATTTATTTCACACGGTTGATCCGCGCGCCATATCGATTATCAAAAGTGTATTTATCTCGAGATGTGCGAACGTATTTTTGTACTCTTTCCTCAATACCACGAATCGATAAATATGCGAAAAGGCGTTGGAACTCTTTTTTGCGTCCAACTTTTGCTCGCTGGCTCATATTATTAACAAAAAAAAAACAAAAAAAAAAAAGAACACACATATTTGTATTCTATTTTCTTAACTCGCGCATTTGTACTTACGATTTGCAGGAACAACCCATTTCCTCCTTGATCGATCGATCTCCCGTTTAAAAATTGCACAGGATTCGTTTTTCTTTTATCACAAGCTTGTATCCACAATAATTGTATTACTGGAAAGGAAATATGAAAGCGTCGAGTATAGCGATTAAAATGATTGTTTAAATCGTTCAAAGACTTTTTTTCCGTCTCAATTATCATGATGGAAATACGTCATGAGGTTTTATCTACGCGTAGTCGTTATTTAATGATTAGGAAGAAGGAAGATAAATCGTAGACACCTTTTACCAACGAGCCTTCAAAGTCAAAGGTTTGCGACGATGGATTTTCAGTATGAAAGCATGCCGACGAAAATACACGATGTACGATCAGATTGGCACGTAAATTATTCGTGAGTCGTTATCTTTCCATCGTGCAAATACGCACATGATTACGAGTCTGCGCAATTAAAAGAAAAATCTAGCCTGAGCTTTTCGCATCGCTTCACGCCAAACGTCTCGTCGAAAATAAAGATTCCCTCGATTCTCGATTATATTATCGTGACTCGATCACGTTCGCGGTGAATTTATTTCCTCGAATTTAATCGTCGATGTTCGATCAACCGTAGTCGTGACGTTCGTTCGCTCCCGAGCGGGCGATTCCACGTGGTTCGGAGATGAAGTTGTGAAACAGATTTTTATAGAATTAATAAATTAGAAGGGGTTGATAAAAATATTGTTATCTAATATTGATTGGCTACTAACCAGTTTCGAGAGTAAATCGATGAAATTATCGAGTGGTGACTCTCCAGTAAGTTATTAAATTTCAATTTTTCTATCGATCGATGCTAATCGATCATTTAACAACCACTCGTAGAGAATAAATTTATAAATATTTCCTTTAAATGGCTCATTAACTCGACATGACAATCGATCAATGTTTCTTTCCATTTTCCTCGATCTAATAATATCATCTTACATTGAAACGCGACGATAATATCTGACGAGTCGAAAAATTACGCCGGGAAATCCGATGACGCGTTTTCTCTGCTTCGCGGGAAAGCCTCGAGGGTTGGAAACCGCCGGCTGGACTCGCGGTTTTTCATTATCCAGCAAACGCGTCATTCGTACGGGGAAGATCCTTAACTCAGACGAGGAGGCGTCACGTGGACATCGATGCTGCACAAACTTCTTGGGGCAAAGTGAGAGGACGAGGGTTCGCGTTTGGGGGGCAAACTCGACCTCCCGGAGAATCTCGTATAGAGAGCCGTTCTCACTCGCGACGGTCCAGTACGTTCGGAGCAATCCGTACAAGTATTTTTATATTCACGATTACTTTTTCGTTCGAATCTCCAACGTTTTTCTTTCACTACTTGAACAAATTCTTATCGTTCTTTCAAACGCACGAGCAAATTTTTACCGCGTTCGTTTCCGGCGATTCGTGTGCATTCGAGCTCTTTTGCCGGAAGAGAGTCGATTGCGCGTACGCATGATTTATTCGAATAGTTTTCCTGGATTATAGCTTTCGATAAATCGTGAAAAGAATAAACGTGAACGAGGATTTCGACGAAATACATTTCGTGGATATATCACGACTTGATAACCGAGGATATTTAATCGGTGGGTAATTAATTGTCTTCTATATCTCCTCGCATTATGTGCTCGATCGATCAAAGTTTTCTTCGACTCCCACGCTTTTCCTTTTCATTATATAAGATTTTTTTTGTTTGTTAACCACCGATACGTAACGAAGGTCGAACATACTTCTTGGCGATAAAAAGTAAAATACAAAACGCGACTTTTACGACGCTACAATTGTTTCGTTGATAGAGCTGATAACGTTAAATCTGGAATAATTTACTCGTCGCGTCTACGATCTTCTTGCACGAGCGTACTTTTTGTGAGTGACGAACGTATCGACGCTCGTCATTAGCTCGGTGTACGAACGATGTATAATTTTTCGTATTAACGAATGGGAGAAGAATCGTGTATTCACGAGTTTAAATTCGAACTAACGAGACGATTTCTTATCGTATCAACTTTTCGTTCTCTTATCGTTATAATCCTCGAGTTTCATTACGAGTACGTAACGATGTTTGACGAGTTCACTCGATCAGAAACTTTTCATACACGTTAGGCGTAAAATGTTTCGATCGCATGACAGTAAAGATAAACGTTTGCGGAGAAGAAAATTTCTCGGCTCTCGTTCCATCGAAGATCGTATTTTTTTTCACTCGAGCTTTTCTTCTATTTTGACTTTTCTTCGAGTCGAAGTAACATTAGCATATTCATCGACTTTGAGCTCCATGTGTGTTATTACGAAATTCAAAGTACGGTACATAAAGAGTCATTGACTCACGACTAACGTCCTATTTTTTCCTCGTGTCTCACGTGAGTTGGTAATATAATGTTTCTCTTTTTTTTTCTTCATTTTCAGATAAACTATGCTGTCGTTGAATAAAGCAATAGTCCTCGTTCAGGCTCTATTCGCCATTCAGAATTGTTTCTCGGGTGAGTTCATTGCTGTTTGTCGTTTCTTGGAATAAAAATCTCACGTGTCTCCCTGGAATTGTAAAATCAATTAAACTATGAAATCTTGATTTTTCAACTACGTTTTTATCTTTGAGAAACGTTCGAAGAATCACGAGGGAAGTTGCGTAGGATAATAACTGAGAAAACTAAAATAACGATTGATATTCAATAGAGATAAACAATGATTACTTATCGCAGCGTCCATAATAAACGTGGACAATGAAATCAATTGGAAAAGCCAGTTCAACGAGCCGGACGAGATAGATTGGCATAATCATCCATGCAGACGTTCGTGTATCGATGGAGAACCACCGATGGATTGTAACTACGTCTTCAAAGTTGAATCTTACTACGCGATGAGTAAAGCCTGTTACAATTGCCCTTTTAACGTTACCGACTGCTTCCGCCCTCACTGCGTTCCCGCAGACGGTGTAAAGCGTTCGATACAAGTTGTTAATCGACAAATGCCAGGACCCTCGATCGAGGTGAGTTGAAAAACCAGTGAAAAACTTATAATTAAACATAAACGGTGTTTAAGAAAAAGCTGCGAAAGGAAGTTTGCACAATGAAGAAATAATAAATAATTCATTGATCGTTATTAGAGGAATAATGAAAATTGAGAGGAAAAAAAGGAGACACCTCGAGATACGGGCTCGTTGGTAGATCTCCGACGATGAATTATCAACGTAATGTGTCCGCGTCATATAATTATCGAAGAACGGTTGATTTTTTTATTCTTACCGCTTTACGATAGATCGTTGGGTTGCGGCATTCTCATGCGTCTCTCGGTTGACCTCGTCCATTATACTTTTCTTTTTTTTGTTGTATTCTTCCGTCGGTACTGTACATCGAATTATCGAACAATTTTGAATAGTAAATGGCACGCGACTGGACGAAGAATCAACGAGTTTTTCTGTAATTTCCTGTACAAAGACAGACCGGACACCTGGCTCCAAGTACTTGCTTTATCGACCGTATTCCCAAGGCTAAAATTAATTAAAAGTACGATCTTGAAACGAGAATTTCTCGAGTCTCGTAACTCGGATCTCGTACGCATGACGAATAATTGTATGTAGATCAAGTTTCTATGTGAATTATACGATGATCTAATGCGCGACAAACTCGGCTTTAAAACCGGGATATACATTATAAAATCGATTGTACGATTGTCCACGATCCTTGTTTCATTGGAAAACGTTAGAAAAGATATCGTACTTTGTATACCGGCATAAATATACTGTTTTTTTCTTCTTCTTTTTTTTTTACAATCGTCTTCCGGGATCTTGACTTTTATAGCACGGGTGTAATTCCCACAAGCCGCAAGATTTATAGCACTTCTCGGTCGCTTTACCGTAAACCGTATGACGATGAGACGGAAATTATCGAGCGGATATAAAATTAATCGAAGACTCATGAAAAACTTTCCTGCATCTTTACGATCGTTGCTTTACCTCCGTAATTAAAGAATTTAAATGACATTAGTACGATTTTCCCAATTAATCGTTCGTTTTAATTTCAAGTCTTTTTTCGTATAACGAAAGTGTACTTTTCTTTTCAACGATACGTCGACGGGTTCGCGTGACATTCCGTTACTGAAACGTGTGGCAACGATATTATAGCAGTGTCGAGATAAAGTGCTATATTAGGAATATCCTCCTAGAAAAGTTGCACACCGAGAGAGAAAGCGTTTGACGCCACAGTCGCAAAGAGAAATATATATATATAAACAGGATATATTCATCACGTGTATCCACTGTATAATTGTAGGTGTGCCAAGGTGACAGGCTGATAATAGACGTCACGAACCTGATGCTCGCAGAAAGTACCACCATGCACTGGCACGGACAGCATAATCGTGATACCCCGTACATGGATGGTGTACCATACGTGACTCAGTGTCCAATATTGCCAGGAGCCACGTTCAGGTACCAATTCATAGCTGAGACCGCGGGTACGCACTTCTGGCATTCTCATTCAGGTAACGAATATCTATCGACCTATGGAGGAAAACGAAATTAATCCAATTTAATCATCGTTACAATTGTTCGATAATTAATTAATTCGTTACTTTATCTTGAAAAGGATTCCAACGGGGAGACGGTGTGTTCGGTGCTCTGATAGTTCGTGTACCAACGAAAAAAGATCCTCATCATGATCTTTACGATAAGGACATTCACAATATGATAATACTCGACTGGGATCACGAGATCGGTACGGAAAAGTTTCTCGCTCATCATCACTCGGACGGTGACAATAAAGCACCGAATCTACTTGTCAATGGCCTTGGACGATACAAGAGGTTCCACGACGAATCCGGCAACGACAAGGACATGCCCGTTTCTACGTTTTTGGTCGATCAGGTAAATAAGGAAAAATAAATGAAAGATATGTAATGAGTCAGTATACGCAAATGAATGTTTCAAGTGCTCTCGTGAAAGTCCAATGTCGTATATGAAAGGATAATTTGTCATGGTACGTGTATATTTATTGCAGGGTTTGAGATATAGATTCAGGCTAATTAATGCAGAATTCTTGAACTGTCCTATCGAAGTGTCGATTAACAATCATACCTTGTACGTCGTGAGCACCGATGGAAATGACATCGAGCCGGTCGAAGGTATTTTTCATTGGAAATTATTATACCGAGTCTGAGGTGTAAATGTAAATGTGCTGAATTTATGTTTTATGAATGATTTCTTTGAAATTTATTTTAGCCGAATCATTGGTGAGTTACGCCGGTGAAAGATTCGATTTTATCGTCGAGATGAATCAAGAGGTGGACAATTACTGGATTCAATTCCGAGGACTGATGGATTGCGACGAGAGATTCCACAGTGCTCATCAGGTTGGAATTTTGAGATACGAAGGAGCTGCTGAAATTGATCCGAATGGAACTGTCTCGTACGCGAGAGTTCCCATGAATACTACAGCGTTGGTACGATAATTTGATTTTTTTAAATGGAATAACTTATCGAAAGATTGAACGACTTTAGAATTTTTGTATTTCCGCGTGAATGAATTTATTTAATGAGAAATTGATCGTGCAGCAAGTGAATGCGTTGAATCGAGGAGTGGAGGACAACGGGACGATTAGCATGCCACTTCTCGAGTCGCTTGATTCTAACGACGAGTCGATCACAAGTGATCCCGATTATCAATTTTATCTAGCTTACGATTTTTACGACAAGGACAATCCTCACTTTCATCGAAAGGGTCTTTACGGTTTTCATCAAGGTAAACCAACGTAAATAGTACATAATTAAATATGGTACATTAATCTTAAGATTAATTAAACTTATTTTAAGATATGGATCGATTTATGTTAACGTTAATCGATCTTTGAATTTTCAGTGAGCCCTAAAAACAAGCGTTTGTTCACGCCACAATTGAATCACATAAGTATGAAGCTACCGTCTTTTTCGCTTCTAACGCAACGTGATTCGATAGCTCCTAATCAATTTTGTAATGAAAGTACCGTTAATGGTTGCGAGGAGAAATTTTGCGCATGTACACACGTCCTGCAGGTCAAACTTGGCAGTGTCGTCGAGCTCATCCTCGTCGACAAAGGTCAGTGATCGAAGAATTAGAATATATACGCGTGTCGTTGCTCCAACTACTTTCGTTCGATGATTATTCATCTTTCTGATATTTTTTACGTTCCTCAAAGGCTTCACTTTCGACGCCAATCACCCTTTTCATCTTCATGGCCATCAATTTCGCGTCGTCGCCATGAAACGAATCGGGAAGAATGTCACGGTGGAAGAAATTAAGAGACTGGACGCCGAAGGTCTGGTCGAGAGGAATTTGAACCATCCTCCGATCAAGGACACTGTCACGGTACCCGATGGTGGCTATACGATAGTTCGTTTTCATGCCAACAATCCAGGTAAGATGTTTCCAATAAAATTTGTTCTCTTAAAATTCGAATTAGATTAAATTGCTAAAGTGTACGTAATTGACAAAAATTATATTTGGTTTCAGGTTACTGGCTCTTTCATTGTCACATAGAATTCCACGTCGAAGTGGGAATGGGCCTTGTGTTCAAGGTCGGCGAGCATGACGAGTTCAAGCCAGTTCCACAAGGATTTCCACAATGCGGAGATTGGAAACCCTCGAGTTTTCCACGACCGATTGAATCTAATAACGACCAAGTATCGTCGTCAACGACGAAAACATCGTCGACGTCGACATCAACGACTCAAGATCCGAAAGAAAACGAAGTTTCTGAATTGAGCTCAACTCGGTTATCGATTCGAACGTTATTGCCTGAAATTCTTCGAGAATTAGGCGTCGAGACATCGTCAGCAATGATATCAAGCTCCTCCGGTTACCAAATTCTTCTACCGACGCTCTGCTTCCTAGCTTCTACCACGAGGCAAATCCTCCTGTAAAAAGAAGAGTCGGGAAATTCATCCATTAGGCCAATCATCGATTAATTAATTATTTTATCGAGCCAACATTTGTTAACGATCGATCGACTATGTCGGCGCTGCTTACGAAAACTAGCATGTTTCAGATTTCTTACGAAGAGAAGCACGTTTGATATCACCGCGAAAACTAGCATGTTTCGACTTTTGACACGAAAACTAGCACGTTTCGATATTTGCCGCGAAAACTAGCATGTTTCGGCTTTTGCCACGAAAACTAGCATGTTTCGGGCATGCTAGTTATCGTGGCACAAGCCGAAACATGCTAGTTTTCGCGGTGAGAGCCGAAACATGCTAGTTTTCGCGTCGAATATCGAAACGTGTTGGTTTTCGCGGTGAAATTAGAAACGTGTTAGTTTTCGTAAGAAATTTGAATCGTGCTACTTTTCGTAAGCAGCGTCGATGTCATTTCATCATAATTCCAGTTATTAATGTACAGTTATTTATTAAAAACCTACCTCGGATCCCGGTTTTCCTGTATCCTGCTCGATTTGCGTTCGAGCAATATTTTTCATTTTAATCCTTCTTTTTAGTAAGAACGAGGGTTGTACGAAGACTGACAAAATATTGATAATTTGTTTGTAGGATATGCGTATAATATACGAAGTGGCGTGAATTATCAGGGTACAAAACGATGATCAGCCGTTAAATACTTTTTCATGCATGTGTACTGTGATATGAATGTATTTAGGATTAAATGTGTAAGAAATTGTGTTCTTGCACCGTTGCTGAATTTGTCGATTTTTTCTAAGCCGCGAATAAATATATTTTATCATTTGAATCGTATATTTTACGTGTTTTCATCTTTTTGAGAAATAATCCTTAATCCTTAATTTCATTAAATAATCCTTCGGATATCGATATTTTTTTCAATCGCACTTGACTCGATGAACGAAATTTAGCCCACCAACATATCTTCCCATTCTTTTCGTAACGTGTTTTATCACTCTGCGTCATCGACGATACGTATATATAGATATATGTCCGCTCGCACGGGGACTTCCCTGTTGGTATTCACCGGGAACCCCCACTCGTCGCGAGTGTAAAAGTCTCACATAATACACGCATATTCTACCGTCGTTTCGCCTGCTCGCTACTGATGATCGCTGCATTCACAGTTTGTTGGTATATCACAGTTCATCTCGAGATACGCGCCGGTTCGGAAATTTTGCATTGAATAACGAAATTATTTAAAAGATGGTTTGTTATGCCTTAAGCCGTTGTCGAATTTGCGCGAGAAAACACAAATTGCCACTATACGGAAGTCAGGAGAGTCAGCATGTGTTTATCGAGAAAATACAACTTGAGTTAATTGTAAGTTGTAAATAATTGACGAAAATATAAAATGTTAGCAATTTTTTAAAATGTTCTCTGTTACAGGTCTTAAATACTGTTTGTATGGATTGCATCGGAAAACTCGAACAATTAGTCAAGGATCGTGACTTCGCCACAATCTCAAAAATATCCGCGTTTCAAGAAGAATCGAATCAAGAATATCCGACAAATATCATTAATAATACGAGTGAAAAATATACAGAATCTTCAACCGTTTTCCCAAAGATGCATTTTTATGTGGAATCAGAGGAAAAAATTGATCGTACTGAAATTTCGTTTTCTCCCAGGTGCGATAATCCAGTGGAGAAAGAAAATAATTCTCTCGTTGTAGAAAACTTGATAACGAAGCGAAAGCAAAGACGAAGTATTATTGTAAATTCTTCGAAAAAATCATCGACGAATACCAAAGAAAATGGGTGAGTTATTATCCTCCTCGGGAGAGAACGCCCGGTCTTAAATTATTTAAAAAAATAATAATCAAAAAACTTTCTATTCCCCGTCAGGACCAAAAAACCGAGGCTAACTCGATTAAAAGAGATAACGAGTTGCAAGATGTGTTGCGACTATTGCGAGAAGGAATTCACTCACCGAGGTGATTTGAAGAGACACAAGAGAAAACATACCGGTGAACGTCCATATCAGTGCACAGAGTGCGATAAAAAGTTTTCCCAACTCTCAAATCTCTCTCGACATCGCTTTGTGCACTCGGGTGAAAGACCCTTCGCGTGCCAACAATGTGGACAGAGTTACACCAGAAAAGGACGATTGGTTCATCACATAAAACGTGATCTCTGCAAACGGAAAGCGCGAACATCTTTAGCCCGATCGTAACGAACGTATCAGAGAGAAACTTCGAAAGTAATATTCAACGCGGTATATAACCAGTAGGAACATATATTATTAACTAATCGGTCCTTGATAAATAATTACAGAGTCTATATTTTAAACGTATCTCGAACATTTGTAAATAATATTAGCATAGTATACAAAATATTGTAATATATAGATCTAATTTAAAGTTACACGACCGTTTGTTTTTATTTTCTACTAAAAAAACGATAATACTCGATAAGGTTTTTTTGATTATCGATTAAATAGCTTTAATCCGCAAAGAAACAGGAGAGAATAACGTTTGAATATCGAATAAATTGAATCTTCGATAAAATAGTACTAAGGCCCGTTTTCTCCAACGCGTTTCAACGTTGATCTCGGTTCAATTTACTTACCATCTTTTTCTAGTTCCAAAAATTAGAAAAATATGAAGAGCAAGTTGAATCGAGATCAAAGTTGAACCGCGTTGGAGAAAACGTTCCTAAGAAGGTATGCGATGGAAGTTCCGCTTTTTAATCAACGTTCTTATATTCATATATACACTAGAGAAAGAAATCAGAAATTTTCAGTTTAGTAGAAGATTTATACATTGGTCTGTACGTCCCGAGGACCGCCGGCGTTGTAAACCGTGTAGGGTAGATCGTCTTGTCTAGATCGTTGCATCGGATGAGCTATGAGCTTAGCCATGTTGGTGTGAAGAGAAGTAAGATTTCTGCCGACTTCCAGAATGTACGAAGTCCGATTGACATCGAGGGCGCTTAACTTCTCGTATATATTCTGACAATCGTTGTCCCTGGACAGCGGTTCGTGAACGTACAGACAATCCAGATAAAAGCGAGATCTCCTGCTCAGACGATCGAAATATTTGCGTCCCGTGATAAACCGCGGTATCGAGTTGGAACGCGAGTACACGAGAATCGCTCTAGCTACGCAAGTTTGTAGGTTTGGAGAATCGTTGAATTCGGTGTTTTTGCTTATAACTTCAAAACACGGCCCCAAATCGTACGGAGCTTGATCGTCACCGACCGGATCGTCCGTTATTTTTGCCAAACTAGCGATGAAAGCTTTACGATTGTTCGTGAAATTGGAGACCCACGTGACGGTATCGGCTTTAAGGGTCATTAGAGCATACTCGTGCTTTGGTTGTATACCGGATTTGGCGGTGACGAAAATTTCAATGACACGTTTAATCATGTAGAACGGTGGATATTTCGTACCTGAACGCGTCTCGAAAGGCGTGCAATCCATTTCTCTCGCTGTGTCCACGATGAATATAATTTTTTCTGGCAAATTCGTACCCGGCAAATCTTTTTTCAGATAATTGTCATCGAGAGAACATGATTTTTTCCTCTTCTCCTGTATGGAATTCATCGACGAACTGTTCTTGAATTTGGAAGTCATTGTCGCAGAATCGTTGGCAGAACGTTCGTTTATGTTGAGATTAGGGTCGACGGTTGATATCGAACGAAACTGATGTGATATTATGCGTATATCGTCGTCATGATCTTGTTTGTCGGTCATTATGTTTATCCGTTCACCTTGCGTTTTCTTTCGTGGCGTCTATCACTGTTTAGTCTTGTTATGTTTGATTTATAACCTTAAAAATATAACAGTTTGTGCAACGTACGAGCGGGAAATGAATTCTTGGCGCTAGTTGTACTCCGTGAATACAGCGACTTCCGGTAATTCAGCAATTCCATATGTCGATCCTCGAGAGTCAAAACGATTGTGCTAATCAACCGGAGTCAAACTCGATGTTGGGATCTTGTATTTGTTTATGAACTTTTTTAAATTTCGACTTTAAGCCTTTCTTAACCGACTGTTACGTTCGATTATAATTAATAGTAGAATTTATCGTTTAAAAGAGTGAAAATATGCTTGCGCTGAAGGAGTATGGCAGTAGCGACGAAAACAGTGAGTCTGACGGGGAATCAAAGACTACTACCGCGAAACAGGTTAACAATGAGAGGGATAGGGAAAATGCGGTGAACGAAGATGTAATTTCTGGATCTATTGGAAAAATCGGAACGACCCTGGCATTGCAAATATGCGCGGCTCCCGAAGTGGTTCCGATCGTGAGTAAATAGAAATAAGAAAAATATGAGACTAATACCATATGGCCTTCTCACGATATAACAATCTATCGAAGGGTTCGGAACTGTGTAAGCGCCACATAGATTCGACTAGCAAGGAAGTTATGCACAATCCAAAGTACGAGGAACTCTTTGCCCCTGACGTTGGACCAGAAAATCCTTTCAGAACTCAACAACAGAGGGCTGCCAAAAATATGCTTTCCGGCTATGTTGAAAAAGCTCACATAAGCGAGTTTCAGTTTGAAAATCAGAGAAGAACGTTCGCCAGTTACGGTAAGGGTCTTCTATAAAATGTAAATAAAAAAGTTTAGGCCATAGTTCGAACATTATTACGATTCTGGTAGGATACGCTCTCGATCCCACTGTCGACGGTACGGCGGAAGAGGGAAAAACATTAATAGGCGCTAAAGAAATAGCGGAAGAGTCGGGAGCGAAGACGGTCTTCGAAAGTACAGCATTGAGGGAAGCCGATAAACGAAAGAGAAAAAAGAATGACGACGCCGCTGATATCGAGGGTTTTCTCGGTCCATGGGGAGGCTACATAGACGAAAAGCGTATTATGAAGCCAAGCGACGAGGAAGCGGCCGAACTCGAGGAAATATTGGCCAAGAGAAACAAGAGAGGCAAAGCGACCGAGGAAAAACCATTGGAAGAAAAAACTGTTTTGCACAGTAAGATTTTTATCAAAAAAAAACTAATAAACGTTTAGTCCGGAGATTTACTAATCGATCCGTAATTTTACAGTCAAAGACAGCGTGGATTATCAAGGACGTTCGTTCCTGCACGCGCCTCAAGATGTCGGTGTGAATTTGCGATCGGAATCACCGCCCGAACGTTGTTTCTTACCGAAAGCGCAAATTCATACATGGGAGGGACACACAAAAGGAATTTCTCAGATCAAATGGTTCCCTCGTACCGCTCATCTTCTTCTATCTTGTAGTATGGACTGCCGTGTAAAGGTACGTACAAATTCCCAACAATCGGGCTAAATAAACTACATTATCTTACAGTTTTAAAAAAAAAAATTTCAGTTATGGGAAGTATATAAAGATCGAAGATGCGTTAGAACTTACTACGGACACAGGCAAGCCGTTCGCGACATAAGTTTCGATAACGACGGCAAGAGATTCCTCTCCGCTGGCTACGATCGTTACGTCAAATTATGGGATACGGAAACGGGCGAATGCATAAGTCGTTTTACTAGCCGAAAGATTCCCTACTGCGTTAAATTTAATCCTGACGAAAATAAACAGCATTTATTCGTTGCGGGAACTAGCGACAAGAAAATTATATGCGTAAGTATTTACGAAAAGAGATTACGTTACTTCACGTTGATTCTAAATTTCTAAATTAATTATGATTAATAATGCATTATTCTTTTCGATAGTGGGACATAAGATCGGGAGAAATAACTCAGGAATACGATCGTCATTTAGGTGCTGTTAATACTATAACGTTCGTCGACGAGAATCGAAGATTCGTCACGACTTCAGACGACAAGAGTCTTCGCGTCTGGGAATGGTAAAAAAATTGATTTTTATGAAAATCTCGTCAGACTACGAGAGTTCGTCGAACTTCAACGTTTCATTTCTCTTATAGGGATATTCCCGTGGATATGAAATATATCGCGGATCCTACGATGCATTCGATGCCCGCCGTTACACCCTCGCCAAATCAAAAGTGGCTAGCTTGTCAGTCGATGGACAACAAAATAGTTATTTTCTCGGCGCTCAATCGCTTCAAGATGAATCGCAAGAAAACTTTTACGGGTCACATGGTAGCCGGTTACGCCTGTGGTTTAGATTTCTCTCCCGATATGAGGTAAATTAATCAACCACCAAAGATTCTCGATTTTTCCGAAGAATTGAATTAATTAATGCGAATTACGATGTTTACTTTTTCCAGCTATCTCGTTTCCGGCGATGCAGACGGCAAGTGTTACGTTTGGGACTGGAAAACGACGAAGCTGTACAAAAAATGGAAAGCTCACGATGGCGTGTGCATTTCCGCCCTGTGGCATCCTCACGAACCTTCTCGTCTCGCGACCGCCGGTTGGGACGGCAAGATCAAATATTGGGATTAAATATCTCCGGTTGCCGTTTATACCATGTATATTGTGTAACTACGAGATTCTTTGTACATACAAAACTCGTTTATATATTATAAGAAAATAGTTTTCTAAGAGATAAGAATTTGAATGAATTGCTTTTTTATTTTTATTTCAACAAAGAACCAATTTCCTTTCCTCCAGATATTCCTCGATCTAATTCATTCTTCCTAGGAATCGATCAAACATCGTTTATTTTTATTTGATCGGATAAATATGTGACGGGCAAAACGTGAGATGAGAGCGATTCGAATCCGAGCTTAGTGAAATATTGTTCGTCGTTGGATTGGATGCGAAGGTCGCTAGTAGGAAAAAATCAATAGCTTCGCGGGAAACGGCGACACCCCCTCTTCGAGTCTGATATTCCGTTCTAAGCGAAGTTTTGACCTCAGTACACGATCGACGTTTAACGTACGTGTGCTCGAAAGTGAATCGTAAAAACAACGACAACGGGGGGTGGGGACTCGTTTCGATTAACCCCAGTCGCTCTGATCGTCATGGGACGAAAAATTAATTGATCTTATGCCAAATATTAATAATTCATTAAACGATAAGCAGTCGAGCGACTTGTTAGAGAATAATTAAGGTAAATTGTTTATGTCGTATCAATCGCGAGTGTTATTGCTTTCATGCTGTGTTTACGCATCCTGAGCACAATTAAAATAAAGGAATAGCTGAAAAATGAATGATCGATCAATCGTTTACAAACCCGCTGAGATTTTTTTCCTCAAAGAGCGAGGATCATTATTTTCAAGTTTGGATGAACAAAAATTCACAGCGAAGGGAAGATTAACGAAATTCGTTTAATATTATGATCAGGATAACGCGTAGTGACAAAGGGAAGAATGGAGGGTGCCGGTTTGGGCTATTCCTACCACCTTCCATCGGCAGGGTGGAACCTCAAGGTTAGAAATGCACTGTCACAGTTCAGTGACCTCTTCAGCGAATTTAACAAATACATTGCACCGGCGTATCATCATGACAGATGCGAGAGGTAATTAAAAAAATATAAATGAAACATTGCGATTTAGACCAGAATAATTTTTTACGTGAAATATTAAAATTTTTCAATTCATTGCGACAATCGTTTAGAAAATTATTATTTATTAATCCAGATCGGTTCAAATGCGTTTATACTCGATGCATAAACGAGAATTCGTCATGGTTTTCGTTGCGTTTTTCGCTTGCTTCGGCTTCGCAGTTTTCATAGGACTCGCAGGTATTATCACTTTTTTCATAAATCACGAATAAATGAAAAAAAGTTTATTAGAAAATATAACTAATAACATTACCATTGCCGAAGGTCCACCGATAACGTCGACGAGCGAACAACGGGCTCATTTAAACGGTAGCGAAATGGCAACGGGACCGTTTATCATGAAGACACCGGCTTTATCGACTTATAGCCAACAGTTGTGGGTCATTGCCAAATTCTCCACAGCCAATAACGATGGTAATTCAAGAATTACCCGCTCGACGGAAGAGAATAGAAGAACATTTGTGAATAATTATTTTTCGCATTAATTCTAGACGAACGATACGACAAAACTTTTCAAGTTAGCGTTTCTATCGACGGTATTACTCCTGACGACAGGCTAACTTCCGTTTTAGCAACGGAAACGGGACATAATCGGTAAGTTTTGTTGAAAATTAGTTCCATAGCCGGAAAATTATATTTAGATTTAACATTGCAGAACCAGACATCTCAAATGCGAGAGACAATCGTGCGAGGAACTCGTCGTGGCGCATCTAGGATCGTTGGATTATTCTCGCTACATAATAACGGTCCATTTTCATGGTCTCGAGAGCTTCCATCAGCGTTATTCCATACGCAATCTCACGTTCTACGTCAGTAAGCAATTTCGCAACGAGCGAATAAAGGTTCCAAAAAAAAAACAAAAAACTGTTGGAAAATATTAATCGCAATTATTATTTCTTCTTATTTACAGTTTAAGAATTACAATCCGGCTTTTACACAAATAGAAATATGGTTCAGATTAATATTTCTACTCGCAACGTTCGTCATTACGGTAATTAAACGATTTATTTTCGTATCTATTTTTTTTTTATCAAAAAACTGCAAAAATTACTCAAATGTTCTTAATTTATATGTTCACAGTGTTGGTTCGGTCATTCGTTGAGAAAATATCCAATGCACGATTGGTCGATCGAGCAAAAGTGGATCTCGCTACTTCTGCCTCTTCTCATTTTTTATAACAGTAAGAGATATCGTGTATATTTTTTCCAATTCTCGGGAAACTCGTACACTGTTGATTCGTTATTTACAGATCCGATGTTTCCAATGGCGTTTCTCGTGAATTCTTGGGTGCCTGGTATGCTAGACGCGATATTACAGACGACATTTCTCTGTGCCATTCTCATGTTCTGGCTGTGTATTTATCATGGACTTCGACAGGTGAATTTTCATTCGATTAATAAATTATTATAACGTAGATTCACGAATTTAAGGAATCTTCTGTAAAATACAGAACGAGAGGCGTTTGCTGACCTTCTATCTGCCAAAAGTCATCGTCGTTGGTTGTCTCTGGAGCGCGGCTCTCACACTCGCAACTTGGCTTCGTTGCACGGAACTCGAGGATCCGACTTACAATTACGTACTCGATACATCTAATTATTACGTGAGTACGGATATTTACAAAAGATCAAAATTTCCCGAGAGTAATCTTTGTCCGATCTTAGCAAACTTGACAATTCGTCTTATAAGGCCAATCGCAAATCTGCAGAGCAGCATTGAAATAAAGTCCCATGGGACACGTGTGAAGATGCGAAGTGCCCCAGTTGCATTGATAAAACTTGTCGCACAAGTGCGCATGAGGCAGATAAAGGGGTCGTGGATAATTAGCTGGACATCTTGGTGAAGGACGAGGACATCCGTTCCAGGAAGAATCGCATTTCGCTCGCCAAGGCCAATCGCAGACTCGAAGTTCCGAATTGAAGTGCAATTCTGGTGGACACTCGAATAAAATTGACGATCCCCAATCGCACTTGTAGAACTCAAAAGAAAAAAACGAAGAAAAGAGAAAAATTATTTAAACGTTGCATTTACAAAATTATAACGGAGAATTGATTATCGACGATGAACGAAAGCAGAGAAAATTACCAGAGAGCAATTGCCAGAAACTGGCAAAAGTTTAGAAGCAGAAGAGTCCTGTAAACTCGAACAAGGATTCTCGAACGAGGATTCAACATCCGAATGTCCTATCATTGTGATTTTGAGCTTCATTAAACAACTCTGACCATTTTCGCGGTAACAGTCGAAGAAAAAATTGTCGTTGCGATATTGAATTTCCTCCGGGCATATTTCACCACGAAAATCTGCGTCGATCAGGGAGGAAACCTTGCAGGACATCGGTAGAGTGCAGTCCACGGGTTGATTATTGTATTCGTTAAATTGAGGAATATTCAATTGAGACGATGAACACTCGATGGTGGAAAAAAGTCCTATAACGGCTTGAAACGAGTAAAAGGTCCACAGTCCAATAACTGAAAAAAACGCAAACATCACGATAATAAGACTTTTAAACAGAATCTCACAAAAGTAATGAGAATTATGTTACAATCTCTACTTACGTAAATTTTTCATTTTCACAAGTTTCAAGCACAAATTACCGATACGACAGAAATAATAAATTACTTATAATAATTAAAATCGAATCGTGTAGAACGTTCAACGCGCGAGAATTTAAGTCTGATCCGTAAGTCTTGACGAAGAGCTGTCCAGAGCACTCTGGACGCACGTTGAGTACTTCGGTTCTGTATATATCCGGCAAGATCACCGCAGAAGCGATTGACGAACGGAAAATAAAAGCGTTCAATATCGGAGCCACAAAGAAGAGTATCGTATATCGTTAAAGTTGAACAAGAGTACACCGGTCTCTGGTCGTGTGTGTATTATACGATGCGCGTACACGCCGGAGATCTATATTAGGCAAAGAGTCGTCGAAAGTTGTACAGAAATCGAAACGCTCTCCGCAATTGCGGGAAAAGATAAAAGAGAATTCTCCATGGTGCTTGATACGTACGCGAAGACTCGTCCATTATTAATCGTTAACATTATATCCTAGTCGATAGACGTATGGACGATAATCATCTGGTTATTAACTTGCGCGATGATTATCGAGCCGGAAGAAATTGCGATATAAAACATTAATGACAAAAAAATGTGGGATAATTACGAATATATGAATTTAATTTCTAATTTCTATTTCTATGGTAATTCATCGAGTCAGTATTAATATTTTTGGGCGCGTTTTCTCGTTTCAGGGATTCAAAATATTTTTCTTCACGGTCGGCGGGATTTACATCGCTTATCTTCTGCTCCTGATTCTTCGGGCATACAGCGAATTAAGATCCATGCCATATTTTGGTAAGTTGGCTACTTTTCTCTATTGACAAATTATCCGTTGTAAAAAGTAATTGAAATTCGTGAGAATATTTATTGTTTTTATTTTTTTGTTTTTGTTTTTTTGCAGATCTGCGATTACGTTTTCTTACCTTATTAGCTGGTATAGTGGCGATCGTTTGTGCCATCGTTACATCGAGACAATTCGGGGCTGGGGTACTCGAGGATAGTTTCGCATCGCGTCTGTCGACGTATTACAAAACTTCCGCACAATTCATGGCTCTATACGGCTTGTTGAATTTTTATTTGTACACGATGGCTTACGTTTATTCGCCCGCGACGCAACAAGTTTACGGCCAACGTGAGTACTAAAAATAATAAATTGTCTGAAGAAATACGAATTAACGAATCTGAATAAAAAAATAAAACAATTAATTTTCGTAGATTCTTCCATAACTAAAGACAATCCGGCGTTCTCGATGATCAACGAGTCGGACGAAGAAGTTATTTACGGATCGGACGAGGACAGCCGTAGACCCTTGACCCGAGCCCAAAGAAATACCGACGACAGTGATTGAAAAAAGCGCCAAACGTAACTAGAGCAAAATTTGTACGTAATTTGCGAATTAAAAAAAGGAACGAATTCTTTTTTTTCCCACCTAGAAATTCGTAACGACGTTGTAAGACGAGATCAAATCTCTTTACCGACGGTCGATATATATCCGACAATATTTTGAGATAATAGAAAATAAGGGAAATGGGAAAATCATTTTCTTTGTTTTTTTTTCTTTTTTTTTCTTTTCGAAATCGTTTTTTCATCACCAACACACAATCTTCCCTTCGGTTAGGGATCGAGACGACTGAATTTTTCATTCAATTTAGGAAAACACGTGTACTTATTGTTAGATCATACCATATTATGATTGTCTCGTGTGATTTACGTGCTATTGCATCTTTTTTACGAGTAACGAGTAATTCGCCCGGAGAAATGAAACATTTTGTCCCACAGGTGGTGCATGGTTTTTCGTAATTTGCAGCCGAATAAAAAAGGCGTTTGTAGTACTTGTTGTACGTCTTCAAGATGAAATTTACGAACGCGTTGCCGTGCACGATTATATACATATACGGATAAAAATTGTTGTTACGAACAAAGTTATTGTATTTGTGGTTTAGAAATAAATGTAAATATGGGTTATTTAACGAATCTCATTGAGGATTCTGTACGACAGCGTACTTTTGTCGATGACAACAAATATGCCGAGCTGTACACACGATACAAACCGTTCAACTTATTACTATACGCTATATAAATACATATATATATATATATATACACATATATAATTGTTTCTACTAAATAAAAGGAATAAGAAAAAGCTCACGTTCTTCATTGTGATGGAGTGTTCCCGTGTATATTGAACGTTTTTCACATCTTATGTCATTTTCCAAATTGGCATAAACATCTTTTTACTCTAGAAACTTGCGCGATACTGCGAGTAAACACAGGGGACTACTTTTCGAACAAATTGCACCGCGCGAGTCACCGAGCGCCATCTCATGTATGCCGGTAGCATTTGTTTATAACCTCTTGACGACGCTCTCGACTGCTCTCAATGTCTCAATCTCAATATATACTCGAGAAAACCGTTACGCATATATCAGTAGTGAAGCACTGGCAAAGACGCTGGATGTACGCCACGTGTTAATGTTCGTAAGAAATTTACAATTTGGAAAATTACGTACAATAATAATAAATCGAGTATTCGGAATAAACGAGAGATCGATCACATTTTACGAAGAGATGCCGAAATCGAAGGAATATTTGTCGAGTGACGACAGCGAGAGCGATGTAAGTTAACGACGCATATTATACCATGTAAACAAGAAAATCCTTGAACAAAGCGCGGTTTGGAACGAATTATCGTTATTTCCCCCCTTTTTCTCTTGCTAAGCGCGAAAAAGCACCTAAGAGAAAGCAAGTGCAGGAAGCAAGTCAGAAAGCGGAATCGAGCAAGAAGCCAAAGAGATCTTCCAAGGAGGACGAGGAAGAGCCTTCCTGGGACCTTGGCAGCAACAAGGTCGTGAAAGTTCGTGAGTTTAAGGGTAAACTGTTGATCGACATAAGGGAGATGTATCTCGACAAAGATGGCAACATGAAACCTGGAAAAAAAGGTATCGACCGACGATCCGCAAATTAATGAATTTTTTTTTCACGCTTTACGAACTTTGTTTTTTTTTCCTCAGGTATTTCACTGAACATGATCCAGTGGAGAAAATTCATGGACTGTGTCGAAGAGGTCGACAGAATCGCAAAAAATAAATGCTGATAACGTCACATCGTTCATCTTCCAAAATTAAAAAATCTCAAGTTCCGTCTCTTTTTCTTCAAATTCGTACTTTCAACGATACTTTGACTACCTTATTCTATATGTACTACCCAATTAATACACACATGTAAAATAAACATAATAATATTTGTATCCTACCTTTATTTACTTTCCTTCGACACTCCGAACAGACAAAAAAACGAAATAATAATGGATCGGTGGTAATATTAGCCGAAGATCTTAAAATCCAAAAACATCTGTTCATTTAATAGACAAAATATCAGAGTGTACAGATCGTTGAGAGACTGGGACGTATCTCAGATGCGCAAAAACAATTTTTCATCGACACAGCCAAGACATCGTCTGCTTGACAATCTCCCTTCCTTTATATATATATATATATAAATATATATTATATATATGTATATACACGCACACATATATATATATAAATATATATTTGTATATACATATATAGATATATATATACATAATACACTGAAACAGCCCGCGATCAATAATGATCAATGACTACAAAGTAATGTCTCATGGGGGTGGTTAAAGCTCTGATTTAAAATAACTACTGTATGTACACAGATCTACTCCGGGTCATTTAATAATCAGTCTCTTTGTACGAACCCTTAAATCTAATACTACGCGTAGTAAGTAGCGACGTTTGGTCAAAGATGCGGACAATGCCCAGCACTTGTGTTTGCACATCTTTTTTTTAGTAGCACATTTTTTTCCCCGGGCTGAACGGCGATGATGAACGATGCAAGTATTTATGCCGGTCCGTGAACGGTAGTGAGAAACTTATCGAGATCCACTTTATGAAGAAGTAATTGCGGATTGGCGGCTCGGGATTTTTTTTCAACCTGTTGAATTTATTATAACAATCTTCTACGCTGGAAATGTTACTTGGGGCTTTTGCCTCGACGTCTTACCTGCTCACATTCTCTCGACGAAGACGCTTTCCTCTTGCGAGTCTTTGGATTTTGTCTCTCTGCAATTGAACAGTAACTACACTCTTCACAAGTTTTACAGATACGGGTGAAAGAACGATTAACGGTATCGCGAAGTTTTATACCATATTCCTGTTGCTTGTTATCGGTCTTCGTGCTCTTCTTCCTTGCTTCTGTCTGCAATTGCTCGGAGTTCTTGGCCGGTGATCTCGAGGATTTACCTGCGACCTTGGAAGTTAAAGCAGGCTTCAAAACGGGCGACGAAGTAGCCAGAGGTTGATTCTGAATGCCCTTGAAGATTTTTATGGTTTTACTTCCGGAATTTTCTTTCTTCTTGTACTTTGTCGATTTTACTGTTGTCTCTTTGGTCGTTGCTCTACGTCTGCGTGGTGGCGATAAGTTGAATACCTCTTCGAAAACCGTTGCCGTCATTAATTTCGGACAAATACGGAAATTTTCATCGGATAATTCGACCTCAACGGGAAACTCGAGCTCGGAACTGCTGAATTTGCGTTTTCTTCTCTTGGTCGGAACACTGTCGTCGTAGATGAAATGATATTCCGCGTGACATTGTTGCGAGCGATCGAGAACGTCGATATTGTCGTCGGACGGGTCGGTTTTTAGGGTTGGAACGAGTTCGAGACACTCGAGGACGCCCGGCAAATCTTCCTTCGGCGTCGGTGATGGACGATCTTTCGGACGAGGCGAAACTACAGAAATATAAGAATCGGTACTGTCGCTTCGCTGAGCATCGGAAGTTTGACGTGTTCTGGAGCGAGTCGTTCTTTGGTCATTGGATTCTTCGTCGCTGAACAAATCACGCTTTACAAGATCGACTTTCGACTTTGCTACGTTCTTCGACTCGACCAGAGACGATTCTTTGCCGGATTCTTTCTTATCCTTCTTCGAGTTATCGACACTTTTTATAATTTCATCGCCGAGTCTCGAATTGTTGATGTTATTTCCGTCCGATGATTCTTCGAGAATCCTCACGAGTCTCGATGATTCTTGACTCGTTCTTACTTCCGGTTCCTTTGTTTCCTTTTCTGTCTCGAATAAATAAGATTTACTCCTTGATCTTGAAGGTTTTTTTTTATGTTCAGTATTAGTCCCCTCTTTTGTCCCTTCATTCATCTGTTTCGTTTCTATTCCTTCCGTTTCTTCGTTTCTTCGTGTATCATCCTTTTTTCTCCTTCCTTCGTTGGATCCTTCGTTATTAACAATCGGAGCTTTCACAATTTTCTCTTTCACCTCGTCATTTTTCCTTTTTTGGAATTTCTTGCGTGGCTCGTTTTTCATTATCTTTTCTCTTTCTTCATCCTCATTTACGTTTCTCTTCGTGGGATCTTTCTTCTCTTCCTCGTAACTTTCATTCCTACTCGGAGCGACGATTTCTTGGTTTTTTCTTGAAGATTCCTCAATCGACGATGCTTTTCTTTCGACTTGGCTTGCGGATTTGTCCTTCGAGGAGGGTTTTTCCTCCCCGTCGCTTTTCGTTCCGTCCGTCCCTTTTCCTTTATCTCTCTGCACCTGCGTATCTCGCTTGTTCCTTGGCACGCTCATTGCTCGTTTGATTTTTGGCTTGATAGCTATAGGTTTTTCCCTTTCCTTAAATTTTGCCATAATTCGTAGACGTTTCTCCTCGAGCTGTCTGCTCAATTTTGCGTCGGAAATCTGGTTCCTACTTTGCATCGCGTTGCAGTGAATATCGGGAGACATAACGGCTGGTTTAATGGCTATCGCGACGTTCGGCAAAATTCTCTGCACGCTCATAACTTTCGGCACTGCCTTTTTCGTAATCCTCGACTCCTCGCTCGTCGTCTCGTTTGTTTTTTCACGATTTTCCGACGTTATGAAGGCGGATATTTTCGAATTTAAATTCGTCGTCTCGATACCGGCTTTACAACTGCTCGGTGTCTCGGAAATCACAGCCTCGATTAAAAGACTTTCATCCTTGGCCGGAGTTTCAACCAGCGAGTGTACGAGCTCGTCGTCCCCTTTCACGATGGGAAATACTTTTTGCGGTGAAGCTTCGTTCTCGTGTCGCGATGCGTAGAGCGTTATAACATTCGTGCTCTCGATCACATTTTCAGCATTACTCGTCGTAGATTCTTCGACAACCATTACATTTGGCGAATTTTCCGGCAATTTATCGATCGATCCGTTGCTCGCTTCAGTTTCGATTTTGTTGGGTGTTCTCTTCGTTCTTGAAACGGTAAGATTGGCCGAAATGTCTGTGACGCTCGAACAGCACGACGAGGATGACGACGAGGAGGTCGACGAGTCCGAGGATGAACTGCTATCACTGTCCGACGAATCGTCGATCGTCGAGCTAGTGTTGTTCGGATCTTTCGTGTCCCGAGTATCATCGGTAATTGTATCCACCAAACCGATTTCTGCCGAGAGTTCAATAATCGTATTTCCTACTTCCGGCGATTCATTGGCACAGCCTGAAATCTTAAGCTCGCGAACAGCTTCTTCACGTGGCAAATTCTCCTTTATAACTTCGAATTGTGTTATTTCCCACTTATCGCTAGTCGTACAGGCTTGAAAACCTTGGGCGACCTGTACGCTGATATTTTTCACTCGTTTCTCGCTCGTTAACGCCAGCATCATTCCCGGCAAAGGAAGACTCATGTCGTGCCGACTCTGATCACTGTGCTGTTTCGGCAGTCGGGGATCTTTGAGCTCCGAGCTCGGTTGATAATAAGACGAGCAAGCTCCAAATTCTTCCTTCTTCGATGTCTCGACGGTATCGTCGCTCATTTGCTTCGGGGTCAGGGCTATGCTCGGTGTTGGTGGAAATTCTGGTGTCGCTACGAAACCTCGTACTTTGGAAGTTTCCTCGTCGATCTGACCGAACGGAGTCGTCAGACTACTGCCAGGACTCAAGAGTCTAGGTGTAGGCGGTAATCCGAAGCTGCAGTCGAATTTTCGTGGTGTCTCGAGATCCAGCATGTCCGTTAGTTGCAATTGTCTATTGACTTCGGAATAAGCTCGTGAAAATTCTCCCGACTTCTCGATAGTCTCGTTCGTGCTGTCCCAAAAATCTCGATCGATCTTCGTCACACTCGTCGTGATTGTTTTCAATTGGGCATATTTCTTCTTCACGGTTTTCATCGCGTTACTCGAGGCTGTTTCAACCGTTGTTATGCTACTCGTTATTGTTTCCGTAGTTTTAGACACGTCGATATTGTCCGGAGTATCGCTCAAATCTCTTTCGATCGAATTCACATTTTCTTTTCCAGATATTACTTCCGATTGTTCGATAATAGGATTTTCTTCAATCTTTCTCGGTTCGTTATCAATTTTTTCGTTAAAATGCAGATGTTCCTCTCTCGCTGGACCCGGCGAGAGTGAAACTGGATTTAATCCGTCCTCAGATTCTTTCATAATTTCCTCAGTTTCGCAATTACTCGAAACTTGCTCCGTGCTTTTGCTTTGCCGTTGCTTCTTCGTAGTCGCTTTTTTCGACACCCTCTCCGGTTCTTCGGATATTTGTAACGACTTTCTAAGATCCTCGTCCCAATCTTTGTTCGAAGTTTGTGGTTGCTCCGAAGTTGTCGTTCTCGTTGTCGTCATTGTTGTTGTCATCGTTGTCGTCGCCATCGTGGCTTTATTTGGCGAAGAACTTGCCGAGCTCGGAGACGACGATCCCAATATCATTCCCATCCCCGTGTATTTTTCCCAACCACCCATAAGTTTCGGCGCTGGACTTCTCGTGGCTATAGGAATCGTGCAGGATCTATGCTCTATCGCGGGATTATTGCTTTTATTGGATGGCGTTGTAGGGGTGAACGGGGGTGATTTAAAGAGACTCGTGCGACAAACTTTCTTCGCGAAGCTCGAGTTTTTCGAGGAAAATTCCATACTCTCGTTCGTGCTCATTCTGCGACTGGAATTTATATATTTCGTCGGTGTATTAAAGTCCAACGCTCTAACGTGACTGCTTCGTCTTCGGGGAGTTGACATACTCAGTCTATTGTTTTTTGAACGACTCTTAAGCAACGAGCGCGGTGTTCTTTTACTTATAAGATCGTAATTATCCGGCTTGGAGGTCGAAGGAATTTCTTTTACTTCCGGTTCGACGTTCGTAGTCACCAAAGTTTTGAGCGCGTTCTCTATGGGGTTTTCATTAAATTTCAGAAATGGCGATAATCCCGTACCAGAGATGTTAACGGGTTCGTCAACTTGGATCTTCGGAACTGATGAATTATCGAGACGCGCGACCACGTTGTTCTCATTACCGTACAACGTTATTTTTCCATCTTCTTTATCGGTCATCATTGGTAAGGAATCGAGTACCACGGGGATGTTGCTGGTCTCTACGTTTTTTTCCGTTTCTTTGATATTAATTGGGATTTTACTCGTCGTTCGGCCTTTTTGATGATTTCTCTGTCGGGATTTCGCAGGAACGAGTAACGGCAAGGTTGCCACGTGTTTCTCGAGGATTGGAGATTTTTTGTGTATTTTTGTGGGTACTACGACAGTTCGTAGATAGACAGGCTCGGGTTTTTTCGGCAAATTAATTACTTCGCTCGTTTTTGGGGCAATAGGAAGAAATTGAGAAGAGCAATAACCACCAGAAATTGGCTGAGTCACCGGCGAGGAAGCACCGATCAGAGATGTCATTTCTTCTTTCGAACAAACTATTAGCGTTGGCATAGCCATTATCTCTTCTTCGGACATGAGATCCTCGTTTATGACCGGTGGTATTTTTACTTTTGTTTTAGCGACGCGAGGTTTTCGAAAATTCGTTTTTCTCAATGTTTTTGCGCACGGGATCGGTTCAACGGATGGAACATTGGATTTGTCAATGTCTACAGGATTTACAGGATTCACCGTCGTAATTTCCGTAACTTCGTGCTCTCCCTTAGTTTCCGGAATTTTTTTCTCCTTGTCGTTACAAACATTTTCACTCGCTACGTTCATGCTGGATATTTCCTCATCCAATTTGTTGTTCGCATTTATAATACTCAGAATCGCAGCTGCATTTACGTCTTCAAGGGCGGCATCGTCTTTCGGGACAATTTTCTGCGAGCCACGATCGTCCTCTGGTCGAATCACTTGTTGACTCGAAGAACTTCTAAGACGATTTTTCAGAGGCACTTCGGTAACTTCCGGTTCTTCGATCACGATTTTGTCGAATATTTCTGTCACAGTTTCCTTCGATAACGACTCGGGTTTGTAAACTAGCCTGCAATGGAGAAAATTCGAATTTATCGGATAAAATGATAAAAAGAATAAAACGAAAAAGAGTAAAATATTCTCACTCTTCGAGGCTAGTCGGCTGGTGATCGGCATCCTCATCCGGGCTTGTGTCGTTTTCTCCATTGGGCCCGATAATTTCATCGAGAAATTTTGCGAAAACGGGATCGCTCTCGGTCGCCGTTACGACCGACTTAATAGCGTTATTGAGTTCCGTCATTATCGAAGTATTCATCTCACCGCCGAGCGTTTCAGACATACTGACGTCTCTCAACGATATGTCTGAAGGAAGAATTGCCTTATTGATATTTTCAGCTATCCGCTCTTGCAACTCGGTGCGATTAAGCAACTCCTTTGTCAATAACTAAAAAAAACGAAAAACAAAAGTTTTCTCTTTTTCTTTCTTCTAATGAAAAAAAAAAAAGGATAAAGAAAAAAGAAAAAAGAACGACGAATCCAAGATTACTCACACTGAGGTTCTCAACAGGTTCGTTGTTGGATTCATTCTCCGACTCAGCAACGTCGCACGGCATCGAATACGTTGTCTGCACTTCCGTATTTGTGAATTGCATCAGTTCTTCGGTATCGGTCGCGGTCGAACAACTCTCGTGGATCTTTGCTTGTTTTTCCATACTTGGTTTAACGATATCGGGAGTGGACGTTAGCCTAATACTCTCCACCGATGTATAAGAATTTTCCATCAATGATTGTACGCCTTTGGCCTCCGTGACGGTCGAGGAACAATCGGCCGAGCGTTCTTGGGATTTTTCCACAATATTTTCCGATCTTTCCGAACCCGAGTGACCGGGCAAATGTTCCAACGGTGTCGTTTCGACGGCGTCGCAACCCACTGATGCAAGAATCAACGTAAATTAACGAACGATCAATGAGATAAACGGATGCAGCGTTGTTTTTTTGCTCACATTGATCGCTAACCGGCACGTCGCTTTTTCCAGGCGTTAGGGACTGCGATTTGTTAGCACGTTTCGAACGATCTCGATCGCTTCCACTGTGATGTCTTTTTCTAATACTACTCGATATTATAGGAGAACCTCCTGAAGCTTGAGCAGCGGTCTGTCGATACGCAAAGTCGTTGGAATAAATGTAAGATTAATAAACTTATCGACGCTGCTTACGAAAAGTATCACGATTCAAATTTCTTACGAAAACTAACACGTTTCTAATTTCACCGCGAAAACCAACGCGTTTCGATATTCGACGTGAAAACTAGCATGTTTCGGCTCTCACCACGAAAACTAGCATGTTTCGGCTTCTGCCACGATAACTGGCATGCCCGAAACATGCTAGTTTTCGTGGCAAAAGCCGAAACATGCTAGGTTTCGCGGCAAATATCGAAACGTGCTAGTTTTCGTGTCAAAAGTCGAAACATGCTAGTTTTCGTGTCAAAAGTAGAAACATGCTAGTTTTCGTAAGCAGCGTCGAATTGTAAGATTAATAAACTTATTTTCACGATCGATGTAAGATTAATTTAAAATAATTTATAATCTCACCGGCACATTGATATTGACGACAAAACGTTGACCACGAGATCCATCTACCAAAAATCTGAGCTGTTCTAACAGATCTCCGCAATGTTTGAGTTGCTCGCATTCGGAAACTCTGCTCAGTCTTTCGTGTACTAAGGGGGAAAATTACGCAAAGTTGTTACTTTATGATTATAGTTTAGATGGGAATGAGTATATATACGTCGATTGAAAAAATACGCGATTGTTTACTTATTGCATTGGCGGCGCAAAATTTTTCTAGGATATCTGCGAGCGTAAAACCATTTACTCTCGTGCTGAAACGTCGGCCAGTCGATGAGACGGCTCTGCATTCCTGAAGATGAGGGCTCGTTTCGAGAAACGATCGCGCAGCTTCGCTGCATTTTTGCTCCTCCAAATAACCTTAAATTTGTTATCATTGGCTATCATTATTGGACGAAGTGTTCTGGGCAAAAGTGTACAAAGATTTGTGCGTCCTTTACGCGTTTCCGTGCACAAAAAACATATATACAGAGGATCGGGTGGGATTAATACAACTCTAGTTAATAATAAATTGTGGTTGAACAACAGAATTTTACTATTCGTATTTTTTTTTTTTAGACGAAGCATTTAACGTGGAGAAAATAACACGAGGTTATTTAAGAGATTGAAAGAATGCCAAGGGAATGAAAGGAAACGTAACGTGCAATCGATGTTTACGTTCGATGAGAGATGCAGGTTAGCGTCGATCATCGTTAAAGAATTTTTTTCACTCACCGAGAACTAGTCGAGCGATTTCCGATGGTAACAATGAATCCATAATGATATTTGGTTAAACTACTGTAACAGTATTTATCAAACGTCGCCAATCCACCGTGATTAAAAGAATAAATATTTATTGCAAAACAACGACATCGAAGTATGATTTTGATGTGACAAACGCGCGCGCGTACGAAACTAGCTGGCGAAAGCCCTCTGCGGGCGAGCGATCCCCTTCTATGTTTCCCGCCACACTGAAATACGTCTTCCCTAGTGAATTATGTCACCGTACGACGCTTCAGTCGTGTTCCGATGTTCCACATGAGAATATGGCATGCTCGTGATAAGTCGAATGATTAAAAGATAATAGTGTGTTTCGTATTTAAAAAAGAAAGAGTCATTATTGTCGAAATTATAAGTAAATTTCGAGGATGGAGGCTGTTGTTGTTTGGATCTTTCTTGCTTCTTTTTTGGTAACTGAATTTTTTTTTTCACAGTCATCGTACGTTATCGTCGTGCGTACTTCAATTTAATCACACAACCCACATGACATTTTCCGTAATATCAAAACTCGTCATGATTATATTGCTATCTCAAACGACTAGGTTTGTAATGCAGCAGAAAACACGAATGAATGCATATTGATTTCTCTCGTTAGGTAGAATCTAAACGACAGCTACCCGTATTCGTTCGTGCTTACATCGTTGATAAATAGACAATTTTGAATTTATCTAGTAAATGATATATTGTTCAAATTTTTATGCAGTGGGAGAACCTCGATTAAACATTCTCCCCTCTAAAATACTCCAGATCTCAAAGTGTATAAGAGAAATATAACTTACGTTTTTCTCTACCATCTATCGGTATCTACATAATATCATCCGCGAGAGGACAGGTCGATCGCCCGACAACCGCGTAAAAATTTAATTTTAAACGTCGATATTCCGCCGTTTTCGAAAAAATCATTTTATACCAAAAAAAACACACTTTTTAACGATTTTTCAAAGGATCTATTTGCGGTCAGCCTTCTTCTTCCCTTGATGTCAACGCGTCTCAAGGAATTAGGCGCTTCACATTTTTCAATGGGATGCATGGCTTCGATGTACGCTCTTACCCAGCTAATCAGCGGACCGATAATTGTAAGTTCTACGTAGTTTTCCTCCCCCGATATTTGTTTCAATTTCACGATGATTACAGGGTAGTTGGAGCGACAGAATAGGAAGAAAAAACATTTTGTGCTTCAGTCTCCTAGCAGTAAGTTGCTGTTATACTACGTTGGGTCTGCTCGATTCGTTTCTACTGATATTGCTTATCAGAGCAATTTTGGGTAATTTTTCAAACGTCTACGAAATCATATCTAAAATGAAGAAAATCGCAATTTTTCTTACTTCCTGAAAAACAGGTATCTTCAAGCATACTCAGACGCTCATACGTACGATCATCACCGATCAAGTGCCGGACGTTCGGCAAAATGCGGTATTTGGTTATTTAAAAGCCATAGCTGGTATAAGTTTTACCATTGGTCCAATAATAAGTGGACACCTTGCAGAGCTTGAAAATGGTTTCAGTTGCGTTTGTTATCTAACGGGTGCTCTTTTCGTCCTAAACAGCGGTTCGTTACAGTCTAAAATATCTCCAGCTACAATTTTAACAATTAATACTCTAAATAATTTTATCAAATTTCAGTATTGGTCTATTTCTTCCTCGACGATTCGCCAGACATTAAAATCAAAAGGGACAGCGAAACAGGAAAACCAGGTGGTTCGATAATGGATGCCATTCGCGATCTAACGAAGGTCGATTGGCCGATTTATTGGGATGTTTTTACGTTAAAATTCCTGGCAGATTTTGCCGTCGGCGCATTTCATAACAATTACAGTCTAAAATTACGTGAAAAATATGATTTGTCGCAAAAAACAGCGGGTTACACGATATCTGTCCAAAGTTTTGCAGGCGTTTTAGCAGGGCTTTTCGTCGATCGGGTGAACAAACGTTTTTACAGCGACGACGTTTCCTACAAGAGACGGAATTTGCATGGTTATACAGCGTTGGCTATAACTTATTTGGGAATCGCGGTTACGAGTCACGCGAATATTTTTATACTATGGACGATGTTGCTCAGATCGTTGCAAATGTTTTTGCGCATAGTCTTAGGAGAAATGACGATAAGACGTTGTCCAGGGAGTCAGAGAGGTTCGCTCATAGGAACGACCAATAGTATATCCAATATAGCGCGTCTTCTGACGCCTTTATTAGCCGGACTCGTCGAGGACGCCTGGGGAACGAACGGCTCTAACGTACTCGCCGCTTTTGCTGCGACTTGCGGCGTTCTTGTGTCGTTGAGGCTTCGTAAAGATCGACAAAAAATCAGCTGATCTTTCGTCATGAAATATATATAAAATACATAAAAATTGTCATATATTATTTATATTATATAGATGCGTTCTCGGGGGTTTTTTTTTTCTAGATAAAAAAAAATCGAAAGGTCTTCCAGGTATAATATTTTTATACCTGAATTAATAAATAAATTTTTAGAAACGATTTAAACATCGAAGGACAAAAGAGAAGAAAAGGCTTCGTGGCAATTTTATCGTGTAAATTGCTCACTTTTTGCGTGTATTTTAAAATACAGGAGTGTTTATGGACAGCGATAGTATTAAATTATATATACAACGCATATCGCCAATACTGCGAGTGTATTGCAGAAATTCTTAATGAGCATTTATGAATAATTATTCCCAAACAACCTCATCGAAGTTTATTAGCGGTTGTCATCGCTTCGAACTTCTTTTGAGCCTCCTCCATTTTCCTCAGTTCCTCCAGGTCTTGTTCCTTGTTGTATTCGGCAATGAAATTTTCCAACATTTGGCGATCCTTCTTGTTTTCCGGGGGCCATGATTCCTGCCGAGTCTTGATGACCCATTCTTCGAAGTTCTCGGGTTGATTGAACCAATGAAACACGACAACTGGGAATGCAATGTACATTGCCATTCTTGCGACCTCCAGTTGCCAATTGCCCATCTTCTCAGAATCAGTTAAAACAAATGTAATCTGTATTTCGATAGGCCAAATCCGGTAAAATTGACGAAAAAAACAGACTGGGGTTTAAAAAAAATTGATATCTTCCACTTAGATTTTAACATGTTAGATCAATCTTGAAACGTGGAAAAAAACATGATTTTAATACCTTTGTTTATTTTCGTTGCCAATAGTCGAGTATTACGAAAAATTCTTTCCGAAATTCTCGCAAAAATCACAAGAGGTTATACTCGTATCGGTATTCCGAAAAACAAATAATTACGTCAAGATTCGAGCGCATGCGCGTCAAATGAAACTTTTGCTATCTGCCGCTTGGCGTGAGTGATGCTCGGGAACGGAATCGTAGTACACGTGTTATCCGCGAGATGGAGCCGCGATGCCCGTTGGCGGCGTGTGTGCTGTACTGTCGTGATTGTTCTCGATTTAGTTTGTCGGTGCCGAATATTGAAGTTTCTTTTTTGTTTATTATCTATAAAAATCGATCGCACCAATCGATGTTATCAATTCCTGCGATAAACAACACAAGAATTAATTATATCTTACTGATTGTCGGGCTACCAAGAATGTAACTATGTAAGTAGGTTCACAATCAATTTTGAGTAATTCAATACACATATTTATTATAAGATCGTATGCTCGTAACTACGTATATAAATATATATCTGGTTCGGAGATATACACATCCCATTGTCTCTTCCGATTGACGAGATTTCGAATCTCTGTCTAAGTTCGTGAAAGAATTGTGGAGGTGAGAAACTGTCCGCTCTCAAAACAAAACGGACAATATTACACCTTATACCTATTTAATTATGGCAATATAGAGTGGTTAAGTGTGTGCACCACATATATGGAAAAATATCGAAATAATCGACATACTAAATCGTTTTCCCATCTCGAAAACAATTAACAAACGATTTGAACTGTGCGTTCTCTCCCTTTCTAGCTCGTTCGTCATTTACGAGTAAAAGTCAGTCTCACAAGACTGAAAGACACCTCGTACATAAATAGTATGTAGGTATGTGGAGAGTATTAAGCGCCTTCGATCTCTACACCTTGCTGTGTACAATATCGCAGATATAATGCCCATAACACATCAAATGCATGCTAGGTGTGTACATAGGGACGCGGAGGGCGCTCTCGTGCGTTTTGCTAGCTCGGAGTTGTATCGGTTCACTTGAATTATTGAGAGTGAAATTACCGGGGTTTTCCCTTTTTTTATTATACTCTCATCGTAGTGGCGCACGTGCGCTTCTTGCGGGCGAAGGTGGCTCTTTTCTGCTCTCTCTCTCTCTCTCTCTCTCTCTCTCTCGCCATCTTTACTACACACTACATATATATATAGAAGCAACTACAAACTGTAGTGCAGAGGCTTAGAAGAGGGGACATGGGACAACGTATCCACGCCAAGCGAACGAGCAGCAACTTTTAATAATTCAACGATTCTTAATAGCCCCCGCATACTCGCTAAATTTTCTCCGGCAACTCCGATGTGCCAAAGTGCTCGCACGTGTTGTATCGCGAGAAATAGATGGGACGTATACACTAGAGAATTGTAAACGATAAACTTTTCCGCTATTATTTTCTCGGTTCCACGTAATCGTAAATTATTTATTCTCTGTATTCTCAGTCTCCGTGATCGAATCAATGAGAAAATGTTTGAGAGATCGATACGAGCATGAGAGAGAAATCCGTTAAATTACAATATCTCGCGATGTGCGAGAAATTCCCGATCAAATAAAAATATTTTGCAATCATTTTTGAGAAAAACATGTTTCTTCCCTCAGGGCCTCTTTTTTGCGAGGAAACCCCTTTGGTTCGGGGAGGGGGGGGGCTTGCCTCTCTTATACATTCGATAGCCGAAGAACACATTGTTCCATTGGAGCAAAAAAAGTTAGAATTTTCGATATTAAAAAAAAGTTACGTACAAAATATTTCCAAAACCTGTTCAAAGCAACCCCCTTTGACGGTGTAGCAACGCACTCATCATTTTTATCGCTTCCTCTAATCAGTCTACGCGTCGAGACCCCTGAATTACCGAAACAGGTGAAATTGCCAATGTATTTTCTCTCTCTCTTTCTCTCTCTCGCTTTATTTCACCTCCCCTTTTTGTTCCTTTATTTTTCTTTTTTTTTCATACTTTCTTTCGTGAGGCACGTGCGGCTCGTATACACGCGGACATCGGACGTGGGCATTGGGATTGGTTCCGTGTCTGCTTCTCTTCTCGTTCCTCACTCTTCCTCCTTTACCACCCTCTCGCTCTCTCTCTCTCTCTTTCTCTATGTCTTCCTTTCGCTTCTCTTCCTCGTCCCTCTTTCATTCTCGTCGTGTGAGCAAAACTTTTCGTCCCGCTTCTTACCTCCTCTGAAACACACACATGAATAAAAATTCCCCGGATGTGTTTGTGTTTATGTTGGGAAGAGTCGAATGACGAGGCACACGAGAGCGAGGACGAGTGTACGAAATGCCATCTCGTTTCCTCTCACAGTAAACACATTTACTATATGTATGTATGTGGGTATGTGTACATGTGTGAATCTCCAATGCCTTTGCGGTCCACACGACACAGGATCGGGACAGCACGCAGAGGCGTTACGTGACACGTGAGGCGCGACACATAAACCTGCCGCTCGTCTCTTCTCTCATCGTCGTCGAGTTGTCGACAAGGCAAACGTATACTATACACATACCTACATATATATATATATATATATATATATGTATACATTTATGTATATAGTTCGAAGCTCAAACGTCTCATATACCATGCCCGATGATTGCCGAGTATTTACGCCTTCATTACCATCGTATATACACGTATATTATCCGCGTGCAACTCTTGGTGCAAGAAGGAGGAATAAAAATTGGCGGATGATGTACACGTTCGCGAAGGTAGGAACAGTAAAAGGACGAAAAACGTGTTCATGAGGAAACGTTTACGGGTCTCGATTGTTATGCGGTAATGGACGACAGTCGCATTTTATATTTTTTGTATTAAATCAACGTATTGTAAATAAATAATTCAGCAAATAAATAAATAAATAAATGAATAAATAATTGAAATATTTTATTTTTATTTTGTATCTATGTTAGTTATTTATTACGTTAGTTTTTATAAGGGGGTGTCAACACTCGCGTTGCAGAGATAAGAAAAAGAGACAGAGAGAATAAACGAGAGGGAGGGAGAAAGACGAGGAACGAGAGAAACAGGGAGAAAGAGAGAGAGAGAGAGAGAGAGAGAGAGAGAGAGAGAGAGGTTGGCGAGTCGGAAACCGAATAAATTGGCTGCCCTATACAAGGAACGTATAATTGAATGATCGGGTGTATAGGTACTCCTATATATATATATCGACTATAGACTGCACACGGGAGGGATACCCGTTACTTTGGTGGTTTCTCGAGTTGCGTGCGAGAGCTCGGAGTGATCACGCGGATACATTACTATATGGCGTTGTACCGCACGTAGATAGAAACAGAGAGGGTGTATATTATACGTGCGGGTGTTGGCCCACGCACGAGGCTCTCCTCGTTGCCCACGCGAGAGAGAATCTTAATACGAGGACGCGTCAGCTGCGTAAAGACCCTCGGGTCAGTTTCTTTCTTTCTCTCTCTCTCTCTCTCTTTCTCTTGGCATATCCTCTCACCTCCCATATACACACGCAATGGTATATATTAGTACGCTTTATATATAATACTGCACTTGGTAAGATAAGGCAGAGGTAAGTGTGGGAAAAATCATACAGTGATTGGCCCTTCAAGCTATTTTACTTCCAGAATCATTCGACCACATCGACAATATTTCTTACGTTCGTATTTTTAACCCACAGCTATGTGTTATTATTTAATCGAAACACGATCATTTTTCTCTAGAATTATCAATAAATTTTGACAATAATAATTACCTACTGAAATATCTTTCGTTGTATATCGTGAAATAATTTTTTCAATGACCGACCGACCATATGAGAAAAGTTCGAGTATAAAATAATCGATCGAGGGGAAAATATTTTAAGAACGAAAGAATGAAGAGTTTCAAGATTGAAATAAACTACACGATTTTCTGTTTCTCGTTAAGGCTTTGGCCGATCACTGGCCGATCGCCAACGATTGTAATACTTAGGCACTTTGCTATAGATTCACGTGGGATACGATACAATATGGGAACTCTATAGACTACGAATATATATATATACATGTATACGTATACCATGACTGGTATATCATGTATACACCCCCGTGGCCTTTGTTTGGAACGATAATTGTCGACGCCGGAGAGCGTTTCTCGCACCTCTACACTCTCTCGATCACTTCTCTCTTTCTCTTTCTCTCTCTCTCTCTCTCTCTGACCATCGGCATGATATTGGGTGTCGGATTCTCTGCCACACCTCCGCCCATTGTAAATCAATCGACGTATGGATCAGACTCGAGCTCGAGGGAGCCTCGAGATCCGACCGGCAAAATCGACGACAACGAGAACGGGCTCGATTCGTACGCGAAGCGAGTGTATCTTGATAAATAATAATAATTATAATTCACGATTCTTGTTAATGATAATTCGAACAAACATATGCGCGGTAACATTAAACTATGCCTTATCGTTGTTATACCTTAACTCGAGTGAAAAAATATGTATACAGACTCGTATAGATATTTATATAACACACGAAACGTGATCTGCGTGTACTATTTTTGCTTGAAAATCTCCCTGAGGGATTATTTTTAATCGGATATTTCCAATTTCGCGTTAATTCTTCTCGTTCTTCCGCCCTCAGTTTGTTCTCGACCCTCGAAGCACGCCTCTGGAATTACGTCTTTTTTTTGTTCTTTTTTTCTTTTTGCTTCGTCTCGTCTTTTCCCTCTACGTACTTTTATTTCACGCCGCTAGTTTCGCCTCCTCCGCTCTTTTTCCTCATTCGGCCATTTTTTCGTAGTCCTTTTTTCGTAAATTCTCGTAGAATTCTAGACGTGGAATGGGTAAACGCGAGAAGAGATGCTCGCCCTATTTCTCTCTCTCTCTCTCTCTCTCTCTCTCGCTCACGAGTGAAATTCTCCCCGAACGACGAAATTTCCGGTTCGCTCTAGGCACCCCTCAACCTCCTCTCATCCCGCTTCGGCGTATCTCTCGGCCCGTTGGCTCGGGTTCGCGTATCTAATAATTGATTTTTAACGAGAGAGCCGTCGACGATGACGACGACTACGACGACGACGACGACGACGACTACGACGACGTCGACGGTTACCCGGGGGGGTTGAGTCCTGATGCTTTTTCTGGCTCCCCAGCTGTCGAGTAACACGGTCGTTTTCCTTTTTTTTCTTTCTTTTTTTTATCGACATTTTTCTTCTCACTCAATCTTCTTCGCGAATATATACTTCGTTCACGACTATACGTATATGCGTTTCAATCGTTTTTCGTTTCCATCCATTGCGGTGTGGACCACTCGATTTTTCAAGGATGCAGAGAAAGAGAGACAGAGCGAGAGAAAGAGGAAGAAAGGAGAAAAAAAATAGAAACACAGTCAAAAGGGACGACGCAGTATTAGGAGTCGCAATGGCCGCTGCCTGAAGTACGTAGAGAAATGGTATGAAGGAAAAAGTCCTTTTTGGCGAAAAAAAGAAACGAGAAAAAGAAAGAAAAAGAAGAAAGAAAAAAAATTAGCAACTCTCGCGAGAATCTCGTCCTGGGGAGCTCGCTACTCTATATACGTGTTCCCATCCGGAGAAGGGAGTGTGCACGCGGCAGCGTGGTTTTCAAGAGCCGTGCGATCGGTGGATAAATTTGAAATTGGAAAACCCTCGGGGGTTCGGGAGCGAGAGGACTCGACGAAATTAATTGAAATCTGAGTGGCGAGGGAAACGGCGGAAGGAAGAGATAGCGAGCGAGCAAGCGAAAGAGAGAGGGACAGAGGGAGAGAGAGAGAAAGAGAGAGGGAGAGAAGGGGACGCAGACGAACGCATACCTGTCCCATTAGCTCCTTTCGCCTCTTTTCCTATTTCGTATCAAATTTCTCTCATCGAAAAGATGTTCAACAAATTTTCGAAAAAACATTTCGAATTATACGTACGAACGAAAAACTTCGATGTAAGAAAGAAAAGAATCTTAAAAAATCTTACATCGCATTTTTTTTTCTTTTTGTTTGTCTTTTCAGCGTCTCTTCCCGTGATTTTTTTTCTCCACTCGGTGTTCCTTTGGCCCAGACCGGGTCACAGTGTCACTCGGTACAAGAGCAGAGGAGAGCGAGAGACTTTGTGTAGACGGGGCCGCAACCACCCCCTCGATATGCGAAGGTGTTCCACGTGCTCTTCCCCACCAGCCTCTTTCTCGCCCTCGTCTCTCTGGTCCACCCCCCTCGTCGTTTCGCGCCAACCCCTTTCTCTCTCTCGCTCTCTCTCGCGGATCAAGTTCCCGCGCTATTCGGTATGCTATATTTATATATATGTATGTGTAGGTAGAGGGAAGTTTTATATATACCTACCCTAGCTCTCTCGCTTCAGTGGCGAACTTTTCGAGGGCATTATGTGCCTGAATTTATTACACTTTCTTCTACTTCTGATGCCAAGAGAAAGGGAGAATAAGCCCCAGGACCGTCTGGTTGCACCATAATTCATCTAATTTTCTCTCGCTTTCTACCAGTTACAATCTTGTTATTTTTATTCCCTCCTCCCCCATTTTCATGATCGAGCAGTAAAAAAAACGATATTCGAAAAAATAAAGTATCATAGAGCCCACGTACCTATTTCGGTACTTCCGAATTTTTCGAAAACAAAATGAAACATTTTAGAAACTACCCCCCCCCCCCCCCCCCCGCCCCTCCACCATTCTTGACATAGGAGGAAGTCTACGCAGGACCATCTTCTTTCATGGTTAGAAATTCATTCGAGTAGATGCACATTGTTCAAAGATATATGCGCGTGACGCTCTGAGTTAGAGGGCCAGAATAGAGGGCGAGAATGGAGGAACGGGATGGGGTGAGCGGAGTGTTGAAAAGGGCAAGCAAATGAGAGTCACGAGTGCAAATGCATGTACCATAATGATGTAGGTAAATTGCATCTGTCTTTCATTCCCTCCCTTGCTCAAACTCTCTTCGTCCTCTCTCTTCCTCTACAATTTCTCTCCCTCAATCTTATATATATACATATACTTACGTAAGAGAGTTTATTCCAGTAACACAGTTTCGTCTGTTGGCGGAACGAGTTTGTTTGGGTCCATCTCGCTTAAGAGTGGGCGGTCCTTGCTCAAGAGTGAGATAGAGAGAGGGAGAGGGACAGTACATTAAGGACTTTCTGGTATAGAGCGTGAGGAACGAGTGGGGAAGAAAGAGAGAGAGGGTTGAAGGGGATAACGAACGAGGGGTTGGACGAGCCAATGGCGTAGAATTTCACAGTACCTAAAGAGAAAACACACACACGCAGACACACACACACACATCTATATATTTACGAACCTCGATCTCTATCCTCGTCCAACCCTCGTCTTTCTGAGATAGCTCGTCGTGTGCAGGGGGATCGACGAGATTGAATGGCTTTTCGTGAACAAAATGAGTCTCGTCCTCGGATATCGCTGCCATGACGTCTTTCCCTCTACGCTGTCCATACATATATATATATATATATATATATTTATATATAGTGTTACTCATAGTTCTTGTCCGTTTGAGAGGACGTCTCGCGAGCCAAGGGACGTCGTGTGCAGCACTCAGCTTTCTCGCGTCGAATTTTCAACCAGAGTTACAGACCGATGTAACTGATGTTAGCTTTGAAAAGTTCCTCGAAGGACTTTCGCTATCCAAAACTTCATTTTAATTCGACGAAAATCAGTCGACTTTCTTATGTAGAATGATTTCGATGCGACGCCAATGAAACAAATTATTTATCGATTAAAATCTCGATCGTATTTTTGTTGACGTTTTTATCGCAAATTTTTGGAGCACGATTGGTAAATCGGAAAGTATCGCTACCGTATTAACGACGAAGTGGCATTCGACACGGTGAATTGGCCGCGCGTCGAGCGTAAATCAAACATGATACTCGGCGAATGAATTTATTAACATTTATAAACGAGTGTGTGTCTTGTTACTGGTGCTGAGCGTTTATAACACCTTCCTCTCGCTTTCGCTCTCTCTCTCTCACACACACACACTCTCTGTCTCTGTGAATTTTACGAGAGAGGGGCTAATATTAATTCGATTCAAGCTCCGCGGTCACATCGCGCACGCTGTATATACATGCATGTTTATTAAGCAATCACGAAGATTTAAGCGTGCATCCAGGATTAATGGCCGACCGGTTAATGCTGCTTGGCGGCGAGCCTCGTTATGCGCTCGTATCGTTCGCATAATGTTAACAGGACGATTCAAAACCGGAAACTCCATTTCGATAAAAACAAAAACAATACGTATTTTCTCAGTTACGATCGAACAGTCTCTATCGATTGAAATTGTCTTTATCTCACGAATCCCCTTGTCATTTATATTTATCGATAATTCGAACGACAAAAGAACGCGGAAGTTAATTCTGACGGTCAATCTTCGTCACAAATCCAAAATAAAAATTAATTTACCAATAATAACGTTAATTACGATAAATTTATTATCAAACAATATTGAACGAATATTCGTTTTTATAATTACGAAAAAAATAAAGAATCGATTCAAATCTCGATTCTGTATCGTCCTGTAGTCAACCATGAAAGACGTGTGTGTTACAAACGCACGACTCTTTCCCCCCCCCCCCCCCCCCCCCTCTCTCTCTTCCTCTCCCGAGTAGATATGTGACTCGCACAGTGTCTAGATGTATCGGCACAGCGTTGGTCCCTCGTCTCTCTACGGAATCGCGGTGTGCAGGTGCGAGATCGCTAATATAACGAACGTTACTGCATCGCGGGCATTTATATATATAAAAGCGGGATAGTGCGAGAGACGAGACTACCGGCGCCAGCAAGTGGTAAGCGCCGAGAGACACAGAGAGAGAGAGAGAGAGAGAAAGATAGAAAGAGAGTGAGAGAGATAGAGGGGGACGGGGGGGGAGGGAGCACGTCGCCATGACCCCTCGAAGTTGGTGGCATGATCAAGAGTGGTGGCGCGAGCTGGTTGTGCTACCGGTAGCACACACGCTGGGAATGGCGTGTTTTCCTTCGCGGTAGCCCGACACTCAGCGAGAGACAGAGACCGGGATGGCTGTATGTGTGTAAGAGAAGGATAGAGAGAGACAGAGAGGGAGTGAGGGAGAGCCAAAACATCGTTCGACATGATGCGAAGCGAAAGAGGAAGCGAGATGGAAAACGAAGGACATTTTAGTTCGGATATTCTCGCTCTCACACACTTAACCTCCCACCCCCCACCCCATTTACACACAAACCGCCATCGGCCCATAACGGTAAATAAATTTTCATCCACATATCATAAGTTTATATCCGACCTGGTGTTCTGCTGCTACAGGTACAAGCTCTTCGGGGTGTACGGATGAGAGAGCGAGAGAGAGAGGGGGTGGGGGGGGGGAGAGCGAGAGAGAGAGAGAATGACGTTATACACGCGGTGAGAGAACCGTGGGAAATGCGGTAATGCGTCGGCAGGGCATAAGTCATCCCCTCGCGCGCGCGCTCTCGCGTTTGTACCAATCTGCTATGTGTATTATACAAAGCTTTGTGAAATCCTCTAATGACGGTCGTTACAGATACGCACACACGTTTAATGGTCGCTATAATTTTCATGAGACCGAGAGGTCGTTGATCCAAACGCAAAGATATTGCAAACGGTTATCCACGAAAATAGGACGGTAAACAAAAAAAAACGAATAAAAACCAACCCTTAAGTGTTATTTTTTTGTATACAATTTTTACCAATCTTTTTTTTTATGCGACTCAAACGTTTTGAAAACGTAGTATCGACGTCAAAGAAAACGTTCATGGATGGAACGGGTTTTCGTGGGGAAATATAAATCTCTCGCTTCTTTCGACCAGGCAAAGTTTTTATTCTTATATATGCGTATATAGTATAGATGGGGTGGAAAGACAAATCTACTGTATAGCTATGTATATATATATATATATAGGTTGAAAGCGTTCTTCTCGGTTTTCGTCGGTCCTCCTACATCCCTCTGTGGCGTTGGACGCGGAGACCCTCGGGGGGGTTGTTGGTTCGTCGAGGAGGGTAGGTTAAGGGTTGCAAGCGGAAGTGCGGCAAGACGCCGCGAGAGAGAACGGACCTCCTCTCGTTTTCCCCTGTCTATGTATGTGTGTATGTGTGTCTGCACACGGCCTCTACTGTGTACTACGCTCTATATATACATATAAGTGTCTTCGTATATAGACAGCGAAGCCAGGGTGGATAGCGAGAGAGAAAGAGAAGGGTTAAAACGGAACATTGGGGAAGAAGAAAGAGGAAAAGGCGAGGGTGAGCGACATGAGGAAGACGGAGAGAGAAAGAGAGAGAGAGATAGAGAGAGAGGGAGAGAATGAGGGTGGAACGCAGAGAGGGATGTAAGGGGGTGGATTTTGCCAGAGGGTTAACGCTGGAGGTTCGGAGGAGTAGAAGAAGGAGAAGGACGACGAGGACGACGACGACGACGAGGGTTGAAACCCGAGATAAATATATATATATATATATATATATATACATCGAGGACGTGTATCCTCGTATATATAGGTATATACGTGTGTGTGAGCGGCCTCGACCGTGCGGCGGGCGAGGGGGTCGAAGAGGGTGAGAGTCGAGGGAGGTAGAGGCAGGCAAGACCACCGCCTCACCTCGCCTCTTTGCTACGCCACGCCTCGCCTCACAATGCACCGGATTAGCGATTGTATTGATCCGCCCTCGCTAGTTCCTAGACCCCCCCTTCTTACACCCCCTGAACGTGTGTACGTGGGTATGTGTGTATGCGTGTGCGAGCAGCGAGGAGGACAGAACACACCGTACACATTTTGGTCGACGATATATTCTCTCTCGTACTCCGCGATTTCAACCACCCACCCCCAGTCCCCGAATGCGCGTGGGCGCCTCCTTATCCACTTTCATCCCTCCCGGTCAGTTCTCTGACACACTCGTCCACTGACAGACATCGACTATCCTCTCTCCCCTTATACGTTAGACAGACACGGGAGCCTCGCGATGGAAAAGTATGCACGAGATTTATAAAAAAAAAATTATTCTTTTTTTTTTTAGGGATTTGTTATTGACAAAGATAGAATTATTGGACGAGGGGTTGTTTGCTTAGATTTTTTTTTCACAGTCGAACGCGCAACCGTTGAATTATTTTCGAACGAAATTCAATAACTCACAATATCAGCTGGAAAATGCAGACAAAACCTTGTAATGAGAGGGTTGGTCACTTTCTCGAGTCTTTTTCCGACGTAATTACGTAATTGAACGAAGAAAGGGTGAGTAAAAAAGGGAACGTATAAAAGTTTTCCTCCCGGATAAGGAGCAAGAAAATATCGCTGACGCTTCGTAAAATCCTGACAGGTTGTTCGCTCGAGGTGTCTCCCCCGTTCCTGGCAATCGTTGGGTTTTGCGATACGATGTGAAAAAAAAATAATAAAACGAAAAGAAAAAAACAAAAAATAAAAAGCTCGAATCACTCCGGATATGAAAAATCTGTGCGACCATGGGAGAGACTTTTTCACGACTTTTCCCCATCTCTTTCGGTGCACTACTCGAGCGAATGAACCCCGCTGGCAGATTTTTGCGGTCTTGGAAAAAAAAAGATCGATTACGCTGGGCATCGAAAAAAGAAAGGTCGATCGAATGAAAATGCGTCGGAAGATCGATAGAAAAATGATCGCTTGAAAAGAACGATGAGTGATATTAACGAAAAATTTGCGACGGGGGACAGAGAATGAGAGCACATTATCAAGCGTAGAGCGCAAAGGGGTGAGAGAGTTCTTGATTAACGAGAAAGAGAGAAAGAGAGAGAAAGAGAGTGAGATCGCCTGGCGGCGTTCACTGGCGAGAGGCGCATCGTGGCCATTTTGCCTGTGAGGGGGATGAAACTATGGCAGAGGGAGCGGTGATTGCCAATGGCGTTGGTTGGATTCGACGTTGGCGAAAGGGGGGGTTGGGTTGGTGGAGGCCGTCGGTCGCAAAGTCGCGCGTCTAGGGTCGAAGGAAGGGACGTGGAGAGAGAGAGAGAGAGAGAGAGAGAGAGAGAGAGAGAGAGAGAGAGAGAGAGATAGAGAGAGAGAGAAAGAGAGCGAGAGAGAGAGACAGAGAATGAGGGAGAGAGAGTGAGAGAGAGAAAACGGATGGAGACGAGAGACGAGTATAGGGCACGACGGGAGAAATACAAGCTGGCAGGCAACCATCAGGGCAAGGCGCGCACAGTGCTATATAGAGGGCGCAAATGGAGGGTTTGCTCTGACGTTGGCACGTCGACGGAGGGTGGCCACCGTTCTCGTCAACGTTCTAACGCTCGTTCATATATACAGGTATACGTATATATACAAATATAGTGCAATATGTATATATATAAATGTTTACGGGTTGGCCCTTTGACGTGAGATGGCGGCTTCCTCATCCTTTTCCACTCCGTCCTTTCCACCTTGATTCACCCCGGGTCTCTTCGACGAGCGACGATCGCGAACGAGGTTCGAAAAGAGAAAAAACGAACAAAATAGAGTAAAAGGACATCGCTGATCGAGGGCGAGAGTAATGCTGAAAAGTATGAAAGAAGGAAGGGCTAAAGGAGGGGGGAGCAGAGGGGGGAGGGGGAGGGGGGGGGGGGGGGGGTGAGCACGATGAAGGAAAATGAAATTGCAGCAAGTATATAAGTAAAGGATATTCCCGAAAAGATACCTGTATAAAAAAGGGTTGAAAAGATGAACGAAGAGAAAGCGTTGGGCGAGAGGGGTGAATTGCACAGGGGATGAGGGAAAATGCGACGAAGGACGAAGGGTTGGAAAATGAGCGTGCCGCGAATCATACGCGTGTGCAAAAGATCCAAGAAAAGATATATCTGGAAAAAGAAAGCGGGGGCTTTGGAAAGAAAAAAACGATGAGAGGAAGAATGGCCGACGGAAATGACGTAAATGCGGAAAGGGGAATGTAACAAAGAATTTTTCCGAAGTGGTTTTGATAAAAAAAGAAAAAAGAAAAGAACAGAAAAGAAAAAGCACACACGGAGTTTGGAAGACGCGTGAGATATTCCAAGGCGAACGTGGAAGATAGAAAATGAGCACGTAGACTTGTATATATATATATATATATATATATATATATATATACATATACAAGTGCGAGGACGATCCTGGGGGAAAGGATACTCGGGTAATGAGGAATGGGAGAGGGAGAACGAATGAGGAATAGCACGATATGTGGAAAAGAGTTCCAAAGGGTTTTTACGTCGTTGCTGCTGAGGACGCACGCACTCACACGGATCAACCTAGATACACACAAACATATCGAGAAAAAAACGTATATATGTATATATATTATAGACCTTCGACCCCTCCCCTCCTTCCGCCATTCTCATCTCTCTTTCCATTTCTAGACGCCATGTCTCCGTGTCTCGTTTAGTCAACGTCGAACACCGACTTACCGACTTCTCTCTTCTCTCTATCCTATCCTCTTTTATATATTTTTCTCCCCTTCATATATATATACATGTATATTTGTATATATGTTATATACGTGCTATATATACCATGTACTATATAACATACCCTCATAGCGAACCACCCGCTGTTGGTGGTGCTTCTCCTCCTACGTGCACACCATTTTCCCTCCGTCTCTCGTCTTTTTTGCTCGAGCTGCACGCCGCCAGATAAGGTATCTCCGTTTCGTCATCCGGCTGGCGAGGTCGTGCAGCGGCCCAGAGCAACCAGAAGCAGAGAGTTTGCTACCAACCCATCTCCAACACCACCACCACCACCACCACCACCACCACCACCGTCACTACCATCACTTACGGTGACGTATATATATATATATGAGTGAAGTCTTCTGGATCAACCCTATATATATAGTGGGTTCGTGTGGATAGGAAGCTAACAGAGTCTCTCTGTGATGTACCAATGCTAGCTATATACGTATATATATATATATATGTATATACAAGCATCCGGTGCAACCAACAGACGAGCATGGTCCTCCGCTTCATTCTCACCCCTCTACCGCGCGCTTCGCGAACCAAACGCTTCGGTGCTCGTAATGGTTGATGCGACTAGCCGGACCTCGCCCCTACCCTTCCCATTCTCCTTATCCCGCTCCTCGTACTCATCGTGACACGTTTTGTATCGCGCATGAAATCGTAGCGCGGAAACTAACAAGAACACGTACGAGAAAGGGATTATTTCGCTAGAATTCTCACGCTTCAAAAAAAAAAAAAAAAAAAAAAAAAAAAAACAGAAAAAACCCTTTCGTACATTATTGTGGTGCCGGAATTCGTCGATTGTTAATTGTACCGAGAGAATTTGATTATCGGGTACAAATCAGGAATGGATAATTCTTTAAGCGAAAGTTCAAGGCTCGAACGTGTAAAAAGGTCGGATTGATAACAGGGCTTGTGTAATCGATTCGACTTCGATAACTTTTATAAGGCGATAAAATGAATTTTACGAGAGATTTACGTCATTGAGGGAAAGACGAGAGGTGCGAGTTGAAATCTCTCTCTCTCTCTCTCTCTCTCTATCCCTCTCTATATATATATATCATGATATGCAAGGGATGTTATGGCTATTAGAGGAGTCTGAGAGAGGAGGCGAAGCAGTCGATGCGAGAGAGAGTCGTTGGGCATTATAACTCTCGTTGGGATATCTCAGAGCTACGAGAGCCATAATAACGTCCTCTCTCCCCCTCTGTCACTAACCCCGTTCCCAAAGATGGGCCCGCGGACCCTAGTCGAGCGAGTAACTCGAATGGAAATTTTCATGGCTTATATAACGCTGTAGGGGGAGAAGGGGGAGGAAGGGGAGGGATGGTTTGCGATTACCACGTTTCTGGCTATGGACGAAACGAGAGATAGACGTGTAGCATATAACTTTTATATATAGAGAGCTGTCCTCGTATTCTATAGTTATATCATCGTTCGCTCCGTCGTTGCCCGGTTTCGAGTCGCGGCGCTCTCCTCTTCGTTCTCTTATCAATTTATAGTTAGTTGCGTCTCGTGACCCATTAATCGTGCCGCGTCGTGGTTTGGTGAACGCTGCGACGAGAACGTAGACGAGACTGGCAAACTGCTGAACTATATATTAATATATATATAATATATAGAAAATAGAGGTATGTATAGTCTGGTCTGTCCATCGCCATTTCGTTCCCGTTTTACTGCCGTCTGCGGATCTAGTTTACGGTCGCAAAACTAAACTCTGTATTAATTTCATGAAAACACACGTAAAAGCAGCCCCTTCGCCCCCCTGTTCATCCCCTTCGTTCTTCGACCCACCGTCCTCCTTCCATGACTATAACGCTTCGCAGCATCCGCGTTCAGCTAAATTCCTGTTGCAGTCTGCTCTCTCTCTCTCTCTCTCATTCATTCGTTTCCCCTCGCTGGTTCTCACCCCCTACCCCGTCGTCTCTCGTCTGGCTCATACTTTTACTATGTACCTGTGTGTATTCTGAACGCGCGCGTCACCTGCTCTCTCTGCTTTCCTCTCGCTCATTAAACTTTAATCGTCCGACCTCTTGCGCGATATGATCGCGATGTACGACGAAAGGATTTCACGAATTAAACATGTCCACGTACACCAAGTTGGCCATATTTTGGTAATTACAGGAGTTCCAATTATGGAAGAGCCATCGGTTAAATAATATTTCGAGTTTGATTAACTTTTGTTCAATATTTTTGATGACATACTGTCACGACGGTAAATTATACGTTGTTCGTACGTAAAATTTATGATACTGGATACATGCGTTACAAAGAGACGAACGTACGGAGTTTAGTTCGCGATTTAATTTGTTTCAGCTACCGCGACGCTCGATCAATTTCCAAACAAAACTCGTTTCTCCGCTAACCTCCCACCAACCCCTGCTTTTCAGCAAGAATTTGAAAGGGTTGATGGGTGGAGTACGAGGAGGAACCGCGGTGAGATATAAAGTCCGCGATAGTCGCGTGCGTGCGTGTCGGACGAACGACGAGAGAAAGAGTTCTCGTTGCATTCGCGTGGCGAATTCCCTGAGTGTCGGAGTTTCGCGGGTTGAACGAAGTGGCGGGGTTGTGGAGGGTGGCAAGGCAAAAGGGAGGGACGGGGGTCGGTGGTGGTTGAGCGCCAGAGGGCTCAAAGTTGGAGAAGATGGGTCGCGGGAGGAAGTGAACGCGGTGGCCCGAAAGAGAGGGACAGACAGACAGACAGACAGAGAAACAGAGGCCTCGTCGACGAGGAACGGGAATTGGCCGAACGGCGAAGTTAAGAGAAAGAGAAAGAAAAAAAAAGAATGGGAAAAGGTAGAAAGTAAAAGAAAAAGCATCACCGCAGAAAGGGTAGAGATCGGTGATGCTCTATTGCTTGTCCTTGCGCTTTGTCCACCAACGACGAGATGGCTTGTGCGTCGGTGGTGGTAGTAGTAGGTAGTAGCAGCGGGTAGATCGCGAATGGGTGTGCGGGGTTGGAAAAAAAAGAGGAACGATAGAGACTGAGGAGAGAAATGAATGCGACTCAGAGCGAGAGAGAAAATATTCCATGCGGAAGTCCGAGACAAACGAAGGAGAGAAGGACGTTGGGAGGGGGGTGAACGAGGGAGAGAAAGGGGTGGGTTTACGAATTCGGTGTGTCCGTTTCTATCTGTACGTCTCTACACAAACGGCAGGTCTGGCCAAACGGCATCACGACTCTCTCCCTGGGAGAAAGAGAGAGAGAGAGAGAGAGAGAGAGAGAGAGAGAGAGAGAGAGAGAGAGAGAGAGAGAGAGAGAGAGAGAGAGAGAGAGAGAGAGGGAGAGAGAGGGAATGAAAGAGAGGAAGGAGAAGCTCCGAGAGAACGCATACACACACGTACACACAAAGAGACATACCAGAGAATGAGGAAAGCGAGTGGGTTTGGTAGGTCGTATAACAGAGTGAATCGGTATGAGAGGGTGGCTTGGGTACGAAGAGAGATAGAGAGAGAATGAGAACGCCTAGCCGAAGGTTGCAGAGAAGGACGAAGGAGAAGTAGAGAGGAGGGGGGATTTTCTACCATCTACCTATACACGCACAGGGTCGATCCTAGCCTCTCCGTGCGATGGTGGGTAGCGGGAGGGAACGGGGTGCGGATTGCACCTCGAGGGGATGGCTAGACTTCCGAAACCGTAAAACGGTCCTTCGCGTGTGCGTGACGCCCCTCCGTGTGTTTTCGTACGCATCTAACACACACGCGCGATGCAACACTATCGAGAAGAGTGGTGGATCGCGATATTCCGCGTTTCAACGTTTCTACACGCAGCGGTTGTTCGGACTTCCGACTGTGTGCTTTATATACATCCATATATATATACATATGTAACATGTATACCTACGCGTGTATATAGGAATATCCGTGTGATCTCGGTCCATGTTCACTTCGGCAATGCCGGAGTATCCCCGTCGTACGTGTATAAGGGTGCGTCGTGCGAAAGTTCCGTGTTGTACGTCGATGAACTTCTCCCTCGCCCCTCGTTTAGGAGGGGAGGGATTCGTCTCGGTACGAAATAAACATCTCTCCCTCTTCCTCCTTCCCCACTGGCCCGTTCTCTCGTCTCGCATTAATCGTATTCGTTGCGTCCTCTCTTCGGCCCGGAAACCACCCTTGCGTTTCATCCCCTCTCAGCACTGCTCTGTCTCGCGGACCAGCAGGTATCCGATCCTTGTCTATCCGTCCGCTTTGCGTTCTTGCCTTCACTGCTGATCTCGAATTCCATCTCCCTTCCTTCGTTCGAACCAGAGGTATGACCAACATCGAACGATATCTCTTCCAGCCTTTCTGCAACGCGTACCCTCGCGAGCCTGTCGATCAACCCTCTAGACCCTTCCTCCTACACAGTTCTTTTTTCTTCTTTCTCACATGACTAGATATTTGTATGTAAGCACCTATGGAACACGTGGTGTGCAGCCGTATAACGACTTACGCCGTTGTCTTCTGCGTAGGTATATAGAGTTTCGGTGTCGTTCGGTGAACACCGACGTAGACTAGACTCTTGGGTGAAGGTCGTCATTTTGAGGATGTCTGCGTGAACATTTTTCTCTGTCGATTTTCTCTGTACGCGTTCGACTCTCTCGCTCTCTCTGTTTTTCTTAGACGCGAAACCAACCCCTATCGCTATCTTCCGTATAGCCCAATGTCCTTTCGGGTTTCCTGCTCCCAATTTTGTATCACCTATATATCTATAGTTTAGCTACAACGCGAATTTAGTTCCATCAACCATTTTACCGTTTCCTCGGAACAACCCCCCATCATCCCTCTGTCCTGCGTCGATTCCAAATTTCGCAAACCTCCCTCGGCGGGTTTTTGACCCTTTCTCGTTTCTCTCATTTCCTCGTTCTTTGCGCTCGTCCTTTACACAGTATTGCGCGTGTCCATTGTCCTCCGAATTTCTCTCCTCTCCCTCCTTTCATTCTCGTTCATACGGGGAGTTGAACTTTGACGCTCGATTCCCGACGAGCTCTTTTCTCACCCGATTCCCTCTGATTTCCGAGTATTTGCTAGACAGGGTGGGGTTCATCCGAAGTGGAAGAGAGAAGGGAGGGATTTGAATCACAGTGCGTATAACCGAAGCGAAACTATAGTTCTGCTTTATCCTACGAGTAACGTAGAGGGGGGAGGGCTTGAAAGCCGAGGGACGCCGAGGGTTCGTTTGCCTTGTCTCGATAGATGTCTCTCACTGTGTTGTGGAGCGACGCACACACGCGCTACATGGCGGATTGTAGCCGCGTCTCCCGAGAGAGGGAAAAGAGACGACGTGCTTTCCCCGGGACCGATATCGAAAATGACAAGGGACGGAGGTATTGGATCAATCGTCCTTTCTAGCCTGGGAAGACTTCCGAGCGCGTTGCTCTCGACCGACTGGGTGTCGACTCGAACATATAAATATTTATACATAAAGATGATTTTTCATTAAAAGTTGATTTTGAAAAGAAATGTAGGATAGTCTGGAATTTGACGAATGACATTTTCGAGGGTTAAATAACAATTTTTCAAAACGTTTAGTCATCTTTACAAGAATAAATTTCGACACGTCGATTGGTCACGGTAAATTCAACGATGACTCCGCACGTAACTCGTTTTTTCGAGATTCATAATATTTATGAAATTCAATGTTTGTTGTTGTTGTTGTTGTTGTTTTTATTATACAGGGAAATAATTCCAATTAGTCTCGCTGCATATGCAGCGACATACTGGGCGTGGTAAAGTACCCGAGATTTTTTATCGTCGAAAAGATGACGAATGATATATAAATTGCGATATATATATAGATATTCTAGGATAATAAATCGTCAGGTATAACGGACTGAATATTCATTCGAAAATCTCCGAGTTTGTTATAACAGCGGGAAAGAGCTTGCGCAACAATAGTTACGAAGGTACCTACGTCGAATCTCATACAGAGTTTCGAATCTTTCTTTTCTCTTCTCCGCCTCCCTCGTTGATTCGACGTTTAACGTTGCCTCGTCCCTCTCTCGTGAGTTTCGAAAGAACGACGGGATAGAGGGTGGAAAAAGAGGGGAAAAAAACCAACAACAACATAGTGCTAGAGAAAAGTTAGCTTGTAATACGATGCGCTCTCGTATAAGCCGAGCCAAGTCCTCTCGAGGTCATAAAAGTCCATCCGTGGAGTACGAAGTATGTATACATAGCAATATCGCATAGATATATATGTTATGTATATTCTATATCGTATCGTAGGCAAAACGATATTACGCATATCAATGGCGAATGAGAATAGAAGCTAGCCCCTTCTCCTTCTCCTACTCACCCCCCACCCCTGGTCCTATCGTCGTCGTCGCCGCCGACGTCGGTTCATTTGAATTTCAAAACTTTAAATGCAAGCCTGTACGTATAAGATAAAACAGTGGCGATATACCGTTTTAATAAAGCTGCGAAAAGGACGAGAGGACGCTCGAGTGGCGAGGGAGGGAATGGAACGAGAGGGTGAGAGAGAGATATCTGCGAGGGAAGAGGGCTAAAACGCGGGAGGTATCCTATACGGCATCCACACATCAACACGTGGCGAAAGAAAGATAGGGAAAAAGAGAGAGATCGACATTATCTCTCTCTCTCCCTCTCTCTTTATATCTGGGCAGTGACGCTGCATGAACTTTTTGAATGTAATCAGCTGCGCACTAGCGCGTGAAAAAAAAATAATTACACCCTCCTTTGTGACTGGGCAGAAAATTAATCAGGCTGCCTGACGTTCCATCAGGGCTGGGTAACGCATCAATAAGGCATGCTTCATCCCGCTCGTTGGGTTTCAGCCAAATAGGGTTCCGATAACGTTATCGATAGTGCGGGATAATTGAAATTTGTTTAAAATACTGGGTATTATTGAAGTGAAATCGGTAAATACGAAGCCGAATTATCTCAATCTGAAATTTCGCAATTTTCTGACGGAGGAAAGGGTGAAAAGGGTTGAAAGTTTGTTTCGTGAAGTTGGAATTTTCTCAAGAACTAGTCAAAGTTTGGTGGCCAATGGACTTAAATACGTCGACATACGCTGGAAAAAAATGTATTCGAACAATTGCTTTTTTCAAATGAAAGATTGTCACCGAAATGTTCATAACTTTTTTGAAAATTGGTCCGGCGTTTTTCCGTTCGAAGTTTTCAAGCTTTAAAATGAAGGTGTGCCCATTACCGTGCGATTTTCTAATAATTTTTCAAGCCAACTCGGGAAAATAATTTACTCGAGATCGACGTCATAAACAAAAAAGTTTAAACTGGATCGAGCCAAAATCGATGAGAATAAAATAAAATAAACTAGTTCGTTTCGCGGGGGTGGTTTTCGAATCTTGGTCAATTACTCTATGGTAACCCTGGTTTGAAACGTACGCCGCGGGGTATTTGGAGAGAGGGGGGGAAAGAGAGAGAGGGAGAGAGAGAGATAGAGCTATGTTTCAAAGTTACCAAAACTTCGTATCTACCGTGTCGGTGGTGGAGGTCGCGGCGGAGGGAGAACCGTGTCCCGGACCTTCCCCAACGAGATAAACCAGCTTGATGGCCGGACGGATTCAGAGCCTTCCGTTCTCTCGCTCGCTCTCTCGTTTTACGGTGGTGGAGCATGCGGGATAGTCCGTAAAGTTAGTACGGGAGGTGTGGTTCGTGGATAAAAGGGCGTTTGGAATTAAGGGCGGCTGTAAAAATCAATGAGCCATAGCGCGAGACCTAAAGTGTCATGGATCACGAGGATCACGAGTTAACGAGACTCATCTCCCATTTGTAAAAAAGTTATCTGCGAGTTCTTCGAGCTTTCGCCGGAAAATTATACATTACCATTAATAAACTTTATTTTTTCGGGATTAACAAACATATTATTATAATAACAAAATAAAGATCGAATGAAAATATAAACATAGAAAATAATTATTTTATTAATATTAATGCTTCGACATCTCGAAATTCGATGTTTCGTTGACTTCAAAAACCGTGACCGAGTTTGCCGTCGAGAGGGATGATAGCAAAGCTGCCAACCCATAACTTTGCATTTCGCTCTTTCTCTTTCTAAGATTATTTTCTCCTCGAGGACCAGAAAAAAAGATTCTAATCTCCTTTTCATTATGCGAGTGCCTTCGAATCTTCCATCCTCACCTACACCCCCATTTTCGCGAGTAAAGTGGGAGAGAGAAGGAATTGCATGAACCAAGGGGGGAGGGGGGGAGCGAGATGACGCAACTACGTGGGTATGCTGGGAAAGCCGCGGGAGTGCTTCTCCTAGACCGTTTCCAACCCTCCCCACGTTTTTCCCTTTTGCCCTCGGTTAGACAGCGTGGAGGGTCGCGAGTTTACGGCCCGTATCCCGTCTCGGGAGTATAACGCGAGCTTTTATATATACATATATATATATCTGTGTGAGAGCCATAGTAAAACTGGAAAACGTGGTATGAAGGCGCAAGAGTTTGTCTGTGTGTGTATGAGAGGGTGAGAGAGAGGGGGGGGGGGTGGATTGGGGATATGAACAGTAGGGGTGGCTCTCGCGAGCACGGTGTTTGTGAGCGGTACGTGGCACGGCATTAACGGCCACATAGCAGTAAATTCTGGATTGTGTGGGTGGGCAATGGACGCGCTTCTCTTCGCTCTCAGCCCGCCGTTCCTCCAGCCCCTAAAGCCTGTTGGTGTGAGGTGCGTCTAGACCGACTAGAGACTGCGTCTCCTCTCGCAAAACCCTACATCCCTTTTCCCTTCTTTGCCCTTCTTCCCTCGACGTATATAGCTATGTGGGAAGCCTTCGTTTCAACCCCCTCGTCGCATCGATGCTCCAGCTTTTCCATCCCCCCTTTCGTTTCTGCCCCGCATCACAGACTCCGGATATCTCGCGGCCTCTGTGTTTAACGACGTTCCATCGACGCTCTATAGCCTCTCCTGCCCCCCCCCCCCCCCGCCCCGCGCCGGTATATCTCATACGCGATCATTCTCTTCCTACCCCTTGCTCTCGTCTCTCCGTGGTCCATCTCGACGAGAGGAAGCCGAGGGTGAGATAGCCACCCTCTACGGTTAATCGTCGACCTCCCCGTCATTCGCGACGATCAGATATCGTTTTATATCTTCACCACCGTGGACCACCCAACCTCTCACATTTTTTACTCTTTCTTTGCGAACTTTACGACTTTCTCTAATTTCACCGTACCACAGAAATATCCTTTAAACATTTTTTGTTTTATAATATTTGAAGTAATTTGAAGTCATTTTAAGTAATTTGAAAAAAGGATTTATCTGTTGAGAAACATTTTGTTTTGTTCTCTCGGGTGGTGACATATACACGATTACACTAGAAGTGTGCATACACTCGCAAGGCCATCGAACTACATCATTGTACGACTCGCGTGTACGACGCTTCGAGTTAACAGTTATGACGAGCAGATTAATAAATAATAAATGGGGATGTAAAAGCCTCAGCAAATCTCGCTTTATGTCCGTTACAACACCTCGAACCCCCTTTTAACCATCCTCTCGCGAGAGCGTACAATAATGCCGAAGAAGAGGAGGAGGAGGTGAAAGAGGGTGGGAAGGGGTGAGCACGATAGCATGGAAACGATGACGACGATGCGTGGTGGTGTGTTGGACACGCCGATAGGTGTCTAGACGGGCTACTAGACTGACACGTCCTGCAACCCCCGTAACCCAGCCCCTTCCTCCCTCACTCTCTCTCTCTCTTTCTCTCACTCCCACCCTTTGTCTCTCACTCGCTGCGCTTGCATCGTTGCACCGCGTCGTTTAACGACGGAGAAGCCAGGGTTATGGTGCAACATATAGCACACCCGACGTAGTAAACGTACCCCTATATGGGGTGGTTGTTATATGCGCGGTAGACCCTCCCCCCTCACTCACCCCTGGCGCGTCGGGGGTGTACAAGTCGCTCGCATCTCGCTATTTCACCTGCCACACAACCCCTAGAGCGTTAACTGCTGCGCGTCTCTCAACCCCTTCGCTATATATATACCTACACGTCTACGATGTATCGTTTCATGGTTTCGCTCGCCTCTATACCGCATATTTTATACGCGTCTCGGGGAATTACGAAGTTCAACGTGTCCGTACGATGGGCCTCGTGCCAAAATCAGGCGCGAGAACGTTCAAGATGGACGATCGTCGATCGGCACGACACGGGGAAGAAAACATTAATTTATTTCGCACGCGTCGTCTTTATCGAAATCGTGAAATTTTATACGAGGGGATAACGGGCCAATTCCATTTTAATGGATTTTAAAATTCATCGCGTTAATGGAATTGTGATAAATTTTGGTTCGAATGGTGGAACAAGAGTGATGTTTTTTCGAAGTTCTCTTTTTGCACTTATTATTCTTTTCTTTTACTGTTCGTGTCTCTGGTTTCATCCCCCCTCCGACCCTCTTGCCACCGACCCACCCTCTTTTTCTCTCTCGTACGTGCTAGATTGAGATCGGAACGTGAAAGCTCGCGCTGCACACATATCCTTTACTAACCCCCCCCCCCCCCCCCAATCTCCTCTCCACCGGAGAGATCCTGATTTAGATATTGTTCCAGACACTTTCCATAATTGAATGAAGTTAGCAAACGTCGAGAGTCTTACGACGCGTTTTAGAGTTACCGAAATATAGCCTTGACTTAAAACTATGTATTTATTATAATTAATTTTTGTTTTCAATTATTTTCTTATATTTTCGATATCGAGAACGATTATTTGAAAAATCTTATTTTCGTTCAATTTTGGATTAAACAAAAACGTTATCGAAAATGCAATTAAAAATTATTGTGTATTGTTGGAACGAATTTTCATCCGTTTATATAAAAAAATGTGATAAGGTGGAGTGGGGTAAGTTCGAACTAGGTTTTGTAAAGTTATATTTTAACTCCATCTAATTTCTATCTATTCGATTGAAACTTTACAAAGTTGGTATTAGAACATAGCGCAGTTATTATTATTTAAGTTGTGTTATTTTGGATTATAAATGTTCTTTGAAACGTGGCATTATTATGATAAATTTAAAAAAAGTCAACTAATCCGAACTTGCCCCAGGACTGGGGCAAGTTCGAACTAGTTGACTTTCAGCATTAAAATGTATATTTTTTGGTTAAAACTTATATTCTTTTTAATATAAAAGGATTTTTCTTTAATTAATAAACAATTAATAAAAACTTATAACATCAACAATAAAACATTTGAATAATTCCCAGTGAAAAAAACTTGATTCGTCTAGGTTCCAAATTCTTGAAGGATTATTTTCCAATCCAAGTTCATTAATAGTATTTTTCAATAAAGTGAAATAATCTTGGATTGTAAATGGATTGCAACCTCCTCTTCGTGCAATCTCTACGCCTTGCGCCTTTTTTAATGATAGACTGTGCCTTTTTTTGAAGCCTAGGAACCAATCTTCTCCTGGAAGACCATCTTTAAATGGAGTTTTTAGATTGTTTGTGTTTACAAATTGTCCAACTAGCAACAGCATTTCTTTTCTGGACAATCCAAATCCATATTTCTCCATAGTTAATAGTCCTTTAGCAAGACGTCTTTCATCTTGTAATGAAATCGCGGTATTTCTCCCTCGCGTTTGACTTTTTACTCCACTTCTTCCTCGTAAATGATCCATGATTGTATTTAATGGAATTTTATATTTTTTGCTGGCTCTATATGCATTTATTTCAGCTGATCTGATCTCCTCTAAAGCTTCGTTCAACGTTTGGTTTGTGTACGTTGGTGTTCTGTTCTGAACATAATTTCGAACCATGTTGACCCTACAGAATCATTAGCTACATAAATATTCGAAGTTACGTACTGATTATAGGACAAAAATGTAGAAAAGATTAAATTAAAGTGACAATGGGGAGCCAGAGCGCACTACTCCGATCTTACCCCGATGCGTGCTCCGAACTTACCCCGTGCACAAATATTTCCGAGACAAGAATGGAGTAGTGTTTTTATCAATACACATAATAAAACTAATCAATTTTATTTGTTTAACGTAAACTTACATAAATGTTCTTCAAATGTACAAAAAATCAGCGCACTTCGACCAAAATTACTGTGAAAATAATTAAAAAGACGGTGGAAGCCGCGAACTTGGTTATGTGTCTTGGCATGTGCTTGCACTTTATGATTGTAATAAACAAAAGAAACCCGTCGTGAATGAGAGATATCTATGGCAATCATTTCACAACAAACGAATGTATGTTTCTACTTACCAGTTAATCCAATGGAACTTATATTAGAATAAATACAGGCCATTTACGAACTTACCCCACTCCACCTTAAACCGATGTCCCTAAAATTCAATAAATATCTCATCGAATCGAAGTTCCAACTTGCTCTCGATCTCGTGTTCCGTTCTCGCGCACATACGTACATTCTCGCTCCGTTCTCGTCTTTCCTCGCTCGTTCTCATAATCGAATGAAATTTCTCTATCGGGTTATTAAATCGGCGCTACCGATCGATCAACTGCCCTTTCTATACGCCAACGGTGTTCTAACCTTTTTCAATCCACGCCCTACCTCATCAAGCTCGCTCGCCTCGCGCGCTCATCCCTCCGATTTCGATAATAAAATCAGCGCCGGGTAATCGCGAGAACGGCTATTAATGAATCGATCGATAGTGCGAGCAAGAGAGAGAGAGGGGTGGGGGAGAGAGAGAGCCAGAGATAGTGTTGCGAATGAGCGATTCGAAGAGCGCAGTCATTCTCGACATGCATACATGTATATGTATATTACTCGACTCGTCCATCGTCTCTCTCCTTTTTCACCTATTCTCTCATTCCCTTATTAATTCCACCCCCGTGCTACTATACAAGGAAACTGCATCCATGTATCACAACCCCTAAACTCAAACGTCAAAAAAGAATTTTAGAATTTAATAAAGTTAATCAGACTAATAAAAAATATCTCTCCACTGTAATTTTCATCATATTTTCAACATCTAATTCGCCTTAATTATTAATTACCCCATGCGACACAATTTCAAATCGATAGAAGAAAATCGGATAAAGTGAAGATATTTGAGATAGTCGACTTACCATACGCTTTTCGTAGTAATAATAGTTCATCCATTCGACTTCAATATATCTGAAAATATACGATTTTTAATCAAGTTAATTAGGGATTAATTACGATAATAATCATTCGATTACAAAAAAGATTGACTTTCGACCCATAAGATTTTTTTTGTAAATGACCACGATAACCCCTCGGGTTCGTTCTAATCTATCCATATCTATATATAGCGAGATTCGAGTAGAGGAACGACGACGACGACGACGAGGCGGCAGTCTCGGAATAGTTCGTGTGAGGGTACGAATGTTCGTTCGCGTGTGCGTTTCTCTCTCGTTTTTCCTTGTGTCTGTGTGTGTGTGTGTGTGTGTCACGGTGTAGTAGTCGTCGTCGTGGTGGAGAGTGTGGCGTGGGGCAGGTCCGGGCGGTCGATACCGCCGTCTGCTGGCTGCTGTGCCTTCTCTCCTCTCCACGCAGAGCCGAGAGAACGACTTCCAGCAGCAGCAGCAGCAGCAGCACATCGCCGGCACTTCTCTTCCGTTACGCCACCTAGGTCCGGGTCCGGCTCGCTGGCGTCATCTCCCACCCTTTCACCTCACCCTTCGCGGCCTCGAGCATCAGCCTCTTCCTCCTCATCCTTCGTTGAATACGAAGCCTCAAGAATCTCTCTCTCTCTCTCTCTCTCGCTCTTTTCCCTCGTGGCTCACGTCTTGGACGGAGACAGACAGCGATCTCTTCTGTTTCTCGTGATTCCCACAGGGATTTATCGTACCGAGGGTAGTTTTCTTAACGTTACGAAGGACGAATTCACGGAAAATTTTCATTCGAAATAAATATCGAAATTCGATGATTCCTGACGCGAAGAATTTTCTTTCGCTTTTCGGCAACGTTTACGAGGGGGCATGAAATTTATTTAAGCATACGTAGTAAGAATTTTTTTGGGTCTTGTAATAATTGTAATTTAATTATGAAAATGTACATTTTTTGAAAATGGAACAAGCTCATTCGAAAATGTTGCACCCTCGATTAATGCAAGATGCAACAGTTGCATTTTTTAGCCCGAACAAGTGCAACACGTGCTTCCTTCACAGCGAAAAAAAAATTTAAAAAAAAATAAAAATAAACAAAAATTAAATGAAAAACCTCTCTCTATCCTGTTCACCGTACAATTTCCATTTGTCACTACAATTTCAGTGCGTAAACAGTCCATTCGAGAGTCGTGTCGTTCAACTTGTTCACGCAACTCCCGGGGTCATGTTAGCTTCCATCGAGCTATCAATAACTCTCTCTTTCTTCCTTTTTCTCTCCACGAACTTCATATAATACGTACTATCGAACGGTTTTAGTACCGATGTAAAAAGCAATAAAAAAAAATAAAAACGAACATTATCCACCACCCTTCGTTTTTTTCAGGGCATAAAAGTTTCTCTCGTATCATGCGTTTACGAGACACTTCTTCATATATATATCTATAGATGGCGTTGGTGGTAAGGGGGTGGGGGCACGTGGGACACGCGTGAGGGTCGATCGTACTAGAAAGAGGGAGAGAGAGGTTGACGTCGTATAACAGCAGACAGGGGGCAGACGTTGACGCGTCAAGCCAACTTTGCAACGCACTCGTATACACACACACACACACACACATATATATATATATAGTCTACAATTTAAACCTGGGTATATATTCATCCTTGTGCGTAAACGCTTGCACGACTACATATATATATATATATATATATATATATAATATACATGCCTCCATCTTTCTCTCGACTCGTTCGCTTTTTCCCTCGGTCGTTCAAGGGTTGCGTGAGTGGAAGCAGCCTGCGTCTCTCCATGTGCGGGACCGTGGCCGACGGGGGTTGATTGTGGCCCGCCGCTCGCTTTCGCTTCAACTCCGCGAGAGTAGATTACGCAATTATCTTATGAACGCTCGCGCATACGAGCTAACTTGACCCGTACCGCTCCTATCCATATACATATATACATATATTTTATATATATACCGATACATCGTCTATTCGCTATATATATATATATATATGTATAGAAGAGATGATAGCCGAGGCTCGCGCTGCGATGCGCAAGAGGGCCTCCGCAGCGTTACACGCTGGGCGTGTAAAACGTAAAACGAGCTCTCTATCTACTCTTCTTTCCTCTTCTATACTCTTCTCGTACCTATATTCACTCTCTACTCTGCTTTAGTCCCTCTCTCTCTCGCTCTCTTTCTCTCTCTCTCTGTTCTCGCATAAACCCTCGGTTTCATGCGGCTTATGTGTGTGTGTATTTTTTTTCCTTTTTTTTATATATATACGTGCACGCACACGACAAGGTTCTTGATGGTGGACGGTGCTCTTCCTTGCGTACACACACGTATGGACGTTACGAAAAAAAAAGAAAAAAAAGCGTATCCTGCAAATTGGTGGCATTACGCAATTACCCGAGGCTGTGCCCCTCGACTAACCTCCCGTAACCCCCCCCCCCCTTAGTCTTTTATAAATAGCTCGTATACTCCCCTTCCCTCCTCCTTCCTCCTCCAACCCCTCTTTTCTTCGCTATCCCTCTCATCGCTGTATCTCTTCGTGTGTGCGATACGTATCAGTGAGAAAGCGAGATGCGAATTGCCTCGAGGCGACGCACGTGCGATTTAGTGTATTACGACCATAAAATGAGAAAACAAAATTACTAGGCTTTTCTCTCTTCTAAGAGCAAATGGAAAATTTGAGGTTCGCACTGTTTTTTTATTTTTATTTCTTTTTTGACCAATATTATCGAATTTACGTTTCAATTTTAGTCACGTTTATTAGGATAATACGATCGTTCGCGAGTATCAATATAAATATTTGATTTCGTTCGAACAAATCTTCGTGAAAATTACCGTTCATTTCCCTCCTTTTGTTTTCCTTTTTTTTTTACTTTTTAGTCAATTTGTCGAAAAAGACCGGTATAACATTTCGCGTGTTCAGCTCACGCCGGTCTGTCTCCTCGTGGGCTGTAATAGAATCGTGTAAATTATTAATGAGAGACTAAGACGAAACGAGCGTGTGCATTCGTCGACCGACGGAAAAGTCCACAACGGTGCGGATAGAGCGAGAGAGAGAGAGAGTCAGACAACCCCCTCTCTCCGTTTTCTACCCATCGTTCCACACGTGGAAAATCGTCGGTGCATGTCGTGCCGCGCGTTATTCGTAGTCGTTGCCGCGCTACAAGGGTAGCAAAAGTATTACGTATATATATATATATATATGTAGGACTGTGCGAGCTCCGCTCTCCGCGCTTCTGACTTATTCAGAGTACGATGCCGCGAGACTTCCGCGTGATGCCTTCCACCCGTTTCGTCGTCGGCACGGGGGCACACGCGGAAACCGATACAAGAAAACTTTTCCTCTAAACACGACGATATATATGTATATACTTGATACGCGTACAACAGAGCATTCGTCGGTTTCGCCTTACGACACGTGACGTTTCTCGTCGTCCGGCACGTGTCAACGTCGTTTTTTGATCGTACGCTTGACGTTAAAAGAAAAAAAACAATATATAAAAAGATCGCGTCGATCCTGGTCGAGGGAAACAAAAAGGCCCGGACAAAATCTTTGGCTGGTTTGACATTTTTTCGATCCAACGTGGAATCATTTTTTCAGATCGCACACGTTTATATGTAGGTACGGCTTTTTGTTTTCTTTCTTTTTTTTGGTATTTGTTTTATCTTGAATTTCAGTTCTCGTTCTTTCCTCTCGATTTCTACGAGACGAATGGAAGAATTATTCATGCCTCCTCGGGGCCTCTCACTCGCTCTCGGTATTCGCTTTTTCTCCCCCTCGTTATGATAATGCTATACGTGCAACGCGCTGTGTTGTCCGTCCTATTTGCCTCTTTTGCCGTGTGGCATGTAAGCCTAGTTATACGATGATACCCTGTGTAAGCCAGCCGGAAAGCGCGCCCCGGTAGTCTCTCAATGTTCCACGATATCCAACTCGTACTGAAACGAGAGCTAATGCATATCATCCTACGAAACAACCCCTAGGTGAACTTTCTATATAACCGCTTTCGCGACGTGTAATCGTTTCGTTACTCCGTCGCGCACGACTTTTTCGTGCTGCCGACGTTACATTTTTTTTTGCTTTTTTCCTCTGTCTCTCTCCCTCTCTCTTTCTCTCTTTTACGGGTGACCAATTTCGAAGGCAGAAACGAGACGGTAAGCATCAACGAGTGGACTGGATCGAGTTAATATTTCGCCTCTCGTATCGCGAGAGGCGAAAGAAGAAAATTTTTTTTTATGAAAAATTGAAATAAATTTGTTTTGAAAAAAAAAAATAAATAAATAAAAATGACGAAACAATTTTTTTTTCGTAGTTTCTCGCTCGTCAGATAAATATAATGATTTTGAGCCCTGAAACTTTCGCGCTCGGTCGCGTTTCCTCTTTAATTCTTTTTCCCTCCCCCTACCATATTATCTCTCACTTCTACGTTCCGTCTCCGCGCTCCTCTCGCGTGGAAGAACGAACGAACGGAAGCGGAATATCGCGAGAAGAGGCGCGTGCTATATATATATATATACAATATTATATGTATACCTGGTGAACGCTCGCACCTGGTATACTCGACTCGGTGAACCGGAACAATCGAAGACGAGGAGATAATGAGAGCGAGAGAGCCCGGCGAGAACCGAAGGGAGGTCCAACGACTTTGGCTTCGCACTCTCGTCTCTCCTTCGCCTTTCCTGCTCTTCCGTGTCTTCACGGTTTTATTTCTCCTCCTCTCTATCCCTCCTATATCGCGCGAGAGAAATACTGTTATCACGTGTATTACGAACGCGAGACGACCCAAAAGGGCAAAGTAACAATATTTCGCAAAAAACAAAATAGACACGAGATCCAATTAAAAAGATTGTTTTTCAATAAAAATGTGTCTCTTGTTATTGTTATTATTATTATTATTCAATCTTTTCAATTATCGATACGAGATTGGAAGGAAAATGAAAAGAAATATAAACCAGGCGACTTGTATACAAAGCTATCTACGCGTACACACACACGCACGTAAATCCTTAAAGCGACGAAGAATTCGCGAGAGCCTTACCTATACGTTGCTACCCCTTTTTCCCTTCTTTTTCTTCTTCGTTACATATATATATATATACACATTTATATGAGGTTTTCGGCCGGGCAGCTTTGAGCTTGAAGCTTTTTGCGGGAGTTCAACCACCTCTCGGTCGAGACGCGCGAGCACGCAGAGCCTCGAGCCGACGCACGCAACCCCCGAAACGTAAAGCCCCCGACGTTGGCCCGCTACCATCGTCGACCGTGTAGCCGTCTCGACGAGTTTACCCCGCGAAAACCCGCCGGGTGCATAGTTTGTCCATTCTCTCTTCGATATATATATATAATATGTAACCGAGGCTTTCGCGTTTTCACCCCACCTTCGCTCGCTTCGCGACTACAGACAGCCCAGAAAATCCACCCCGACTGGTATGCCGGAATACGAAAGACGCTCCGAAAGCGTTCTATAAAGCGAGAGTTGAACGATCTACAATTGGCATGGAGAATATCGTGCCCTGGTATGACAAAGAATATCGTATTACGTACCACGCAATACCACCCGCAAAATCGACGAAATAATAATTGATCGAAATAATATCGTTGAAAGATAGAAAAACGATTTCTTTCTTAGCAACAATCCCGTTTTTACAAGTTGTAAATTTGTTAAGTACGAGGAGATCACGGTGTTATAAAGAGAGAGAAAGACAGGGTTGGTGATGAAAAAAATAGGGGTCTCACCCTTTGGCAAGTGAGATACACACCGGGGGTGCGTGAAGTTACGAGAGAGAGAGAGAGAGAGAGAGATTGAGAAGAAGGGGTTGAGGAGAGTGAATAGAATTTGCATGAAAACAGAGTGTGCCAGTGGGTCGTTGTGAAAAAGGGGACGGGGGTTGAAGGGTTGCGAGAAAGGGGTGGTGGGGAAGGGCTATTTAACGTGGTTGTAACGCGCGAGGGTGCACGAGGGTTGCACGATGGTGGACTCGCAGCGGCAGCCTCTCTCTTTCTCTCTCTCTCTCTCTCTCTCTCTGTCTCCCTCTCGCTCTCGCTCCCTCTCGCGGAGACGAGCAGGAAACTGCTCTTTTTCAACAGTGGTATAATTCTTCTTACCCTCCAGCGCGCCCACGCCGCACACACGTGTTTAAATGCATTACCCGCGAGGTGCTCTCACTCCCTCCCGTCATTATGCATGTAAACGTAGCATTCACGGCAATGAATGGACGCCGCCTGTTCGAGTCCGAGAGGAAGAGGGAGAGGAGAACTCGTGCCTTCGAGCACTCGTTGTCCGGCTCTTCGTAACTCTCTTCTTCTCTCTCTCTCTCTCTCACTCAGTGTGTTCTCTTCTTCATTCTCGGCTTTCCCTACCACTCGTGAAATCTCCCTCGCGTTAAACTCCCACTCGAAAGGCGACGCGGCATTAATTTAAGGGTGTAAACTGTCCCGCATTATTGCGCGCGAAGATAAAGAATCACCCCTCGAGGGTAATTAAAGTATCGTTACGCCGAATAATTACGGATCGGAGCAAAATAATCGAATTAAAAATATTATTAATCTTAATTATTTCCCTGCAAATTAAAGATTGTCCTTAATTCAGTGGAAAATAAAAATAAAACGAGTCCTTTTTGATCGAAACGATTTAGTTTTACCGAAATGTAACAAATTTAACGAGCAATTTTTGTTTCGCGTATATTTCTTTCCCCTCAACCGAAAGACTTATTGTTAGTCCAGGGGAAAGTTGAAGGGTAAAAAAAAAGAGAAGGAAAAAGAATAAAAAGAACGAAAGCATTGCAAACTGGCCTAATAAACGTTGCGGTATACGTTCGCGGATTGAGGTAGCGATGTTGGTGTACAGTTGTACCGCGTATGTACGGTAACAACGCTACTTACCCCCATTCCACCCTCCCGGCCACTGAGTGGAAAGTTGCAAGTTTCAAAGCTACTTTAAACCCGAACGAGCCGCGATCCGTTGGCGCGCGCGCGCATCGTGCGAGGCTGAAAGAGCGAGCGAGTCCGTAACGTTAAACATATCTATGTATAGATACATAGAGATACGAGGGGGATGTGGGCAGGGGGTTGAAATAGACTGAAATAGACTGGCGGAGATGGGTAACGAAGTTTCTTAACGAGGCTACCCATTTTGTCGACTTAAACTGATCGATAACTCCTTACCTCGCCTCGCGAGCACTCTCCTCGCTTTGTTCTCCCTCCGGACCTACCCCTCCCCGCCGCCCTTATCTATCTTCCCGTCGCTTCTTCCACTTCTTTTGTATCTTCGAATCCTCGAGTATAAGTAAAGAGTCTCGACCGGAAACCGCACGGTACCGCTCCTCGTCGACTTTCCTCACTTGTTAGGGAAAAAAATGACTAAATTTGTATTCTCTCCCAAAGTACTACGTCGACTTATCGAAATAAGTAGATTCCATTTTTTGTTTACACGATTAAGGGTGAATTATTCAGGAAAATATGTTACACGTATAAGTATCATTAATCATCGAGTGTATAAATCTCATTCGTTACGTATCCGACGATAATGGTTGCAAAATTTTCGTATCAATTCATCCCTCTCTTACCCCCTCTTCGTATCGAGCCGAGAGCCGTTCGCGTGCCAACGTCACGCGTCACGTGCACTCGAGAAGTTAGGTCGGCGACGATGCGTGTCCGACGGTTAAGCTGTCGCGGGCGAGCTTTGCGTCAGAGGGCGCTGTGCACGAAGGAATGAAGAGGAGAATAAGTGGGGTGTAGAGAGAGAGAGAGAGAGAGGCGGGCGGAGGGGAGGAGGTTTGCGTCTACGCACTGTCTCCAACGTCTCTCGTCGTGGGAGTAACGTCGTGTAGCATTCTATATATATATACACGTATGCGCCTTGACGGCGGCGCGGACACATCAATAATTACCCACGCCGACCCCGGGTGTATACGACGGCAAGCCGGGGTGGTGGCAGTTCGCGTTAGGGGTAGCAACATCAAATACACATGCACATACACACATACACGTAAACGCAACTACCACGAAACTCGAAGTATTCGAGGCAGATAGCAGTGTAAGCTTCGTCGTCGTCGTCGTCGTCGTCGTCGTCGTCGTCGTCGACGACGACGTTGTTGCAGTGAGGAAAGGGTAGTAGGCATCCGTCGTGGAGGAAGCAGAGAGAGGGATGAAAAAGAGAGAGAGAGAGAGAGCGAACGCGAAACACGAAGAGGGATGAAAGAGGCACGAGCGAGCGAGCGAGCGTGCGAGAGAGAGAGAGAGAGACTCGGGTCAACTGGGGTCAAGTCGCGCCAGCAGACGCGCAAACCTCTCCTCTCCTACCCCTAACGGACTGAATTTCTCATCCCTCTACGACTACCTCCCTCCTCACCTCCTCCCGGCGCTACAGGCTTCTATAACTGCGACCAACGTCACCCACACCAAACGCCCTCTCTCTTCCAGAAGCTCTGACCTCCGCCCCCCCCCCCTCCCTCGCCCTTGCAGGGCTGCCATCTAGGCCCTGGCAAAATCCACCCCTGATGCTAAGCCCTGGCACGCAACAACCCCCCCCCCCTTCACCCCCTCCATTCGCGAATCCTTTCTGGCAGTCACCATCACGCACGTACGTATACGCAATATGTTTCGTGTACATATATATATATATATACATATATACTCACGCACACCGAATTACACGTGCGTCTGGCCATCCAACTTTCCTCGTCTGGGCCTCGGTCTCGTCTCCGACTCACTCTCGCAACCCTCCTGGCTCTCTCGTTCTCCTTCTTGCTCTCCGCACTGTCAGTATAACACACATACACACAGACGACGAGGAAGAGGGAGAGAGAAAGAGAGAGAGAGTGCTCGGAGTTCGTTCACACCGAGAGAGACCTTCTGTTAACGACGTCTCAGGCGCCACCCCCGACCCACCCTGCCAACAACTCTTCTTTCTCACTCTCTCTCCCCCCCCCCCCCTCTCTGTCACTCTCGTTCTCTCCGTCATCCCCTTTTCGTTGCCCGGCCTCTCTATTTTCCTCTTCCTCCTTGGCCTCTTGGGCGAAAAACCCCCCGAAGCCAGAATTTCAACTCGGTACTCACTCGCTCTCGTTACGCCGCTATACACGTTTCCTTTCTTTCTCTCTCGTTTTTTCATCCCTCTCGGTCTCTCGAGCTCTCTCGAGCTCTTTGCCGTGCTCTTCACGTATATTTTCTCGTTCGACGGCCTTGTCGTCGACGTTCCTTTCAATTCTCGTCGTCTGCTAAGCGACAAATGTTTTCGCGCTCTCGGTCGCTCTCGCGCGAACCGAAGTACGTTAATGTTTGGCTCGTGAGTTTTTCTTTTTTTTTTTCTTAATTTCGACGAATGTTTCGTCCCTTTCGTTTTTTTTATTCTCGTTTCGTTTCGTCGAGGGTTGTTTGCGCTCGATTTTTACGATTTCGTTTCCTGTAATCTTCCGTGAGGAGAAATTAACGGATGAAGCGCGACGGTTTGGCAAGAGGGGTGAGGGAGGGAGGGATTAAGAGAGTGCCCAACGCTTCGCGTTTTCCGTAGATTGGCTGGATTAGCCGTCGGGCATAAGCCTGCCCAGAGGGCTTTAACTCCTAGTCTCGTCCCGTAAGAATTGATTTTTTGTTGTGTCCTCTCTTACCATCTCGTTCTTGAATTTTCCTAACCCTCATCACTACGAAATTTCATCCAAAAAATGTAAATGTCTCGAGAGTAAACAAAAAAATTCATCGAATAAACTTTTTGGAAAAATTCAATCGATCTATTAATTTAAATAATGGAGTAATTCTTATTTTGATCGAACGTATATTTGTTTCACGGTACGAGACCCGAAATTTCTTGTTTAAATCGTGATTCGGAGATGTAATAGTTTATCGAGATCAGTCACACCCTTTCGGAAAAGCTCGAGAGCCTCGGTCGTACTAAGCACGAGACAGCGCGACCAGGTTCGAAAGAGCTTTTCGTTCAGACTCAATAGTCCCAAAATAACGTAGAATTTGTCGTGAGAAAGGGGGAGGAAGTTTCGAGCTACGTAACAGATCTATTGTCGCTACATATATATACCACGTATAGAATAGAGAATTTAAGCTCAGACACCCTTGTCGTGTCCAACGAAATCCTGTTTAGTTTTGTGTATACGTCCGTGCTTCGCTCCTGGGACACACAGTCGGCGCTCACGCACGTACATCGAATATGTACCTACCTATTGGAACAACCATGGGACGTTTTGCCAAAAGTTTCGTTCTCGCAGCTGACTGGTTCACCCTCGAGCGTTACACGAAACTCGTCTCTCTCTCTCCATCTCCCTCTTTCTCTCTCTCTGTTTCTCGAGTTCGTTAACATATCGAGCCAAATAAAGCGAGAAGTCTGGGAAAAATTTAAAATTGGTGGAAAAAAATAATCAATTAATTTTCGATTAAATTGTAATTCCGGCACTATCGATAAATATTTTGTTTCTAAATTGGTTCGCACTGATCGTCGTTGCGATTGATCGTTATAATCGATTGGAACGATCCATTCGAGCGCTCGATAGGGAAATTGAATTTTGGCAAATCAACCCCCTAAGTTCGCCTGGAAATAGTCGTGCCTCGAAAGTGGCCATTTGATCGAATCGAGTGACTATATTCATCGCGTGAAAAAAAGGGCGAAGGTATTTTTTCATTAAACGAACGGACGTGTCCAATCGAGAGGAAAAAGAATTTCCATCAACTTCAATCAACGCGTTAAGAGGGTTAATCCGTCTATTTCGATCCGCGTTTATTTGAAGTCGTATGCATTACACTCGCTATAACGTTGTAGGAAAAGGAATTGAGAGCTCTTCACGGTATCGCGCGACTATCGATTATACCAAACGTACAAAGTGTTTGGGATACGCGCGGGTATCGTTCGTCCAAACGCGCCCGGTGCTTGTATTTTGTAAGCGCTGAAGCAAGGCTACCGAACGATACAGAGGTATTCGGTTACCACCTCGATCCTTGTTTCGTTCATTCTCGCCTCTACGCAGCTTCCATTTCCCAACCTCTCGACATTCTCGAAAACGCTATAGTTCGAGCCCCGAATACGCGCCACCATCGATATACTTTTAAAACCCTTCGAAATACTCTTTTGTCGTATCTCCGTTTACATCCCTCCGTCCCACACCACCCCTTTCGTACCGAGTGTTTATTGCACCGGTCGACAAAATTGTTCGCAGTATCGCGATTCGTCGAATACCTAGGGGGATAGAGTTTCATCTAACACGCGGTTCGGATTTAACACGATCTCGCAACGACCTACGAACGATCGACCTTACAATATAACGCTTGATTCAATTAAACTTTTGCCAAATTCTTCGAATTATCGATTAAATCGATCGAGCAAACGTTAAATAAACGAATCTTACATTTAAGGAAAAATTTATCGTCAATTTTTGTATTATTATTTATTATTTAGAAATTTATCGCGACAGTGAAATTCCGCTTCGAAAACCTGCGAGTTAATTCATGCGCAGGAAGTTGAATCGCACACCGGTGTTTCGCCACCGAGACGAAAAGAGAAAGATGGAAAAACACGTAGACGGCGGTAAGAGGAGTAGGGGGGGGGGAGGAGGGTTGGTGGCAGTTTGGAGGTTGGCCGTCGGCGAATCGAGGGAGTAATATCGTATCCAGGCAGAAATGGAGAAGCGGCTTTAAAACCCAAAAGTGAGATAGACAATGCACAAACACACACTTAGACACACATACACAGAAAGAGAGAGACAGAGACTCGCGGATGGGCACACGTACACAAATATATAAATCGGGAGGTGGGGAGGGTCGAGGCTCGGCAAGGTGCAGGACGCACAAGCCACGTCGTCGCAGGGTCGTAAGCTTCGAGTTGTGTTGGGGCTAGACGCGTTACTGTGTATGTATGTGTGTGCGTGTACGAGAGACTTCTACCGCGAGGCTCGTTCGGTTTGGGGGCGAAGCGACGGAATAGTAGACGAAACGGCGCGGGCGGCGGAGGTTAGCTCGACTCTCGCTCACACTCTTCCTTCTCTCTCTCTCTCTCTTTCTCTTTCACTCTTAGCCTTTCGCGGATCGAAGGGATGGCGACGGGGGTCGTTGCCCGAAAACGCAGCACTGTTATTGTCTCCTAACCCTCTCTCGCTCCACCGCACCCCTTTCACCCTTATCGCTATCTCGCTCTTTCATTCGACTATATTCTTCTTCCGTGCTCCGCTCGTCCTCTCTTTCCTCTCTCTCTCTCTCTCTCTCGCTCTTCCTTCTATTCTCCACCTCATCCCCTAACGCCAACTTCGACGTGCACGCGAGAACGCACACTACCTCGCACGCATCGTGTTTTAGACATATATATGTATATGAGTAACTACTATAAAGGATCTTGGGTCGGGGCGATGCGTTTTCGCGCACGATATGTTCACCTGGATAATGTATAGCTAATGTATTATTGTATATATATATATAGAGAGAGAGTGGAGTTCTATATGGCTTAGTTTTTGTACACGAGACATAATACGCATATTCGCATTATAGGTACTTATGGCATGGGCCATTTCGTTCAAAAAAAAACACTAAAAAGAATAGTTTTATAGCTCGTACATGCAACTTTCTCAGACTGAAGCGACATCTTGCGTAACTGGGAGGTAACGTGTGTGTGTGCGTGTGTATGTGTTTCTTTTTCTTTCTTTTTTTTGTTCTCCCTCGTTTCTGTCCTTCGTGGTAGATCGTCCCGAGACGGTTACGCAACCGCAAAGAAAAAGGAGAGGAACGAGAGAAAGGGTGAAAAAGTTTTAATGCCAAGCGGCACAGTCATGAAAGAGGTATAATGTACGGTAGCTACCGTTTTATTGTGTGTGAGTGTTTGTGTGGAAAGACGATAAGGCTCGGTTCTACGTGTGCGACACGCGAATAAGCGAACCTCTCTCTCACCCTCTCGCGGTCTCTCGTCCGCGACGCGAATCTCTTCCGACTCGAATGACGCCAACGACTCGATCGTTACGCACGTCTATTATTCCGCTTTACGTAATACGAGCTTCGAGCACACTTGTGTTTTTATCGAGAGCGCTTCGATATCGAATCGAAATTTTATCAGTCAAATTTGAAATTGAGAATTTTTTGTTCGGTATTCGTCGCGTTTTAGCACATTTTGCTCGAGGGTTTTTTAATTTATATTCTTGATGTCGTATTCAATTTAATTGAAATAAAATCATCCCTTGATACGAAAAATCTAAATTTTGATACGAAAAATCAATTTTATTTGTGGGGTATTACGGGCGAGAGATCGTTTTATAGCGGCTCTACCGGATAATAATGATAATATTACGAAGTAGTTATGTCGTTGGAGCGTCGCGACGCCTTTAGCGATGTACTATAACATCGCGTACCGACGTTTATGCGTCGGTGGTTCCATACCTACTCTCTCCCTCTTTCTCTCTCCGTCTCTCTCTCTCTCTCTACTCGTGCCCAACCTCCCCCGGGTGCAACATCGCGCGACCCGGTCAACATCCTACCCCCACCCTCTGGCAGACGTCATAAATCGAGGCACTCGCTCTCTCTCTCTTTCTCTCTCACGGTACGTATATATACGTCGGGCGACGTAAACGAAACGACACACTGTGCTATAGGAGTTGGTGCTAAAGCGTCGGAAAACTTCCTATACTGTCTGCATGCGTCTGTCTAGCAAAGCTAAAGGGTGAAGGGTGGGCTTAGAGAAAGAGAGAGGGCGAGAGAGACGAGACGAAAACACGTGTGTCTGGCATTTTTCACGTTCTCTTTCATAACACGAATTCTAAAAAAGAAAAATGACGTCTATCATTAATTCAAATATTTTCTCAATTCAACTATTCTATTCAACCCCCACGACATCCCTTATTTCAACGGTTATTATTTTTTATACTCTCACCCCCTTGTTTTTCTATTCTCCTTGTCTGTCTCTTCGGCCGCGTTGGTAAAATATGATTTTCCTACGAAAAGAAAAGCAACCCTTAACACTTTTGACGTATCCCTCGTCCTTCAGAATCGCCAATGATTATTCTCCTCCACCCTCCCCTCTCTCTCTCGGCCACTCCCACCCTTGGATATAATACAACACTTTGAATTTCGAACGTTCTCCCTCCCTTGTATTTTTCCCACCATCTTTCTCAACCCCTACCTTCTACCCCCCCATATCTATAATATATATCTCGTGTTCTTACGCCTCTGCTTTCCTACACGCCATACATAGGCGAACTACACACACGTATATATATACATATATATATATATATATATATATATATCGGTGGCGGAACGCGGCGGGCCAACGTTTACTGCACCCGTCGACGTGTCAATCCATACCGGTTTTACGAGGGCTGCGTAAATTCGCGGTGTCGGTGCAACCGTTCGCCCTCCCCTTTTCCAACTCCACCCATCTCTTTCTCCTTTCCCTCTCTCTCTCTCGCTTCTTCTACCCTTTCTACCTCCCCTCCCTCGCTCGCCTTTCCATGCTCACCTAGCTGCTCGACAACAAATGCATTAGACTTTACGAGAGTACGGCAGTTTCGTCGCTCCGCATCAACCACCCTTGGGTTCTATGTGCACTGTGTGCAACCCTCTGCACCCTTTGCCACCCCTCCCACGAGGTCTGTGCAGACTTTGGCCAGACAGCGTACCTGGCCCCGTGCGATCACCCCCTCCTCAACCTTCCTCGTTCACTTTCATGCATACATATATATATATATATATATTTCTATGTTTATATATATATATATATACATATATGTACGGGGCTCTCGTCTCGCTTCTCTGCTAAACGACCAGACCAGTCTCGCGTACCCTCCCCTTCCCCCCCCCCAACCCCATTTGGCTTCACAGGCGCACCGAATGCGCTATTACTACCCTACGTGCTGTATTTCGCGAACGAGAGAGACTACCTCGTGAAACGAACGAACCCGAGCTCTACTATACGTATAACTATATAATATACATATACACACACAAGTATATATATATATATATATGTATACTTGTGTGTGTTTTATTCTTGTAATGTTTTTATATTTTTTATATGCGCTTTTTTTACCGCAAGAAAATAGGGGGTTTGAGGAGCGAAGAGAGAAATTACAATCTGTGCATCAAAGCCTCGGCGTTTTTAACGGCTGCTAGGAATAAATTTATTTATTGTTAGTCATTATTTCTTATTTTGTCACGTACGCGATCGGAAGATTCGAAGAAAATGTGTCGGGGAAGAGGGGTGGGCGGAGAAATTATGCGAGCTTATTGGTCATTTACTCGCGGTAGCGCCGACATTAATAGACCTCTTAAGGGTGGCGAAGCACCCTCTAAGAAGAGGATTGGAAGAGCGATAGATGGCTCTTCGCTACCGTAGCTTCACGCAGTCGTCGACGCTGCTTTTTCTTTATCCATTAATTTTTTTCTTTTTGCCACCTCGTCCCGCCCATAACGAATGGCCGAGCTATCAACTCGCTTTCGAGTTTTTTTTTCGTCTAGCTCTCTTTTGCCATTTTTCCACGAATCGATATACCACGTTCCCCTTTGCCATTTTCTTCTTTTCGTTTTTTTTCTTTCAACCCCCGTACGCGCTATGGGAAATACACGTTCCGCGAAACTTTTGCTCTTCCTCCAATTCTGTGTCATGCAACCCCCGGCGATTTGCGGTTGGATGTAAAAAGTTTCTCGAAGTTACCCGGAAAAGCGTCTATGATTTTAAAACGCGTCTCGTCTCTGGGTTAAGAATATATTTTTTTAAAACGAATGTTAATACGAAAGGGGTGAGAATCTCGAACTGAAATTAAAGTTGGCGATTCTACGGTTAAGGGTTTTCGCTTTTTCTCTCTTTTTCTCCTTCTCTCAATGTTTTTTTCTCCGTGTCTCTTGGACTAGTACCATTGCACAGCTTGCCTATACAACCGAGAAACGGAGAAATAAAGGAGGGAAGAAAGAGAGAGAAAAGTAAGGTCGGCAACCTCGAGACTCTCTTGTGGCCGCACACCTATAACGTGCGCGACGCCACCACCGCCTTATATACCTCTCTCTCTCTCTCTCTCTCTCTCTCTCTTTCTCACTCTGTCTCTCGGGCATCGTCGAGTTGTTTACAGTCTTCGGCATCGCGTTCCGCCACGCAAATTACAGTCAATTAAAGCCTTGCGCTTCCAACGTGATATCGAGTCCGCTTCTTCTCTCCTCGTATCTCTCATTCCTTCCTTCGTTCCATCAAAAATTCTTCTCTCCTCGAATTACATAAAACTTCACCATCAAATTTTCATCAATTAAAATCATTATCTTTCGCGATAATAATAAAGAAACATAATTATAATAAGGGCGAATCGTTCGAGCGAGATCTCGTCGCCACGAGATACTTACCGTTAATAAATAATGCGAAATAAAACTAAAAAAAAAGTAAACTCGTCGTTTCTTCGCCGATTCGATGTCTACCTACTGCAATTTACGTAAATATTCAGTTTTTCAACCGTTTCACCGATAAATTCAAACAAAGCGGCACTACAATAATGATACTCGTGTTACGCGAAAAATTTCCGATTTCGTAACCAACCTACAAAATATTTTTGAACAAAAAGAAATTTTGGCCCATCTCGAACCCCCAAAGTCACGAAAATAAATTACGAATATCGACTACCGACACCTGTCGAGATTTCAAATTTTCGTTTCCTCCAAAAAAGCTTCAATTGGAGATTACGGAATCGCATATTTCCCGTGCAACACGAATATCATCATTATAATCTCGATACACGTATTCACAATTATTAATCTCGATTAATCGTAACGATGCGTGTCTCTCACCGTAGAGCTCGAAGAAAGCGACGAGAATCCTTTATCCGTTTGCCGGTAGTCCTGGTGCTCCGACACTCTCTTCGCGTATATATTCACCTCGAGACTGAGAGAATTGTATATACATATGCATTTATCGAAGAGACAATGCCTGAAGTTGAAACTAGCGGGCTTATACACACCGAGGAACTTTGTCGCGTGTGTATATTCGCGTTGCCTAAGGCAGATGGTAAGGTACTTGGTTCGTCTATTATATATATATATACATGTATAACTATAATACCGGGACGTTGGATACGGAGTATTACTATACGCTTATATAAGGTATACGGAGGTAACGTAGCTGGAGATCCTTACCTACCAGTCGAAGAAGCGGGGGATATAATTGCGGAGAGCCGAACGAGAGAGAGAAAGAGAGAAAGAGAGTAGACGAACGTGAAAGGAGAGAGAGAGAGAGAGAGAGAGAGAGAGAGAAAGAGCGAGAAGACAGCGGGAGGGATTCGCGGAGATGTTCTCGCCGGGTCATCTCGCGGGGTCACGCTTGGAATCCAGAGCAAACTATCCCCACCAACTTACCCAGGAATCTCCTCTCTCGCGGACCTCCTCTTGTACCTTTGCGAGCGCGTTGTCCGCCTTTCGCGATCGTTCTCATCCACGACCGCATATTCCAGAGCCCTGATGCCTGTTTACCTGTAGGTACTCTCTCCACCTCCTCTAACTCTCTCCTCGAGAACGTTCTCTCTTTATTCCGTCTCTCTCACTCTCGATACGGCGCACGATTAAGTCTCTATATAGATATAAGTCGACTCGGATGTTTGCGATCCGAATTATTGATAAAGATATTTATCAATTTTATTAAAATTTCGAATAAAAAAATACAAAAATTCTGATTAAAGAATCTTCGAGTGTTTTGTGTTGATTTTTCGATCGTTAAATTTTCATTCGAGTACTTTTTGTTTGTTTGTTATAATATCTTCGTAGGTTCGTCGGACGTCCGCGAGTCGTGCCTATTTTCCTCCTTACGTTTAACGTATAAAATCTCGCGAGGCGGTCCAGCGAAGAGAGCACCCGGAGCAGCTCGCAGGCTACGAGGAGATGGAAACGGGCACACGAGAGAGAGAGAGAGAGAGAGAGAGAGAGAGAGAGAGGGAGAGAGAGAGCCCTCCCTGTCTGCCATCCCTGATGGCGAGGAGAAGACCTCTCTCGTCTTCGCTCCGATCCGTTATCCTTCTCTCCCTCTCTCTCTCGAGCTCTTCCCATTCCACCGTGCGGCGCACATCATCGCGGCACGATCTTCTCGTAGGGGAGAACGGTGTCGAGAAACTCCGCGGCTCGGACCGCGTCGCCGGCTAAATGCATCGTGTGTATGGTGTGCGCCAGCCGCGAGCTCTTGAGAAACAGAGAGAGAGAGAGAGAGAGAGAGAGAGAGAGGAGAGAGACGGACGAGCCATAAATTGATCTTCTTCGGTTGCGGTGCGAGGTCGCTAAGTAAATAGGCGTGATCGATTATATGCCCCTCGCACCAAAAAGGCAATTGAACGAGGCGAAACTCTTTGCACCTGTGCAACAATCTTCGCGAACGAAAATCAATCACCGTACAAACTATTTTCTCCGTTCGAATAAATGAATAAAAATATACGTATAGGATTGAAAAACATATATATATATATATTTTTTTCAATTCTTATTCAAAGCAAGATTTTTTTCACCCGATCAGAAATAATTCGCTTCGTCAATAACACCCGTGACGGATTTCGACTTTGGCGTTGAAAAAGAAATTAAAAAAAAAAATTCTAAACTACTGAAAACTTGTTTTTTTTTCTTCTTTTCGTTCTTTCCTTTTGGCCGTTCCTCGGCCGTCACTCCCGCAAAATTTTTCAACCAATTGCGAACAGTATCGTCACACGGTCAAAAGTAAAAAGATAATCCTAAAAACTGAAAATACTGAAAACTCGTTTATTTTTTATTTAAAAAACTTTATTTTTTATTTTTGGCCGTCCACTCGGCCATCGCTACCGTGAAATTTTCCAACCAGTTGCAACCAGTTTCCAACAGTACTGTCACACGTCAGTTTTCGAAAAGCTTCCGGTCCTACAAACTGCCAATAGTTATCACGGACATGCCTATATATAGCGCGTATGTCAAATACTAAGAAGTGCCAATACACACACTCATATACATATGTATATATATATATATATATATAGGACATATAACGTTAGCGAGTGTGTTGGCTCGCGGCAGCCGCGACAGATGGAGATCCGGCGATGTTGAGCTTGCCGCTCGCGCGCGTTGACCGCTCGTGAAAACTGCACACACGCTGCCGATGCTCTTTCACTCTATCTCTCTCTCTTTCTCTCTCATTCTCTGTTCGGGATTCGCCGGTGGCGATGCCGCGGAACAGAGCACGCGAAACCCGGTTGGGGGGTCGCGACGTGTTAGGGACGCGCCGCGTGTCAATTAAGTGGCTCTGACCAGTGAGATACGGGGGCTCCTTTCCATACGGATATGCTATATACTACTTCACCTCTCTCCCTCTCACTCTCTCTCTCTCTCTCTCTCTCTCTCTATATATATATATATATATATATATATATATATGTGTGTGTATGTGTGTGTGTGAAGGAGAACATACATGTCGGTCCAACGTACACTCTGTAACGTAGATTTTATATACGTACATCGAAGTGTCGTATACAGTGCCTTATTCTCACTCTGTTGCATCCCCTTGTTGTTTATATGTATATATATATATATTTATATATATATATGTATGCATGTATCAGGTTCTCCGTGGATCGTCGCGGCTCACTCGCGCACTTTGCCTATCGGCAAGTTAGCAATACCGTGCGGCGTCACGTATGTGTGTACGTGGCTTACCATCAGACAGGCGTATAGAGGGAGAAGAGTCCGGGGGTTGGGAAGAGGGGAAGGAGGGAGAGTCCACAACGCGCCGTAGAATCTTCGCAAGCGCATCACCCACCGCACGTGGTAGCTGTACTTGCCTCGTCCTCATCTTGTCTTTCTTCTTCTTCTTCTTCTTCTTCGTCGTCTTCTTCTCTCCTTTTTGTCTCTCCTCCCTCGAGTTCTTTATTCTCCCTTCCTTCGACGTGCACATCCCCCTTTTTCTCTCCGTCGCTCTACCTTCGGTTGGCCGGTGAAGAGCCATCTTCATCTCCCATTACGAAACATATCCGAGAGTCCGCCTGGCGAGAGACACGAGACCTCGTTATAATGACCCCCGTGTGCGCGAGAGCGCGAAAGGACGACAGCGACGAGAGATTCGACGTAACGTCGTCCACGACGACGTCCTCTTCTCGAGAAAGACAGAGCGAGAGAGAGAGAGAAGTTCTCTGGTCGCGTCCTATCCGTCGCCATCAAAGTCCCTTCGAAAACGAGCGTGAGCTGTGTGTCTGTATACTATATATATATAAATGTGAAAGCCACACGCAGAGTTGAGACAGACAGGATGGTTGAGACACATCGGATGGATCGTTCCAAGTAATTATTTTACGTAGAGCCCGGGCACGGTTATTCAAACATTAAACGTCTCTTTGTTTTTAAATAATTAATTCATTATTTTGACCCAACAAAGTATCGTCGTACGAATATTCGTACCGGTCGAACGAAATTATTCTGTTGGTAAATAATACTTTTTATTTCGCAATGATTGCGTCAAAAGTATGCGTGCAAATTTAATTAAGAATATTCGTGCCGAAAGAATTGAATAATCGTAATGAAAACCAAAGAGCCTCGGGCCAATTATTACAGGAAAACGTTAACAGTTTTAAAACCAAACGTTTACAGAAAATATTCAAATCATAAAACGACTGGCTGTTATGTTATCGAATAAAATTTATGAGGAGGGGGAGGGTAAAGTCGAAAGAATATTGCCCGAAGGGCCCCGATAGGTAGCAAACCGATAAAGCGGCTCGCGGTAGAGCAAGCACGAGCGAAGAAAGATATTCGACGACGGACTAATGGATGATGGACGATCCTCTAATGCCAGGGTTAGGAGAATATAGGCAAGCAAGGGGAGGGTAAGCACCGGTGGTACGAACACAAACACACGCGCACACACATACACATAGAAACACACACAGGCATATCGATGTTGGGGATGTACAGTAGCTGGGTAATGGTAGCTCATCTTCTTCTTGCGATGCTCTCATTACCGGGGCAACCTCACCCGGTTGGTTATACGTCCCGGATAGGTATGGGTATATTTTCCGGACGAAACGAGGCCTCGTTATAACGATAGTACATAACTTCTTTCCCTCTTTACTCTCTTCACTCTCCTCCGTTGTTTCCTCTCCTCTCGCCGTATTCATCGTCGATAGTACAATCGAACCGCCAAGCATTATCGTATTTTCAAGAAAAAGAAGTAGAAACAAAAAAACGAAAAATTCATTTCACCCAAATTCCTCGCTAAAGTATCCAAATTTCGTCCTCTTCGGTGTTCCTTCACCTTTTCCATGAATTCTCGATTAGTCCCGACGATATTCTCCCACGGCACAAGGAATCCCATAAAATGAGATTTCCCCTGTGGATTTTTATTTTATTTTTCTTTCGGTTCCATTTCTCTCTCGCTCTTTCTCTCACTCTCTGTCTCGTTGCTTGTTTTTTCTTTCGGAAAATTGACTGCGGAATGTAGCGAAGGTTTTCCGGGCCAGATGGCACCATCGAGGTGAGGCGAGGGGGGGGGGGGGGGGGAGGAGGGTTACAGTTTCGCTTGTTCCGTTATCTCGATTCCCTCGGGCTGGTCTCTTGGAATGTTTTCTTTTTGGGTGTGTGTGTGTGTGTGTTTTTTCTGTTGTTCTTTTCCAAGTCGAAGTTTACATCGTCGATACGAAGCAACGAGAATCGTTGATCGAACGATTCGTTTCTAATGTTTCGATTCGAATTAAGGGTAATTGGCGTCGAGATCTTTTTTTGGGTTATGACGATGCAAATATTTTCTGGCTCGATTGAGAGGGCACCGAGAGCTGCGTTAATTGATAGACGGGGACAGGAGAAACGAGAGGGTCAGCCAGACTCCCTCGTCGAATCGGGGTCAATCACGGATTCGGCAAATGCTATATATATATATATACACAAGTATATAGTTATTTAGACGCAGAAATACGCGGACCACGTTAATTATCACTCGAGTTTCGAGCACGCGTCGAGTTTCCACGAGCGCGCGCGCGCGCATATGCATTACAGAAATATCTGGCTAGCTCTCTCGCGTTATGCACGCGCCCACCGTTATTATCAATAATAAACGCTCTGACCTCTTCACCTTTCGACACGGGGACGCGACGCGACGAGATTGTACACAAAAATCGACCTGTGCGACAACGTGACACGATAATAATTTTAATAATAATAACAATAATAATAATAATAATAATAATAATAATAATGACAGGACGATATTTAGCTTAGAAACGCCGGGTTATATTTTTCGAAACTCTACAACTTGGGTGAAAAAACTGTCGGAAACTGTTTGGTTTTTTTTTTAATTTGATTTCTTTCTTCAAATTCTCTCTTTTGACGATTTTCTTGAGATCGAGGGTAATACGAAATTCGCCATGTCGCAACGATGTATCCCTTCTCGATCGTACGGTGGGAATAGAAGAATCGATCGGAGCAAAAATCGCTCGGAGCGGCGCGCTCTGCATTTTCTCTCTTCGCTCTCGCTCTTTCTCTCGGTACACGCTCGCTGCCGTGAACTCTGTGCCCGTGAGCGAATTCTCCGTAATGCCGTGGGCCTTAGCGGTCGTTCTGCCGCCTCTGCTACGGTCTAAGTAGCATTGTATACCAGGCACAACGAGCATTATCGAGAATACAAGAGAACCAGAGAGAAGGAGAGACGGAGAGTGAGAGAAAGAGAGAGAGAGAAAGAGAGAGAGAGAGAGAGAGAGAGAGAGAGAGAGAGAGAGAGATCCGCGCGCTGTCTTCGATTTCGCGTCGTCGTGCGAGCGAGGTTGGCGAGGAGGAGAGGAGACCGCGAGTGCTCTTTGCTCTCCGTGCAGCGTTCTCCTCCGCGATGCACAGAGAGCACCGCGCTATACAGATATACCTACGCGAGGGCTTTGCGACCGATCGTTCTCGTAATGTGCCTGTTCGAGGACCAAGGGTGGAAGAAGCGGAGCGTAAGAAACACACACACACAACAAAGAAGAGAGAGAGAGAGAGAGAGAGAGAGAGAGAGGGTAAGGAGGAGGAGGAGGAGGGGAGGAGATGAATACGCGGGAGGGCCGCACACAGGATCTATCCTTGTGGCGTGCGTGTTGGTTCGTGACTCTCGGGTCCGGCCCGCGTGCTGGGCCGGGTCGCGAGAGAGTATCGAGCAGGAGCGAAGGGAATACAGTACGTTATACATATATATAGGTATAAAAGTACCCTTTACCTTTCCTCGACTCTCATGGGCGTCCGAGAAGCGCAACGAGACGAAAGAAAGAGAGAGCGAGAGAGAGAGAGAGAGAGAAAGAGCGAGGTACGGTCACGTTTTCAACCCCCTTTTGCGCTGCTCCCTTTTCCTCGTTGCGCGTCTCTTCGCGATCCCACAGAGAGAAACGTAAGAAAAAAAAGGAGGAAAGAAAGAAAAAACGACAGAAAACGAAAAGAAGAAACAAGGCAGTTGTAGTAAAACCGAAGTCGGAGGAAAAGACGGAAAATAATTGACCGAAAGATTCGTGCTGGTACAGAGAGTGAGACAAAGAGAGAGAGAGAGAGAGAGAGAAAGAATAAAGCAAAAGAAAGTGGAAAAAAGAAAACAGAGACGAGCTCGAAAAAAGGGGGTGGAAAGCTATCCTCCTTTCTTCGTTCACCGTAGAATCGAGATACCCTCGTGTGTTTATCTTCAAAAGAGAAATCGCCGAGTTTTAGGGTCTTTCCCTCTCTCCTCTCTTGCCCGCCCCGTCGTAGCCGAGCGATGGGGCTGCCTCGAAGCTTTCGAAGGAGCTTGGAAGCATTCTCTCCCTGAGAGCTAGGTTTTGGCTCTCACAGTGCAAACTATTGCACCTATATAGTTATAAACCACGCACAAATACATTTTACCTTTAACACACACGAACACACACACAAATTTATATATATACATATATATATATATATATATCGAGGTAGAGAGTACATCGAGACTGCTGGTGCGCGCCTTACCCGTAATTATTCAGCAAGGAGGACCCGCGGGTCAAGTCGGGTTATCTTGGCACTAGGATGCCGGGTTATCTACCCTATACCCTATACTCTCGCTCTCCATCTCTCTTTCTCTCTCTCTCTCTCTCTCTCTCTCTCTCTTACTCTTAGCTCTCTCTCCCTCTCTTGCCCTTTTCCCCTTCTGTCCCTTCTCGCATTCGCGTTTGCTCGAAAAGCAGCAGCAGCAGCCTCGTTGCAACCACCAGTAACTTTATCTATACGTATAGCGTTCTAACACTGTCAGTGGCTAGTCTACCTGTATTTCTGTATAGAGGAGAGAGAGAGAGATAGAGAGAGAGAGAGAGAGAGGGGGGGAGAAGGGCGAGGTGAGGAAGAAGATACACTACGTCTCCTCCGTCGTACAGAGAGCCGCGGCGTTTATACGTGCTCCCTATACGCCCGTCTTTCGCTTCCAGACCCTCGCCCCTCTTCCTCTCTTCTTCCTCATCTTCGTAACGTTCTCTCTATCTTCCTCTTACCCTTTTCGTCTTTCTCTCTTTCTCTTTCTCTCGCTATCCTCTCTCGTCACGAACTCATCCTCCTTAACGTTCTATCCTCCCTCTGCGTCCACCCCCCCCCCCCCCCCCCCCCCCCGCACCCCTTCTCACCCTTCCACCATCTCGTTTGCCCGTTCATCCGCTCGGCTCACGTAGCCCGATATCGCGCCGGGCACCATGATTCTCTCTCTCCTCGCGCACGCGGCGCACTCTGTGCGAAGATGCACAGGCAGAAGATGAGGATTCGAGGGCGATGCGGGGTTAAGGGTTTACTAGAAAATCGGGGGTATAGGAGATGGAGAGGGTTGGCGGGGGCGAGTGGGTGGGTTGGTTGGAGAGATAAAGAGACACGCGAGAGTTATCCGCGTGTAGAGGGATGAAGCGTGAAAGTGTGAGGGAGGGAAGAGGAAAGAAAGACGAGATGAGAAAAGAGAATGTCGAGATCGAGATGATGCCGAGGTAGAATAGAGAGACGAAGGAGAGAGGTGGAGGCGAAGGCCGGGGGATGAAGAAGCTTACCACTCTTCTGGCTTCGGGGTTGAGTGGCGAAAAGGTATTCCGGAAAAATATATATACCGTGTCGTATGCCCTTTTCTTTGTCACTCGTATGTGTGTGTGTGTGTTTGTGTGTGTGAGATTTTTCACGTGTATGTGTAGGCTTGTGTGTTTCGATGCGATTTCGCGAGAGCCGGGAATATCTAGGTGCACCACAGCGCGGTCGTTGTTACTGCGTGGCTTATACGTATATATATGCATGTATATATCTATGTATATTGTATATGCATATACATATATATGTATATAGATGCTTTACATAGTTCCTTCTTTTTTTTACTTTACTCCGCACCGTTTGTCCGGAAATCCACTTCTAATAAAGTTTATCGCGGAACACCGACTCGAGCTATTTGGCTTGTGCGCAGTTCGTCTTTTCTCCGCCGGTGAACGACAGCCGCATAGCGCTACGTGTAGTAAAGAAATATTCCAGATCAAACGAACCCGTTTCCTGTTGTGAGTTACAACTTTTCGAACTTTGTCGTGTGTTTTTTTTTATTCTTCTTCTTTTTCCATCGTTTTTCCTTTTCTCTCCCTTACTTCTTTTGTACGGAAACTTCAATGAGAATTTTTATTAGTTTACACATAATAACAATAATATGATATAATTATCGTTTTCTCTTGAATGTAAAAAGATGATAAAAGAACACGAGAGAAACAACAAAGTGAACAAAATCGATACAACAATATTGTCGAGATTCTTGTACACGAGATAATTCAAGAGTGAAAAATAATTGAAAAGTTATTTATCTCACGAATTCTCGGTATGAAAATCTATGAATCCCGAGTATACAATAATAAATACGAGAATCTCGTTATTGTTAGGTACGTGCTTAACCGGTTGCGTGGGAGTCCGATGGAATATATGCAATCTTAAAGCATACAGAGGCGGGGTTAAGGGGGTGGGCTGAGTGGGGGTTGTACGGTGTATGCGCAAGGGCCTCTCGGACAGCTGCGACAATTGCGGGGGTTACGCGTTCTCTCTCAGTCGCGGACGTGTCCCATTTGGTCGTTCCGGTCGCGGCAGTGGGTCCTCTCTACCTTAACTTCCTCCGTGCTCTCGCGTGTCTCCGGAACAACCGAAGGAAGAGCATATATATATATATATATAGAAAGCAAGAGAGAGAAAGAGAGAGAGTGAGAGAGAGAATAGCCGTGTGGGTTTATGGGGGTCCGCGAGGGATCGTGCGAGGATGCGAGAGCATCAGAATACACACACGGGGCATCGTAACGGGCGTTACACACGCCCGGCATTAGAGTACTACGCCGATATATATATATATATATGTATGTGTATAGGGAAGAGAGTGCACAGCACGTAGAGTCTCTATGCAGGGAGGACTCCCAGCTGCGCCATGTGCGTCGTTTGGTGCAAACGTGACACTGCTCATGTCAGGACCGAACGACGACGAGGACGAAGAGCGAAGCTTGAGCATATCTCGATCCTCCCCCGTTTCTCTCTCCCAGCTCCTCTACTCACGGTAGATACGACGAATACTGTACCGTCGGTGGCCAACGACAAGTAGATATACGTCTCGCCATTTTTTTTCTCCCAACAAATGTACTCACTTCTGGATGTGTTTTTTTTTTCATACGTTTTTATCGCTCGTACTATTTTTCTGTTTATTTTTTATTTATTTTTTTATTTCGACGTTATCAAGTTCTTTTTCATGCTTTATCTCGTTACGGGCTAGTGTGAAAACATATTGAGCGAGTGAAACGAGAGATATATGAGAAATAATATGTTTTTTCGTGTAATCATTATGAATAATTTTTTTTTTTAATTCTTTTTCGCACACTAGAGTACCGGGTGTAGGAATTAACGAATTGCGTTCTTCGTATGTTTCGTTCTACGAGACATTTTTGAAAAATGATTTTTTATTTCGTTATATTTTCCTAGTATCAAGGGCTGTCTTTGGCTACTCAGCTCGCGACATTCCTGAGGCTAAGGTGAATTTTCGTGGAACACAAAGCAACTGACACCTCTCTCTTTCTTTCTCTCTCTCGACTCTGTATAATGCACATACTTATATAGGTATATGTATATACGCGAACAGGGTGGTTGCCAGAGTCGGTGTTTCTCGTGATTCGCACACGTGTGCGCCCCCTCCCCGTACACCATTTCGCTTCTGTGACATGCGGAGAAGACGAAGGTATATACAGATATATAGAGTACCCCGGAGATGGCGTATGCAGGAGAGAAGGATTAAGGGAAACGAGAGCGAGAGAGAGCGAGAGAGAGAGAGACAAAGTGGAGGATCTTGCTATATAGCTAGTCTGATTTCACGCTTGGGCTGTTTAGCGATGGACGCGGATACGAGACACCTTGGGGGCTTCGCTCATTCTGTATATATATATATATACAAACTACATATATATATCTTAGAGAATTGTATACGAAAAGCGAGAGCGAGAGCGAGAGAGTGAGAGAGAGAGAGACGGAGAGATAGCGGGAATACCTCGGGCGACTCTTGCATTCGTGAAATGCACATAATACCTTCCAAGGAGGAAACTTTAAACGACGGATTTATGGGATTAAAGAGATTTCAATCTCGCCGTGAGATTATTTTGATGGAATTTTGCAAATATTTGCCCGGGAATCGGTATACTTCGTCGTGCCAGATCTAAGATAGAAATATCATACGAGTGTGTATAACGAATATCGCGAACAGACAGACGTAATTTAACCGTGAAATGTGTTTCGATGCTCGATATCGATCATGTGTCGCGCATTCGAGACAATGCTAAAACTATATATCGTATATTGTAATTATCTATCGCGCCCACGCAATGGACGCTTCCGTTGGCGTACGTGCGAACGTCTCTCTCTCTCTCTCTCTCTCTCTCTCTCTCTTTCTCTCTCTGTCGCTTATGTAGAACGACTAGTCGATCGCTTTTAATATCCGGATAGGAACCAGAGTTTGGGCCTCGAGAATAGCCGGTTACATAACATTTCGATATTTGTAATCGAAATGTAAATCGCTCGAATTATAATTTCATTCGATTTAATCGCATTAAGGCTGAGCAACGGACAATTTGATTTATTTTCGATAAGATAACGAGAGCAGACTCGAGTCGAAGGTGATATTCTCTTTAAGATTCTGTAGCCCAGTGACCTAGTTTCGCTCGACGAACGTAAACAAGAGAGAGGGAGGAGGGAGGACCACCAACCTTTGCACGGACTCGTATACGAGAGACGCGGAGGTCCTTTAAAGATACTAAATTTTCGCGAATGCACGGTACTCGAAACGTTTTACCTTTTACGACGTACGAGTGAACGATGTGATCGATATTTCCACTTTACCGCTGTCGTACTCGCGAACTGATCGCGTCTCGTCACGCTCGTGTTTTACGCACTATTTTAAACCGTCTGAATTCTTCAATAATTCTTCAATATATTCCTATACAGACGTAAAAAAGGCGCTATATTTGAGAGCTAAAGGTTTTTGCGAAAGAACGCAGAAGGAAATACTCGTCCAACGCACCGGTATCCTTTTTAAAAATATTCAAACGCGCCTTCGGGTAGCCTCGACTTTTTACGGCAGAGCTCGGGCGAGGGGGTGCGCGCGCATCTCCTCGGGGCCATGTCGTAGCCAAGAAAAAAGCGCGCGTTGTTCGAATCTGTTTTCTTGTAATAATGTTAACTGTGAATCGCGTATTCGAGGGAATAGGTCGAGGGTGGCTAAATTGAACCGGTCGAATCCTCTAGTACATTTCTATATAATAATTAAATCTAGGTACACGGTTAACGATAATAATTCAGTATTGCGACACGAACACTTTTTCGTATTTCATTCCATTTTTCTATCTTCTCTTATACGCGTCTTTTGTCTTATTCCATTCGATAGATACGGGAGATACATAGTTTTTGTTTCCTTCGGAGACGTCTATCGATATATACATATGTATATCTGTATATCGGTAGTGTCTCGTTACCCTCGCGTCTCATTTCCTTTTCCCCTACCAGTCTTCTCTAACTCCCACCAATTTTCCGGGCTTCCGTGACTGTCGTTGCATGTGGAAACCGTGGAAACGCGTTAGCAGTTAAGGCGATTGCTTGCGGTAACGAATGAAAACCTGCAGTAATGCCGCGAGCAACCCGAGGAGCAACGGGGAAATATATAGAATGAGAGAATGGCGCGGAGAGAAGCGTGGCGTAAGACAATCCCCCTCCTACCCTTCTCCTTAGCCTTCCTGTAACACCGACGACATCGCGGTAAGATGACAGAGAGGCGTCGTTAGCGCGTTTCGCGTCCAAGTTTGTTGTTCCCTCATCCGACGCCTTTCTCTCCCCCTCCCAACCCCAGCACAGCCTCTCTCTTTCTCACTCTCTATTCTGTTCCTCTCAAGACTTCCCCGCGTATAAGACAAGGAAACTTGAAACGATGGTAGATGAGAGATGCGTTATACCATCTTCTCTCGTGTAGAATAGATAACGCTAGTCAATCGAGGACGATACATTTAATTCTTGCAACGATAAAAAAGATAATTGAAAAAAAAAAACAATAATAATGAAAAATACAAAATGAGACGAATATTTATACGTCGTCTTTGACACACGAGTCGCGACATTGTGTCGATTCTTTCATTCACAAAACGCGTCAGTCTTGCTATCCTCGTACGTATTTCAACGAGCGTCTGTCGTATAGGACCGTGATAAACGTGATACATTGCGATAAGCTATACGCTTATCGTTTTCGAAGGATTCTTGGAAGGGAAAAGTCATGACGGAGAGAGCCGAGTCTGGTGAATGAGAGCGAAACCCGTATGTTATATTACTACGAGTTATCGCGTATAAATATATACACGTAGACGTGTATAGCGAGGGCCGAACGACGTAAGTATACACGTTTAGTCCCTGAGCCACGTGCTCTTCGTCGCGACAGTCTGGGTGGCATTCGGTTAGCTTCGAATTTCGCACATTTGCGAAGCATCGTACGACTGGCGAGTGAATGACGCTCTCCTCGTGCGTCGAGATCAGCAAACTTGAGTATAGGCGCACGTACAATGTGTACATAGAATTATTATTATTATTATTATTATTATTATCAGTATGTATAATAGAAGCCTTAACCGTCCTACCTCGCGTTTTGTACTTTGTGCATTCGCAACGATGCGTATATACAGGTATATATATATGTATATAGTCACAGTAACACGCACGAATTCATTTCGTACCGAAAGATGAACGTATCTTCGTCTGTCTGTCTCTCTCTCTCTCTCTCTCTCTCGGTCTACCGTTGAATAGAAACGCGACAATAATCGTCGAGTTACACACAACTGGTAACTGCTAATTAATATGCCGGTACCGAGGTAGCGAATACCATGAAATCTTGAATGGATCGCGAGCGCGCGCGTACGCGCAAACTTTGTGGATAATTCACTGATATAATCACAGAGACGGAAGAGGTTCGTTGATAATGATTCAATCAGAGATTGTCGTCGGTACAAGGTTTGAAATTGTACGCTGAGAGATGCGATCTTTGTTTCGAATCGTTTCGTCTCTCCCGTTTCGTCCCTCCTTCACCAACGCTAACGCATGATTACTTCTTAATTAATTTTTCTCACGTTTTATACGATAACCTTTTTTTTCCTCGGACGATCGACATTTTTTACGACAAATTTTTCGAACTTTTCTCTTTTTTTTTAAACGTGCGCGTTATTTTATCTCGAATAACTGACGCATCGGTTGACTAGCTACGGAACATGTGAGCGAGTAGCGAAAGAGATTATCGCGATGGTTCGAGGAATAAGAAAAGCGAGAGTCGGAGAGTGAAGGAAGAAAGGATTGGTGAAGAAGAAGGAGGAGAAAGAAGGAAAAAGAAAGAAGAAGAAGAAGAAGAAGAAGAAGAAGAAGAGGAAGAAGAGGAAGAATGAGAGAAAGACGAAGGGGTGCCAGTGAGGCGAGTTAAGAAATAAATCAGGGCAAACAGTTTGGCATTAATTGAGCCGCATTGTATGAAGCTAGCGGTGAAATACGCCGAGCATCGATTTACGATAGATAAAACGTACTTTATGGGGATGTTTCCGAGGAGAGGGCGCGCACCAGCAGCAGCGAGCACCACCAGCAGCAAGTTGTTTACAACTTGAGAGAGACGGCCTCGCAACTCTTTGCCTCCTTCCTCTCACTCTCTCTCTCTCTCCCTCTCGTCCAACGTTGAAGAAAACGATCCGAGAGAGAGTGAAAGATAGTGAACGAGAAACAAAAAAAAAGATAACCAACAGGAGAGAAAGACAGGACGTCGAGAATGAAAAATAAAAATGAAAGAAACGTTAAAATGAGACGTGAGAGCGCGGGAGTAGAAGAATTCGTACTAAATGTAAGTATATACAAAATGACGAAACTTTACTGTACCATAACGACGTAGGTATATACGTAGAATGAAAATTGTTTCACCAGTGGTCCATTTAAGACGTTTCTTCTCCTACCGATGCATATTTGACTATAGGTGCTGCGAAGTCGAGCGAATTTTACACGTAACGCGTTTTACACACGAGGCGCAGGATGAGTGAGCGCGAGAGAGCGAGAGAGAGAGCACGGTGCGTATACGAACCTAATGATCCGTGCCAGCCCACCCTAGACTCATATATCAAACGGCTAATTAATGCCGCTGGTAATTACTGCCTATCATAATGTGCTCTCGTGCAAAGAGAGCGCGCGAAACCTGCCCCTACCCACCAGCCTCGGCAACTTCTCTCGCTCTTCTCTCTCTTGATGTATTATCGCTAAGTTTCTCTCGCTCTTTCGCGAATACCCTCATCCACCCGCCCCTTCCCTCCGCCACACCTCACCCACCGCTCATTTCACTGTATAACTATAAACGCTCGTTCCTTGTATTCTCGCGCGCATCTGCTCTCGCCGCTTATCCCGCGGGAAACTTTCATGCCCCGTGGACCAAACTCACCCGTCGGCTGCCAGGCGCGCGTATTCAGAACGACTCGAGAATTCGTGCTTTCTATTTTTTTTTCTTTCATTTTTGTTCCTCTTTTTGAGCGCGTAGTATAAGTACCACGGGCAAAACCACTTGCCGATCGTTTCTCTCTTTCTCTCTCGCTCGCTCACACACTCGCTTTCTGTACGAGCTACTTTACAGGTCTCGCGAAGAACCTTTTCACAAGGATAATTTTCAGGCCTCTCTTCTCTTCTTCTCTCTCTCTCTCTCTCTCTCTCTAACTTCCTTCTCGTATGTACTCGTTATAAATGTATGTATATATATATATATATTTATATTGCACCCGTAGATGCCTCGTAAAGAGGTGCAACTTATGAGCTTGGCCCACCGTCGTTACGCTTTTAACCCGTCGTGTGTGTACGGCACGGTCATGCACTTAAATATCTAATAACGTTCTCTACCTGGCTTCTGCATACAACGCATATTGTTGTCCCAACGTATATATCTATACGCATGTATATGCACGTAGGAAACACACTCTTCGCATTTTAGAGGGCTCGAGACTTCCTACAAATCGGGGCAATTTCAAGGGTTTCATGGATATGCCAAATTGCCCGGAAATTCAAATCTCGTAATAGCGAATATCAATTAATTAATTCATTCATTCAACCCGTAATACACTTAAAAGTAATTACGCAATGCGAATTAATTCGTATTTTATTTCATTTATTATCAAATTTGAAAATACTTACGCAAAAAGCTTTTCGAATATTGTAGGTACCTATACGTATTGTCGTTGAACTTATTGCGAGTCTACTTTGCCAGAGTACCCGGCGTGCATTACATCCCCTACGTTAAAGCCCGCAAGTGGACATGTATATCTATTGTACAAATGTATCTTAACGTACAGTCACGTATTCTAGCCTTGTTCACGCAAGTATTACCCTCTTGTTTCTATATCTGCTTATATATATATATATATATATATATATATATATATATATATATATATATATATATATATATATATATATATATATATATATATATACATATTATGTATGTGTGCGTGTGTGTAGGATGAACGATATGTATGCATGAACCAGACGCACTTATGTGTCGCGTGCGAGGAGAATATATAACCGCGAGTGAAGTGAACGTAAGGGCACACATATCGGCATCGACGCATTTCCCTTATGCGACTCGTACTCTCTCTCTCTCTCTAATGCCGAGCGTCTCGTTGCTGCTTCTCCAAACTAAACGTACGTACGTATTTACCTGTCTAGCGAGCGTGACCTGGACGACGTTTGCGCGGCTTTGCCTGTGTGCCATTATTACACTATGCAACTTTCCTATATAGCTATATGTGTGTGTGTGTGTGTGTGCGTGTGTGTGTGTGTCTACATACGTGCGCGTCTTCGCTTCTCTCGGACAACTCGCGCGCCATTCTCGATTGCGTTACCGGATCCACACCAGTTTCCAACCCCACCGCGACCACGGTTATCAAACTGTCTCGTCCACGAGGCAAACTATGTACACAGATGCATACACACATAAAGAGGTCTGTTCACTCCTGAGAAACTTTGGCTCGCCTCTAAACGCGAACACGGATAATTTGCCACTATTTCCGAACACTTTTTTTAAAATTCCTATTCCGTCTTACGCGTTATTTGAATAAATTTGTTCGTTTTCGAACTGCCGTTTGAATTAAATTGAGAATTTAAAAAAAAAAAATTTTCTTGCGCTTTTTTATTTCTCACGAGAGATAAGAGAAACGTGGCACGAATTTTGATATTTTTCACGAACTGAGAATATTTCCGCGGGATTACGGAACGAATAAATTCATTTCTCCGTAGCTCGATGTATAGTTGTAGGTATATGAGATTATGAACGACGAGTATACGTTTATCAATGATTTAATGCCGGACGGGGTGAGAACGCCGCTTGGTTGCGCAGAGTCACGGAAAAATTGTTCATTCCGTGAAGTATCGCGAAATTTGAGATTCGCGATTAAGATACGAGTTATCTTTTATTTCTCTATTATTTTTTTTTCGTCTTCGAATTGTTCCGAGTGAAAAAGGAGTCGTCTATTAATCCGGCAATAACGCGTGACTCTCGACTAACGGATAAATAATTTTGACCCTTACTTCAAAGAATACGGAGAAAGAGAACGTCCGCGAAAGATCTCGAACTCTAGGAGTGCCAGACTCCCTTGTATATTATTTTTATTCGTATATATATATATACATCTATGTAGAGATGTGTGTACAGCGAGTATAGAAGCGCGCAATTGAATACGAGCTCGTCTCTCCCTCTCTCTCGCTCTCTCTCTCTCTCTCTCGGGCCTCTCACGATAGACGCACCGCCATAAATCAAGTTTCTTTGATTTGCCTCCTCTGTGACTAAAAGTTTCTCGGGACAAACACGTTTATATACCTATATATATATGTATATAGATAGGTGTGTATATATATATATATATATATAGATATATATATATTAGAGCATTGAGAGAGAATATTAACAGGAGGCAGTGCGGCGCTTAATGGGCCACGTGGGTGAGTAATTATACGCGTCTTTGCGCCGTGCGGTTATTTCTTCGTCGGTTTCGCGCGATTCGCTGGTACGTCAGCCTCGCGGGAAATCCCCTCGCGAAACTCCGAAACGTCTCTAATAAGCAACGCGCTTATACATATAACACGTGCGCTACGTGTACTACCTACGCGCTACTGACGTTAATCGAACGCACTTTGCCGTGAGATATTTTTCGATAAGGGAGAAAACAAAAATCCGTTCGCCGATCGCGCCGTTACCGTGAAAATGTGTACCTGCAACGAGAGAGAGAGAGAGAAATGATGATAGCGTTTTATTATACCCTAGCTTAGCTGTGGGGTAATATTCATGAGATTCCTACACCATTACAATCATAGGTGCAGGAATACAGAAAAGATATACAAAAAATAGAAATTATAATGAAACTAACAAATAAACTGACAATACCTGTCATATTGAACTTAGAATAGAACTAATAACTAAAGAGAGAGAGAGAGAGGGAGGGAGAGAGACGGTGGTGCATAAATCCGGTATATCACAGGTGATACGTGGAATCGTAAATCTCTCGCGAATCTCACGAGGTAAGAGATAAGAGGCGAGGAGCTGCGGTTCGAGATAATATTTTAACGATCAATTTTTCGGCTCTTATCGATTTATCAAACGACGATATTTCGATAGAATTCATTATTTTTTGTCGATCGTTAATGTCGCGACAGCGTCAAAAATTCTCGTCACGAGTGAATAATTTCATTTTATTTTATACGAGAGAGAGAGAGAGAGAGAGAGAGAGAGAGAGAGAGAACGAGAGATCCGTCATTGCGCGCGGTATTACGAGATATCGCGGGCTCGTAAATAAATGTTGCGGGGCATGTATATGGATAAATAAATACATTACAAATGGCGCGAGAGTGTTAAGTGTCACGTGTATATTTTATCGGTGTCGCATAAATTTCCACCTTCTCAGGATCAGCGCGCGGCGCGAGAACACACCGCGCGAGAGCGTCCCCGGTGCTTCGCGCTCGATTTACCCCTCCTCCCCCCCCCCCCCCCCCCCCCCGCCCTTTACTCTCTCACTCTCTCTTACACACACACTCGTCCCCCTTTTCACTGCTCGAGAGCTCTTTTTCGCGCTCACGTGTGTTGGCTATTATACATATGCGCATAACTCTTGCACTTACTCGTTTCAACCGTACCCTCACTCGAGCCCCCTCGCCCCTTTTCTCTCACTCTCTTCGCTACTTCCTCGCCCTCACCCCTTCTCTCGTCCTCCCTTTTGCTATTCCGACTGGACAACTGTTGCTGCTTACGCCATCGTTATATGTACAAACGTATATATACACGCGTTACAATTGTAACGACATTAGGATTGCTCTCGTTCACGTTTTCATTTCGCTCATTCTCACAGTGAGCGAAAGAAAAATTCATTTATTCAAATATTCATTTTGCGACGATACAAATTTTTTTGAAACGTTAGAAATTGTCATAAAATGATAATTAATTAATCGTTCGATTTGACATTTGGATAAAAACGAGCTGTTAAAGTTGTTAGAGTCACGAGACGTTACGCTCCCGCGGATTTTTCTCGATCTCTGCTGCAAAATCTTCCGTCGCGAGTATTACAGGCGTATGTAAAAGAAGGATAGGGAACACATTACCGCCGAGTTCTTTCGAGCACGTAGCTACCGAGTCGCGCGTAATTAATAATAAAAAAAAGAAAATATGAAAGATACGAATCTCGCGCGCACGCGCATTCCTAAGTTCTCGATCGCAATATCGTATCGCCCGTGGAATATTCTTCGAACGAAATGCCGGTATTAAATAGAAACAATAATAATAACAACAACAACAACAGCAGCAATAATAATAATAATAATAATAATAATAATAATAATAATAATAATAATAATAACAACGTATAAACGGTTCATTTGTCAGTGTGTAAGAACCGCAGGTGGGACTTTCTGGCATTGGCGTGTAAGTGCGTTTGAGATATAGTGTCGAGATGGAGAATCCTACGGTACGTGTGTAACAAGCCGAGGTGGCGTACGCCGTGCTTGTGTCGTTGCGGGATGGAAAACGTGGCGGGGTCGTAATGCGCGGGGAGAGCGAACGCTTTCATCAGTGACAAATGTGGTTGCGAAGCACCTCGGGGATCTCTACCCGGGCAAAGTGCTGTTCACCCCGTCCTTTCCGTACGTATTATGCCTTTTCGCTTTTCTCCGTAACTACTTCATACACGTATATATAAATATATACACATTTATACACACGTAAGCTATATTTGTGAAATATCATGGTGTTGGCTATCGAACGCGGTGCAACTACAGCCACCCTCCTCCTCCTCCTCTCCAACCCCCTGCCTCCACCCTTCTTTCGCTCGGAGCGACCGAACCCCCGGTTGTGGTTTATTATCATTACGCTTCGTGCATCGCGATAAGACGCGACGCGCCGCGCGCCGCGTCGGCATTTTCCTTCGCACAGCTTTGCGAATGCCGAGTACGGGTATTAACCTACATATACATATATATATATATACATATGTATATAGGTAAAATAAATATATATCGAAATAATACAAGAGTATGTACGAAGTCGCCCTCCCGCATTTACTTCTCTCGCAATCTTACTCTCGTTCGACTCCCCCCCCCCCACCCCCTTCCACCACCCTGTTAATAAATGTTTTCGAGCCTCGTAATAACGAAAGCTTTTCCACCTAAGCCCTTTACTTTGTCTCACATCGCACGCTTTCCAGGACATGCATTTGTTTCCTTTCGTTTCGATAAATGTTTTCGAGCTCGCGTAATAACGCAGCTTTCTCCCTATAAACCCTTTATTTTGTCTCCTCCCCCCTCCTTCTCTTCGCGTTTCCACGACTGCTTTATTTTCCTTGGTGCGAGTCACGTTGCTCGAAAGAAAAAAAAAAAAGAAAGTACGAAATCGTAAAATTTGTCTCCAGTAATGTCGTAACTTTCCTTCGTTCGTGAAATTCGTATTAATTGATCGATTAATAAAAAAGAGCGATGTATCAACGTCGAGCGAAAACTTTTTTCACATTTGCGGCGAGCAAAAATCGGGATTAAAATGTTTCGCATTCAGAAGCATGGCAAAAAGCTCGCGCGGTGGCCCTTTCGCATCGGATAGCATCTGCCTCTCGTGTACGAATGTGTGTGTGTGTGTGTGTGTGTGTGTGTGTGTGTGTGTGTGTGTATATGTCGTGGAGTTCGCGTTCAAAGTGATTTATATCGGACGAAAGGGTGTCTTTCTCGTCCGGGTCCACGCGCGGGTCGCAACTTACTCTTCGTGTACTCTGCATCCTGTATAATGTACTATATATGTTAACCATACACCATTCTATATATACATATATATATATATGTGTATGTGTGCGTATATCTCCGATAGCTACTACTTTGAGTCACCGGCGTCGGCTTCGGCTCAACCGTGGTAGCGTATGCTACATGCGGAATGCTCCAGTTCCCACGCACCTTGTATATACATATGTGTGAGTGTGTGTTTGTGTGTGTGTGTGTGTGTGTGTAGGATATAGCCTCGCTAGTCTCTCCGTTGCTACTCTGCTGTTACTGGGAGCTCTGCACTTCTTCATCTCTCTCTCTCTCTCTTTCTTCCGATATATATATATATCGATACATATGTGTATGTGTATGTGCTTATGTATTACTCTTGGTAAGGTCTGATAGTGACTCGATGCTCCGCGAAACCCACGATTCAGAGCTCCTCGCCACTATATACGCTTCTCTGGCGGGTATTTATGCCTCCTCCATCTCTTCTACCTTTCGCATGCATCCTGACTATGTACTATAGATATATATGTGTGTGTGTGTGTGTATTGCCTCGATGCATATACGCACAGATCGCCAAGGAGTTTACTGCACGACGTGATGCTTCTGGCTCGTTCTTGGGTGCTCTCGATATGCGAATAGTCGTGTATGTATATATATATGTAGGTATAGTTATGTAGACTCGTGGATATTACGGATACGTGTGTGTCGGAGTCGATCGAGCGAGAAAAGGAGCAACTTGAGTCACGCGTGAACCCGGAAAACGCTCGAGAACACCCTCTCGGACACGTTTCTCTCTATATCGGGTTGACTAATGCTCGCCACGACACCGATAGATCCGTGAAAACTGGTTCTTCGCATTTAGCGACGAGGAGAAAAAAAAGAAAGAAATATTGACTTTTTTTCTTTGTTCGAATAGCGAACGAATTTAGACGAAGCGGAAATCATTGATTTTGATTTTGACGTATTCTCGACGTTCGGAGAAAACGTCGATGAAGTCAACCAGCGGTACGAGAATTCGGGTTCGAATATCAGACCAAGCTTCGAAGTATCCAAATCTTAATTCGATCGCGATTAATTAATCGAACGATTTGAACGCGGACACGGCATGATATCAAATATAGCAAATTTCATTAATATTCATCTTTCGATCTTGCATTATTTATAGACGAGTGAGAGATGCGAGGGTGATACGAGGAAATTTTGATAATTTTTGCGATCGTCTCGTTCGACACGTATCGAACCTTTTCGCAATAATGAGAGCCTTCTTTTTTTCCTAACGAGCGTCCGTCCCGAGTTATTAACGTTCTCTCTGCTGGTATTTCTACCCCCGGTAAGGGAAAATATTTGAAATAAATCGTGAAAAGAGAACGACACGCGTTTCACGTGTATCGGACGTCCGATATAGAAAATTTTTATTATTATTATCATTATTATTGTTATTATTATTATTATATATCGCGTACGAAGAGATTCGGCGAGAAAGGGAGTCAGCGGATTCTACACACGTGTAGCGAAAAAAAATAAAGGAGCGCGCGTGGATTTGCCTTTTGTTCGTCGACAGCCGGAGAGAACGAGAGAACACAAATACATATATATATACATACATAGACACATTACGTTGTATGTATAAAAATACGAAAACTGAGTGCTAAGATGAAAAACATGAAGTGAGCCTCGCGGCCGGCTGGATTCCCGCCAAATAATATACTGGCACCCTATATCCAACAGTGAGTAGGCCCTGGCCATCCCTCTCTTTCTCTCTCTATCTCACTTTGCCTCACCCTTCATCCCTCTAGCTCAACGAACGAGGCTCTCTCGCCCAGACTTTTATATTTATTACGAGCCATGGGTGGAGATTGCGCGAGTATCCACCGCTGAGTATAGAATATAATCGAGAGAGACAGAGAGAGAGGGAGAGAGATAGAGAGGGAGGAATAAAGATAGATAAAGAGTATGAGTACGTATTACCGAGAGTACGTATAGAGTGAAATACGACCCTGTACGTATTTCGTCTTTTGTCATCGAGTCTCCCTCACACGTGGTTTCTCGTGTACACGAGTCCGTCGTTGGCGTTCCACCTGCTGTATTTTTGTTGTTTTGGTCGAAATGAAACCAACCGGTCCAGTGAGATTTTTTTTCAAAATTACTCGCCGGAGAAAAGAAGAAACAAGCCTCTAGAACGATTATTTGGAGAGTAGACAAAAGGTAGGGGATGATTGTAAAAAAACACGAGGGACGTCCGGTGCTTCCCTCGATCATAAACAGAACGAACAATGACGATCGAGTACACTCGGTTGATACGAAAAAGTAGAAATTCAAGGAGGGTTGAAAATATCTCGAGATTTACGAGTCGTATGACTTTTATTCGAAGAAACGTTGTTTCGCTTCGTCGATGGACATCGGTCCGTTTTCTCGGTTGCGACAGACCATAGCAGAACAGAAGCAACTGATGTTCGAGACGTCTTGGGACGTTTCATCTTCAGGTCATCCTCTCTATATGTATATGTGTGTGTGTATGTGACCAACCCTCGCGTGATACATAGGACAAAAGCTACTATATATCGCGTATGTGGTTAGGGACAACCGGGACAGATAGGATTCCTCATCCTTGTTGCTCTCGAGGGAAGCGGCTTCTGGAAGACAGGCTGGTCCTTTCCGTACACCTAAGGCTGTTCGAGCTCTCGACGTAGACAGGCCTCGGGACGAAGGAGACGAGCGTCGAGAGGCTATCGCTAGGGCGGGGGGTGAGAACGGTGGTGGTGGTAACTAAGGCCATTAATCGCCGCCATATTGCCCACCTCGTCTAGTCAGTCGCACAACCCTCGACTCACCTTCCCAACCGCTTTGCTCCGTTCTCGTCCATATTCCCACCCTTGTGCCACCCTTGCACCATCCAGGCAATGGGGGTTGATGCTCGGCACAACCCCTCCCCAACCCTCTCGCACGTCAACCGCCGGGTTCTGCAGCATCAGGTCGAGTATATCTCGGTCCAAGACGACGAGAAGCATCGCACCGAAGACGCCTCGAAGGCCTCTCTCTCTCTCTCTCTCACTCACCCGCTGGATATATAACCAACCCCTTGCTGCACGGCTTCGTCAAGTTGCCAACTTGGAAATTGCTTGCCTCATTTATAACCGTCCTTTCCTCCGCACACTCCTGCCGTCTTTCTCGCCTTCCTGTATTAGCCGCAACTCTCTCTCTCTCTCTCTCTCTCGCATCCAATGTCCACCCTCTCCCAGTTTCGAATCCATTCGTTTTCGAGAACTCTAATTCGTTTATCGACCTTTCCATCCCTTCTCATTAACTTTTAGAACGCGACGAAATCTTGAAGAATTTTATCTCTCGCGCTTGTTTCTTTTTCGAGAGTTAGATACAAGGACAATGTGATAAGGGGATTGGGTTCAAAGTTCCATTATTGGAAGTTTACATCTCTGGGAGAGGGTTGACGTCTTCGCCCCTGAAGTTACGTAACGTCTCGAAGGCATTCGAGGCGGAAACGAAGGCAATGATCAACGTGTCTGCTCCAAGGACGGGTATTCCGTTATCAAAGGACGACGGGTTCTACGAAGGGTACTTAAACGCTTCGCGGAGCACTTCGTAGTACCTACCGGGAGTACTCTCGTGGATTCGTGAAAGCCGAGACCCTCTCGCTCTTGCCAGAGCGTTATCGATACACTTGGACAGGCCATAGGATGCGCTACCGGGCGAGTATCCTCGCTGGCGAGAGCGAGGATATTAGATGTTGCCTCGTTATTGGACCACGCGATGTGCAACGAGATTTCCTCTTACCCCGTAGCGTACGACGCACATACAGAGAAGAGAGAACATTGCAGATCTGACTAAGTTCTCTCGAATGCCGCATGAGTACGGTCGTCTCTACAGCTCGTGCGAAACCAGACTAGAAACGTCGCTTCGTCTATCATCGTACGATAAGACCTCCTTTTCGAGATTACTACGCGCACGCCTTTCTCCGTATCGGCCAATTATTGCATACAGCCTATTAAGATAGCTGTTCCCAACTACCTACGGATATCGTAACAAGAGACTCGAAGTGGTCCTTATCACCTTATCTCCGGGCTATACCGTGTGTATATACTCGCGAAACGAGGCACGATCATTTTTTTAATACACGCAACTCTAACTTCCTCGATAATGATCTCGAAATGGGGATGAAAAATCACCCCTTAAGTTCTTGAATTTCGATATTAATTACAATCGTTTTACGTATATAAAAATATTTTTATTTCAAGACAGACATTAATTTCACAAAAATTTATTTCGATCCCGCTAATCCATTTTTTTTAAAAATTATTTCGTGTGTTGCTTATTCAATTTTGCTTATGAATCACGACCAATTCGTTTCTCTTCTCTACCCTTGCGCGAGGTGATTCTCGCGGTTGTTCGCAATTTTGCCCCCGGGGGCAAAAGATTGCACAGCGATGAGAACGTAGACGAGAAGAAGCTGCGCGCAACGTGCATGCACGGGAAAGAAGGATGGGGAGGGGGGGGGTTGAATAAGTCGAAGCAACACGGAAGATGCAGGAGGAATCTCTCCGCACGACGCGTTTCTCGTGGCGGAACGATAATGGGTCCCAGCGAATGAACCAGATTATTGCTTGAACTCTCCCCGCGACCGATGTCCAGTCGTGAAATTATAACCCCGTGAAATTTCATAAACTTGCCTCATAATTGCAGAAATAAAAAAATTAATCTGTTAAAATGGCTCAATCCAGATAAAGTACAGTGATCGAAAGTTGACGATGTTGCGTCTTCAATTCCAGGACGATTATTCACCGTGAATACGTGTAAGACTGGATGGAGAGACGAATCATTATATTCGTTCTGCACAACTCATAGAATTTCCTGGGTCATGAATCGCGAAATGATTTCAGGACGGATGGATCGGCGTGGAATTCATGCCGTGGCAAGAGAGAAGACCGATACTATAATACCGAGGGTCTCTCGCGAGCGACCCTCCGCGGGTATATACCAGCCACGATAGGAAAATATACGAAGGCAGGGGAAAATAGCATAAGCTCGAATGAGATTGTAGCGTGTATAACAGAGATCAGAGCCATATACCTAACCTACGTTCGAGACGCGGAAGATTCTCGCTCGATACAGAATAAAGTGAGTGAGTGAGAGAGAGAGAGAGAGAGAGAGAGAGAAGAGAGAACTAAAACAGTGTGCACGCGGAATGAACCAGATTATTGCCCGAACCCTGATCGTAGAATTACGTATTCGGTAAAACTTCCTTCTCCATCTCTCTTTCTCCCTCTTCCTCTCTTTTTCTCTCTACCCGACTTTACCCTGTTAAAGCTCCTCTTGAATTCGCCTTTTTTATCTTCGATGCGTGCAGCACGGTTTTCCTACACACCCGTGCCACGGCGATATGGTTAACGTGTACCCGCACATGCACTTTATAATCAATACAACTATGCATCGGTCGTACATAAAGTTCACCCATACAAGCCGAGGAGGAGGACTCTGGGTTCGAACTATACCAAGAGAGAGAGAGAGAGAGAGAGAGAGAGAGAGAGTATAACACAGAGACCAGCTCGCTGGTCCCGGAGTGCACGAGACACCGTTCTGGACCGCGTGTGCTCGTTTTAGAGGGAAAAAGACGGAGAGATCGAGGGAAATAAGAAGAAGAGAAGGAAAGAGAGAGAGGGGGGTTGAAGAAGTGGATAGGGAAGAAGGCAAACGAGTGCGCGCACGGGGTTGAGGTAGGGAGGATCCGGGTCACAGATCAGCGTCCCGCGAGCTGAAGAGAGCCCCGTGTGCTGGCTTCTCCGTGTGTTGCGCGCGCTCGCTCTTTCTCTCTTTCTCTCTCTCTCGCTCTATCTCTCTCTCACACGCTCTTCGTCGGCCCGCGAGCGCGCATCGAGAGCGCGTATCGCGAGCAAAAGGATACTCGCCGGTGTATACCTGAACTCCTTGCTGCTCTTCTTCTTCTTCTTCTTCTTCTTCTTCTTCTTCTTCTTCTTTCTCTTTGCTTCGCGACGTACTCGCCTTCCTCTCTTGCTTCCACACAACGTTTACGTACCCCCGTATCTCTCACTCTCTCGCTAACGTATAACTATAGTTTGTCTCGCGAGAGGATTCCCTGCCGCGTGATCCAGACGCGAGTTGCGCGTAAAATCCTCACGACCGCGCGACTTGCCCGACTCTTCGCATGAGAATACGCGTCTCGCGATTCTCTTCGATACTCCGTAAACGATTCTTTATAAAAAGACAAAATGAAAAGAAAAAGAATAGGAATAAAAAAAAACATAAAACAAGATTTCACTCGCTTTGTAATCATTTTTTTAATACTTTTTTGTTCGTCTTTTGGATCGTCATGGCTTTTTTCTTCTCTAGATTTTTATAGTATTTTTCTTGTTCGATCGAGCGTACGTTTATTTTCTCGTTGTTCTTTCTCGTGCGAGGTCCTCCTCGAGGCTGCCGTCGCTCGAAAGTACGCGAGATTACGTAATTGCGCGAGGAGGACGAAGACCTTCGAATTTTTTATTCGACGATAATTCAGAATTGTATTGTGTCGTATTTTCCATACAATTCATGAGATTGATAGTCGGCTAGTTTATATATAAACATTATATAATATATATGCGTGTATGTAACTCCGCACGAAATTCGAAGTTGCCTAATCGCTCGGGTAGCGAGAAGAGGAGAGCAATCCGACAATCATTGCGATTACTCAACCCGCGAGAAACGCACACGAAACCATTCGGCCTATGAACAGACACACAACGGCGATGTTTCGAGAGAATAGAAACCGGAACCCTGACGCACTTTAGTCCCCATTCTCCTCCCCCCACCCTCTCTCTCTTTCTCTATCTCGCATCCGCTCTCTCTCATTCGTATCTTACTCTCGCTGCCGCTCTCGCGCGTGAAATGCCAGTGAAGTAAGACCAAGGAGGAAGAAGAAGAACAAGAAGAAGAAGAGTGAGTATAACATATATAATTTACCGTTACGCAAGACGCAAAGATGCGTAGATAAATATTTAAATGGAAGCATAATATTTCTTCCCCCATTATACTTTTACAACTTACTTGTATATATATATATATATTATTTGTATCGCTTCCAACACTATAAACTCGGCGTTTCATCATTTCCGCAATTCGAGCGCATTGCTACGTCGAACATATTTATCCCGTTTATATATCCCCGCGTTTTACGCGCTCCAATAGATTCCACGTGCAACCGAACGATACCGCTAAGAAGATTTCGCTATTCGTTTCTTTTTTTTTGTTTACCTCGACTCCGTTACATTTTTTTTTAGAACAGTATTTTCTACGCGTTTTTATTTTTATTTTTTATTTTTCGGGTTTCGAGCGATAAATCGCCAAACGAACGTCTTAATTATGGTCCGCGTCTTATCTAACTTGTATCGAGAGCACGATCGATACGTGCATATATATATATATATATATATATGTATATATGTATATACATATACTTTTTTTTCTCTCTCTCTCGTTCGACTTATCGAAATTTATACTACTCGGACGCAACGAGATCGCGAGAGAGACTCGAGACTCTTCGGTCTTCTTTATCTCTCTCTTTCTCTCTTGCTCTGTGCAAAGTCGATGGCTCTGTGGTATATAGGAGGCCGGTACGAGAGATCATCGGGTCTGAGATCTCGTTCTCTCTGTACTCCCTTCTTCCTCTCGCAGCCCCCACCCCCTCTCCCACCCTTCTGACTCTCATACGGCCAGAAGAGAGACAGAGAGAGTTCACGCTCGGGCCTCGGAGGTCATTGGGCAGCCTGCCCGACAACAAATCATGGCTAATGATCTACTCGTACCTTAGCTTACCTTACCGCGCTTATACAGTCAACCTATATATAGCTCATACCTCCAACGTGCCTTAAGTACATACGTATATATACGTATAGAGAAACGGAGAGAAAGAGAACAAGCGAGGGAGAACATTGAAGACGAAAGCGATACATATACATTTATATATATATATATATATATATACGCACATACACGGATGCACACATTGTATATCTTTTCGCAAAGTGCTCGGAAGATCAGAACGCCCAACGTCCGGGTGAGAGACTCTTTTATATATTTATTGTATCTATACGTACGACACGAGAATGAAAAAAAAGAAATAAAAATAAAATAAGCACGATTTTTTTTGTTATGCTCCTTTTGCCCTCCTACCTCTCGCTCTTTCATCCCTCCTCGACAGCTCGTAATTAAATATATAGTACGGACGATTAAAAGCACAGACGGTGTGTAGGCCCTTTGGCCCAATTAGCAATAATCCTCGGGGTGGTTAATTATTAACGAACGGAACGATGAATAAAATAATAATAATGATGATGGTAATACGAACGCACGAACGAGAGAATTTACGATATTTGTTAAGAATTCTCCGTCTCTCTCTCTCTCTCTCTCTCTCTCTCTCTCTCTCTCTCTCTCTTTCTCTCTTGCCACGTTCTCTCGGACGAGAGAAAATCCTGACGTATGTTCATCGTGTTTTCTCTCGATGTCCTCCTCTTCTTTCTCATTTCTCTTCTTTGATGTGTCGTTGTTGTTTTTTTTCGTTGTTTTTTCGTTACATACCCCAAGTTCCCAGCGTTCACGTGAAATAATATCGTAACTCGTAAATCGATGGAAGGGATCGCGCAAAATCTTGGCAGTGTGTTGTGTACGAGAGCAACGTGTCTCTCTGATTTCTCTCTCTCTCTCTCTTTCTTTCTTTCTCTTCGAGTCCTTTGGTCGCGTTCTGGCTTCATCGTTGTCGTCCCCTTCGTCCTCACGTCGATATACGCTTCGTGCGAAAGATGGAGCAAGAGAAGGGAAGAGGAGAGTGGAGAGCAAGGAGACCGCGCGAACTCCTCTACACTTCGAGTATCCAATTAGATGGGAGAGAGGACAGGAGCGTCCAAAGGAGCGTGGGTGCAGAACGACGAGGCAATAATTATGAACCGTGGATGACCCCCGTACACACGCTGTCTCTTTCTTTCTCTCTCTCTCTCTCTCTCTCTCTCTCTCTTTCGACAGAAGGAGAGAGAACGTACAGGGCGCTCCTTTAGACGCTTCTGCTGCCTCGGAGGCGCAACGCGAGATTCGAACACACACGCTTTTCTGTCGCAGCTTTATATATACGATACTCTCCTCGGACCTTCGATACTTTTTTCACGTCCTTTGGCACCCACTCGATACACCAAGGACAGACAGTTATTGGCCCTTTAAGGACCTTTTCTTATCGAAACTTTAGCGATCAATTTTATACACAAAATAAAGAACACGCAATGAAACGATTCGTTGCAAGATTTAATTTCTCAAATGACAGATTAGTGGAAAATGTGAACGAAAGTAGAAGAAAAATTGTGGCCAAGATCAATTCTTTGATCGAACGTGCGCGACGCGATACGAAAATTGTACGTAGAGGGAAGTGCGCAGGCTCGTGCACCAGGCGCCCTCTCGTCGGTCACGTGAGGTCAAAACGCGCGGCGTAAGGAAATACAAGCGCCGTGTGTGCTTCGCGTTCGAAAGGACGAGAAGAGGAAGATCGAGAGAAGGAAAGAGAGAGAGAGAGAGAGAGAGAGAAACTCGCTTTGCGCCCGCGGTGAGACCGTTCGAGCGACTCTCTCTCCTCCAATGTCCCGCGCTCGCATCGGTGGACCGCGTGTGCGCTCACAGCGCAGCATCGGAGAACGGTGAGACAGATCGCGCACGGGCACCGGAGAGTGCACGGCACACCGAGCGTCGCGGGGCTGCAGGGTGAAAGGGGAGGAGGAGAGACTTCTTCCTCTGCCTTTTGCTCGCCCGGACTATCTAGATCTTCGAGACTCGCTTCGATTAACGAGAGCGTCTCCCTGAACACCGTCTTGTAACAAGCTATATGCCTATATATCGTGGGCGTTCCGACTAGGACGACAAATATGTTTTCCAACAACGGTAGCAATTTGTATGGAGAAGGGAACGACGTCGCTCTCGACTTCTCGAGAGGTCGATACAATTTTTTTTTTATAACGATTTTTTTCCTTTCCTTCTTCTTTGCTCGGGCGAGAGAATAAAAATTGTCGTTGACAAATACACATCGAGATAATTCTTAGATATATATGTTTTCATACAGTTAAAAATAAAGCTCCGACACCAGGGAGAAGTTGAAGACTTTAAATCGAAATACTCGAGGGAAAAATCACGGAAAAATGTCAAATTCTCATCGTGCCGCATTTTTTTTTCTCCCAAGGAGAATATTTTCGTTCTTCGCTCGCTACGAGATGACGACGGTTTCTTTTTTTTGTTTTTTCTTTTCTTTCGCGAGTAAAAGAAGCAGCATTCGCTTACTCCCTCGATTCCCATGCCACGCGGTGATTCAAACTATATACACACGTATCTGTCGCTGGTCTAGCAAAAAATAAGAACGTCATTCGTATGCACCCAGGATGAGATTCAGCGTCGTACGCGGCTGCTGCGCACCGGTAGATCTCCTCGCGACTTTTTTCACGTGTGGGTCCATCACCAACGGACGTATCTCAGCTTATACGCGTATATATGGAGAACGTAAAAGACAGGTCGGACGTGCGATGGACATAAACGCCGGTCCAGACTTCTATCGTTCTCTCTCGACGTAAAAATCGCATATCACAGACACGGGGACGTAATCGAGGAGGTCAGTCACGGGGTCAAAATCGTCCCGTCATCATTTTCCGACAATCTGTCCTCGACTCGAAAAATCTCACGAATCTTCATGAATTTTATTCACCACTCGAAACGAACAAAATAAAGAAAGGAAGAAAGAAAGAACAAAAAAACAAACAGCAAGTAATCGAGTCGATTAAAAGAAATGGACAAAATTTCGTCTATAAAAGAGGAATTTTTTTTCTATTTTAATCGGAGGCGCCTCCGAGCTCCGTCTCTTATCAAGGTCAGACGAGTTCAGAGTAACGCGAGAAGTAATTCCGCCTACGCTTTTCACACCCCGCACACCCAGTCTTCGCGCCAACGGCATTTGTATCGAACTCACCAAGAGAGAGAGAGAGAGAGTACGAACAGATCTCGAAAACAAAAAATCCTCCCACCGTTAGCCACCGGCAACATTGGAAATACGCATAAGTACGTGTATCCTCTCTGTGCGCGTATAGATAACTCGTGTCTCTTGGTATTTGCTTATGCGTGAACATAGTTAAGTAGGTACTCGCTGTTGAATCCAGCCACAAGAGAGATCGGGAGGTGGGGGACGAACTTATCGAGTCTCCGCGAGACTTTACAGGAGAAATTTTCCTCGTTTTGTTTCGTGCAGGTAATGGCCGTTCTATCGGACACAAGCAAATACACATACACACAAATATACATCTAGACGAGTGTCGAGTATTAAATGTAAGGGTAAGTATGTATATAGCTCGACTCTATCTATCTACGATCTACGCACTATCGGACCCTAACGCGTAGGAATCGCATAGAAATGGTCGGCGAGTAAAGTGCCATCGTATATTCACTCCTACACTCTCCAACGTTGGCCGCGGCAACTTCTCCGGTGCAATACCAGCGTATAGTTGCTGTAAGACGGTGGAAAAAAAACAAATATATATATATATATGCGCAGGTACAACACGATAGACTGTGAGAGGAAAGTAATAGAGAGAAAGAGCGAGCGAGAAAGAGAGGTTGAGGCCGATAGGAAATCTCCGCGGTAGAGATAATCGTAGGATCAGAATCTGGATTAAGTAATATATGGAGGCGTATACCTTATACCGGCTATATACATTTTCCGCGGACTTTCAGTACCGGAGGATGCACATAAGAATATTATATCTACGATGTCAACTTGTACTATACCTGTATACATATATATTGCAATATATATATATATAGGTAAGTTGCATCTTAGGTAGCGTAGCAATGCTGCATGATCGACCGAACCCTATTACCGATGTACGTCGAGAAAGTTGAGAAATATTGCATAAAAAAAATAGAAGGATGAAAATATTGTGAAAAAGGACAGATGTAGCTTACTGACCGATCCTCGGACTCTTACTTCGCCAAGAATATCTTCCTGCATATATATATATATGTCTGTAGGGTGGCAGGTAGATCGACGTCCAATTTATCGATTACGTTTCAAGATCATCGAGTGGTAGAGGTCGAGTGCGTGATTATCGCGATATGTGTATGTGTACAGGGTTTGTGTATGTGCTACAGTATTTCCAAGGGTCACGTACGACGAGCGCGGCGAACAAGACAGCTCTTTCTCTTTCTCTCTCTCTCTCTCTCTATCTCTCTTCCTCTCGCTCGACGTTTTCCCGTCCTCCTTTTTGTTTCTTCCGTTTCATTTCTTGGGCGAGCACGCACGTGCGTCCGCGCGCGGCTCGCTCGACGTAAAGAATTCGTACGTGGACTACAAGAGGAAGAAGAAGAAGAAGACGAAGAAGAAGAAGAAGAAGAAGAAGAAGAAGAAAAGGTAGAAAGAAGAGAAAAAATACGGGTAGGGGCAACAGGACGAGGAAACGACTGGCTTCGAGGCCCATAGAGCCCTCGGAAGAACGAGAGAAAGAAGAGATGAGAAAACGAAGATGGAAGAAAAAGAAGAAGAGTATGAGAAGGGCAGGGGGGAGAAGGAAGACGAAGAAGAAGTCGTGCGGACGCAGTGGGCGGTTCCGCGTGCGTGCGTGATCGTGATCAGGATCGTGAGGTAAGATAGCGAGCGTAGAGGTCGCCATCATACGCCTCGCTCACGTCTTACAGGGTGGTCCAAATGTAAGGGTCGCCGACGAGCGAGATCGTTCATGGACCAGGACTATCTCTCTCTCACTTTCTCTCGTAACAGCGTCCTGCTTCTCGCAATCTTCGTCATGTATGTACAAATATATACATATATAGATATATATAGGCGTATATATGTGTATGTGTGTGTGTGTGGATAAAATACGACCGATTGTACGAGAGAGGGCCGGTTATGCACAGGAGGATAAGAATTGCCTCGTAGATGTCATAGAATATGTAAACTCGTAAAATTCATGCTTTTCTCAGGATTTCTATCGGAATAATACACACGGGCGCGCTTTCTCTCTCTCTCTCTCTCTCTTGCTCATTCCTGGCAAAAGGTACACCAAGTTCTCAGTTTGTATAATCCTATAAAATTCTATCAATCGATAATCCGTGCCAGATCGAATTTTATTGGTGAATTATCGAAGGTATGAATCGAGAATTGTGTATTTTCTAGTGAATCGGTAAACAGACGAACGAGATGGATCCGATTATCGTAATTTCATTGAAATATTTATTATTCGGTTTCGATGATCATATCGAATTTAAGGGTAATCTAATTGTTCGATTATCTTTAGTTTTATTGATAATACAATTTTGCGTTTTACTTTTTCTTTATCTTTCTTTACATTTTGTTTTTTCATCGTCTTCTTTCGTTGGTTTCATTAATTTATTAGGTATATAAAAGAAAATTATTGCGGCGAATGACTCGCACGACCATTCTTTCCCGTATCAACCACCCGCGATATTTTTCTCTTCCGTTTCTTTTTGCGGCGATTGCGCCGCCCTCTCGTTATTACTTAACCGGCACGTGTTCTCTTCTGGTGGCGATTCTCGTCGTCGTCACGTTCACGTTCGTACGCTTCTCGTATCATCTCTTACCGATTTTCTCTCTCTCTCTCTCTCTTTCACCTCTCTTCTTCTTTCGCTTGGTTCTCGTGCGGTGTGCCACACGATATCGAGGGGCTCATTTCATTGCCATTGGAAATATGAGACTCGATACACGCGCGCGGCATCGATGAAATTTTGTACCTTTTTGTTTTACACTTTTACCCCGATACCGACCCCCTTTCCTCACCTTCCTCCCTCCGACCATCACGCGCTCCACGGCGCTCTATCCCGACGGATATTCGAGGCATTCGACTTATTGCGAAAAGAATGAAGTACATCGAGCGAGGAAACAAGAAAACTGCGCGAGGCAGACGACCGTAAGAATATACGCCCCTCGCTTATCATGAAGTGAACAAGAAAAAAATAAAGAAAAAATACGAAGTACGAGAAAAGAAGTACAGGATGAAATAAGAATTTTGAAAAAAAGACAGAAGTAGATAAGAAAAAAAAAATAATACGAGTAGCGTACCGCTTGCGTTATTACAAAGTAGAATGAAAATGTAAATTGCAGGTATGGTGGGGAGGAAAGGGAAGGAGGGATGGAGGGAGTGCGCGAGGAGGAGGTGGGGGGGGGGGGATAAAAAAGATATTGCAGGAATGAAAAATACGAAATGATGAAAGAGGAATGAAAATGAGAAAGAAGTTGAAGAGGGTGAAGTAGTCTGCTTTGTGATTATATACGAGACAAGCGCATATTTATATCGAGAGAGTATCGAAAGTTCGAAGTTCGGAATGTTACAGGCTGAGGGACGAAGTATCGGTGAAGCAGGATAAATATGATAGAGAGTGAAAAATAAAACGGGAACGAAACGGAGAAGGTAAAAAGAAAGCAAAAAGGAACAAAACGAAAAAATGAAAATAAAAATAAAAAAATTAAAGTCGTGAGGAAAAGATACGAGTGAAACTGGTTGAAGCGAATGAGGGAGGGAGAAAAAGACGGTAGACACGGTGAAGCATGGGAGCTCGGGGAAAAAAAAGAAGCAGAGAGAGGGAGAGAAGATAAGATAAAAGTACGAAAGAGAGAGAGAGAGAAAGAGAGAGAGAGAGGGAGAGAAGCGAATCGCAAACCGGCAGCATGGCGAAGGACGGAGGTATTGTTAAGAGGGCGGACGAAGGGAGGGCGGACACTGTCACGTTTCGCATTGCACGCAGCAATGCCCGAGGAGCGAAAACGACGAACGCCGGGGCGCGCGGTGTTCACCAAGTCGAGACTTTACCGACGAGAGAGAAAGAAAGAGAGGGGTGGCGGGGGCGGGGGTGAAGATAGGAAGAAAGAATGAGAGAGAGAGAGAGAGAGAGAGAGAGAGCGACGAGAGGAAGGTTTTAGCCGGTTCGATCTTTTGCTAGAGCTGAGATCCTTTATTCGTGTCTTACCTTTGCGAAACCAAGATAGAGAGAGAGCGAGAGAGAAGAAAAAGAAGATAGGGGAGGGGGCAGAATCTTCGTGGTGAGAGGCGCAAAAGCTGATCACAGCTCGATCTCGGCGTTTCCTCTCTTTCTCTCTCTTTCTTCTCTCCGGTCTCTTCGGGTCTTCGACGTGATCCGACGTGACGTCTTTATGTCTCCTACCACTATTCGACTCTCATTCTTTCACTGCTGTATATATACATGTTACATATATCTATATATCTATATATATATATATATTCTTTCTTCACGTGCGATTCTTATAACACCGCACAGTGTCCCATCTCCCTTTTTTTCTTCTCCATCGTCGTACCTAGCGCGAGAGAATTCGCTCAACCGTGATGCCGATTCGATCGTATCGATCGTGACCTCTCTCTGTCCACATATACACACGTATACAAGTGCGCGCGGGTCCTTTTATTTTATTTTTCGTACGAAGCGAATTCTCGCCGTACGAGAATTCATCCCGGTCTCGATGATTTCAACGTCGGCGAGGTTAATATCGTTACTCCAGTTTCCTCGTTTAAATTTCCATTTTATCGTAGAATAATCTGATATCGAATAAAAATTAATTCATCGATTCTTATTTTTTTATCTTTTCATTAATTTTTTTTTATAACGAAAGTCGATACAGTTCCAACCCGAGCGAACAAATTTTACTCGCGTAATGTTATATTCACTAGTTTTGTTTTGAAAATTTTCTAACGCCAATGTTTTCAACCCCTTGTAGCGATCACTCGGCGTTCGACGAAATCGGAATATTTCTTTTTTCTTTTCTAGCCATAACGAGAAACAAAGCACGATACGTGTACACGAAGCAGTCCATAACGGCGCGGTTTGCGTCGGGGCGGTAGCGGGAATCAGACTCGCGGTGTCCACCACCACCACCCCCCCCCCCGCCCCCACACGCTAGTTATGTACCGTACTCGTTCGGCGCTGTATATTTCAAAACCGCAACGAGATTTCATCCCTCGATCTCACTTCCGCACACGCTCTCACGTCGATCGAAATATATTTTTCTTTTTGGTCTTATGTTACGTGAGGTCTACGTGCTCGATGTATCGATGTATCGATATATACGGGGATGTGCGAGCAATCCCCGATATCGGGTCGATGGAAATTGAAACTAAAACGAAATTTTAATCGAGAAACATTTTACGAGCGTTCAAAACATCCCCCGTGTACTGCACATGTCCGGTGTGTTGCAATCTGTGCCCTCTCTCAACCCTCGCCTCACATTTTCCCCCCCTGTTGGCCACAGGGCCGATATCCGCAGTCAGGAAAACCAGAGCAACCATTTACTTTGTAATTGCCGTTGAAAAATATGAAGAAAAAAAAGACTGAAAATTTTTTGTGGGGGTAGGTTTTTTTTCGTTTTAGTTTTTGTCGTACTTGATCGACAAATTGTGATTAATCGGCAACGTCGATTTTATTATTCGTGCTCCACGTGACATTTTCGATTCGATGGAGTACTCACAATGTCGTGTACCAAAAAACGAGAAAACAAATATTCACCGTCCATCTCCCGAGGGGGTGCGAAATTTGTAAAAGTGAAAAATCGAAGCAAATTTCAATCAGCAGTATTTTTTTTCCTCATTATTGCAAATAGAATAGCCGGTTGTCACGATTATAATTACACGACGCGTTCGCGTACCTCGCCCTATTTTTTCTTTCGCCCGTCGCATTATCCCTCCCTCGCCACCCCCTACGGACCATTAAAAATCCGTAACGCATTTAGTCTGATGAGTAGTCTGGTCTGGGCTCGTGACAATTTAACGCTCGGCCATTAAATTGCCCGGAGCTTGGATACGCGTGCTTCGCTCATCATCGTGCGCACACATATTGTCCAAGCATTGGCGAGCGTCAATTGATTTATTGTATGACGAATTTGGGATTACCGAATTAACCAACGTGTAGCATAAAGAGAGGGAGAGGGAGAGAGAGAGAGAGAGAGAGAGAGAGAGAGAGAGAGAGAGAGAGAGAGAGTGAGAATAGCGAAGCTCTCGTAACGCGCACCGTTGAAATTTTAAAGAGAATTCTCGCCTCGCCCCTCGACCCGAATCCACGCCCCCTCCCTTAATTCCTCTCTCTCTCTTGTTTCAACCCCTCCGCGTCATGTCGCATTAGCTCGTGATCGTTGACACTAATGAGAGTGAACGAGAAAATAAAGGGAAGATAAAAAAAGGATTGATAAATCGCCGTGTTCGTACCACGCATAATTTATCGCCGACCGTGTACGCGAATTATATATATATATGTTAGTATACGATTCGCGAAAGGCGGAAGAATGAGTGAATGTTTGATTATTACTAAAATGGATCAAAGATCACACGTTGCGCGCAACGCCGCCGCGAGCAAATCACGAGGCGCCTAAGAAACGAAGGGAAGAAAAACGAGCGCAAGAAAAAAAAGGTGAACAGGTAAGATGTAAGATCGTGGCACAACCTCTCGTATCTCGGAGAGGGACGGATCCGAGAGAGAAAGAGGGTTACTCGACCGCCGCCGTCATAAGTCAACTTTGCTTGCTCTGTTATTGAGCTCGAGCGCGAGAAATCACCCCTCTTTCTCTCTCTCTCGCTCTATCGACGGTTTGTTATTAAGAGGACACCAATAACGTTAGCAATGCTACGGCTCTATTACTACAGGGAAGGTTTTAATGGACGAAGAGGCGCCGGGCTGAAAGAAAGAGAGAGGGAAGGAGAGAGAGAATCATCTCGGTAAGTTGAACTATCGATTTACCGGCCACGATGATTTATGGCGATTCGTTGGTCTCTACGGCGCGCGTTCGCTCGAAACTTACTCGCGCGAGAGATATCGAGGCTATATAAGGGGTAGTATTATCGTAACCTTCGATACGTTAAGGATGAATTCATCCAGGACGGAAGGATCTAGATCGAAACAAAATTAAAACAAAAAAAAACATTTTCAAAAATTAAAGAAAAATCGACACGTTAATTTTATCGTTACAAATCCGATACGATTTACATTTTCATCATTTTCTCTCGTATCTCGCATGACACACGGACATTCTTGTAACGAATTAATATGTTCGAACGGTGAGAGGAATTATTTCGATACTGCAAATATCGCAGCATACGTTTATTTTCCCTTCCTTTTCGTGACTCACCCCACCGGTAGGACATGATACCCCCGTATGCCCGGTATCATTCTATCCCCCGGGTAAATTATGGAATAATTATCGAGTGTAAATATCGTGATTGTGCTTGCCCGATGGGTTGCCGCAGGCTTGCGCGATACATATCCCCACCCGCGCATTCACTTCCAACCCTCTCTATATCTTTCTTCGCACATACGTATGCCTATATATGATACGGTATTTCTGTTTTTCTCTCATGCCCTCGACTGCCTGAACTCGGTCTCTGTCTGTCTCTATCTATCTATCGTTCTCTCTCTTTCTCTCTTGTATCGTTTCTCGCGCCACGGATTCTCGCAAGAAAGTACACGTTTTCTTGCGAGGGGGGAAGGGGGGGGGGGGGAGCTGTTCGATCGCTGCGAATCATGCGCATCCAGGGCAACCATAGCGAGCATTCTCCGCATCTCTCTCCCCCCCCCTCCCTCCAGCGATCTCCCTCCTCAACCCTCATCCGGATGCAGTCTCGCAGACGTTTACACGAAATTCTCACGGTTAACACTCTTCTCTGCTCGATACTCTCTACCCCCCTCGTCCCGACCTCCTTCAACGCTACCTCAATCGCACGTAAATTTATATGACAACGATAGGGTCTTAGGAGTGAGAGAAGAAAATAATTCACTATCTCGGGCAATAAAATACGTTCGCGGATCGACGAACGATACCCGCTTCTTTTGAAATGCATTCGCCGCAATTATTTTTCCAGTCGTGTGTAACGATAATTATTGTATATATTTTTTTTGTAGTTTCGATAACGAGCGTTACGAAATAAGGGTCAACGACACTTCTCCCAAGTATGTGATAATGGATAATTTTGTTTCAGGTTCTAGATATTATTTTTGTCTTTAGCTTTCATATTATCTATATACTTATACGTTTTTTTTTAAATTTAAAAATAAATGATTAAATGCGTAGGTATTTGTGTAGATAGTAGGAGAAGAAATGAAAATTAATCGAAAGATGATTCGTGGCAAAGGCCCACCGTTATTTACGCCACTGTACCGAGAGATCGTGAGTCAGCTAGAGGGCCCGTGCTGTTGGTGGTTTCGCGAGCTCGCGGCCTCTCTCGAATCCAACCCGCGCTCAGATCTTCGCTCGATTTTAAATTAGCCGACTTTTAATACGCGTGGTATTGCATGCTCCGCGGATACGCTTCGTGCGCGTTACCCACCTTTCTCCCTCTTTCTTCTTCCCTCTCTCTCTCTCCCTCTGTCGCTCTGTGTCTCTTTATTTCTCCCTCTCGTACGTTCGCTCGGCGCACCACCAGCCACACGGCAATTCATTTACTCTTCTTCCACCAACGTGTCGTTTATTCAAACGCCAGAGGGAAAGAGACGAAAGGTTTTCTCGCGATGCTCGAGCTAGTTTCCGTTCTTCTCTCTCTCTCTCTCTCTGTCGGCTGTCCCAGCGACGACGTAGCCACATATTTAGGTGGCTGCATGCGAAAGGCATATCCATCTCCCCGCAATCTATACTTAAACGCGAGCACCAGCCAGCATTAACGTCAAAAAGAGAATGCCAGGCTCGACATACGCTCGACAACATTTCTCGCCAATTAGTATTTTACTTTAATCGACATTAATCAATACCTAATATTTCAAATTATTTTTTCGTCAACGTCTTAGATATATGATCGAGATAAAGGTATTAAACATTTTGAATACGCGATCGAGCTCATAAAAATCCCGACTTAAATGTTTAAAAAAGAAATTAAAAAAAAAATCTTATAATCACAAGTTCGAGGGTGCTACGAGGCAATTTCTGGGAACAAAAAAAGAGCAACGAACGCTTTGGGTAGGACGCAAAAATTGATACCTGCGAACGGGGAACGCGGTAGCCCGTACACGTTTTATCGAAACATCGTACGGGAGTAATAAAAGAAATTGTACGAGGGAATTAGTGGTTATACGCACGATGATAACATATGCGCGAGGGTGCGAGGCCCGCGGGTCTTTGCATCATCGCCCGTGCGTTTTAAAGTTTCTCTCGTTCAACTTCCAACTACCGTCGATTCAACGAAACCCACGGTGTCCGAAAACGAAACTTGTCCGAACGTTTGAATTCCTCGTTTTTCTTTTTTCTCTTCCTCTTACCCCGAACCCTTCGCCCGTAACAAAGTATACATACGCGCGCATATGCAATAAATATGGCGAGGAAAGGGAGAACGAAAAAAGGAATGAGGACGAACTCGTAGCAATGCACTTTCGTGTATTTTTACGAGAAGCGACGGTTTCGTGCGAAGCCTGAGTGAATGAACCTCGTGTTGGGCCGACACGAAAGTGCAGAGAGAGAGACAGAGAGAGAGCGGAGGGGGTGCATTTTTCGCGAAAGCACCAAATTGCACGGTATAGCAGGTTAAGGGACGCGTTTCTGCCATTGCGGGAAGGTTTCTCTTTTTTTGTTGTTGCTAGAACAGAGCTATACGTGCATTATTACCACGATGGCCGTCGAGGCTCACGCGTCCCCTGCCCATTGCCCGAGTCGATAGGTCCTCGGTCCGTTACCCTCGCTCTGCGCACTTACCGAACTTCTCTCTCATTTTTACCATTCTTCGCTCGGCCTCTATTCACGTACATTTCCCTTCGTTTTTCATCATCGACCGTTTACTTTCGTCTCGAAAACGTGCATTGTTTTTCTTCTCGCATAATTGTAGATCGTGTGCGTTTCGCGTATTTAGCAGATATCGCGTTCGATCGAAAGTTACAACCGCCGTTGACTGTTAGTAGAAACGGAGACGTCGCGCTCGCGAACCGTGTGGCGCCCCCTCCCCCCTGACCCTCCTCTTTCGCAGTGTTTTTTTCTTCTTCTCGGTACGCTTCAAGACACGGCACGTGACGCATCGCGAGACTCTAATAAACGGTTTGCTACCAGGAATTAAAATCTCTATTATAGACGCGGACGCAATCAGCGAGACTCTCGAGCGAGGTGAAGCGAGCGAGAGTTTTCGTCCTGCTGGTGGTGTTGCTGTTGCACCGCGTGGACGACCAGAGAAATCGGAGCGAGAGAGTCTTCTTGGTTTTCTACGTAGTTTGTTCAAGTTTTGCCATCACCGATGCCACGAGAATTTTCTCGTTCTCTGTCTCTTTCTCTCTCTCTCTCTCTCCCTCTCTCTCTTTCCCATACATTGCCTATTACGGCACTATACCACCATTAGTAGGAATATTAGTTAGATACAGCTCCACGCAGTCAGTGCAAAACGTACGATTAGCTCGCGCACGCCGACAGGCAGATGTCACTAATTAGAGAAGTGGCCGGGAGACAGCGCCGTACGCATTTTACCCGAGCGTATGAAATACGTGTGTCTTCGTCTATGTGTGTTCCATCAGGGACTTCCTGGTAGGTATTTTCTAATTTTTTTTTATTCCCGCTTAATCGCGCATCGTTTTACGAACTAGGATTATTAAGCGCAATATTCCTCGTATATGGAATTATGTAGTTGGAAAATTTTGCATTCTACGTAGTCACACGCTCGGTTGGCATTTAAATAGCTAATTGTTCATATGGAACTATTTATGTGTATGTGTGTTTTTTTAACATCAGATCATTGACAATAATCCATCAATTTTTATTGATTTTTTTTATTCGTTTTCCCTCAGACTCCACGATACGAGTCTATGAAAAATCGTGAAAATCTCGTGTGGTCGAGATACCGGTGGAATTTTAAAGCTTGAAATGTTACGAATAGAATGAGCGGGGAGCGAATTTGTCGGGATCCTCTATAGGAACACAAGCTCGTCAGCGATCGCGCGCGATCACTGGCGTTTGTGTTCGCGACGGACCCTCTGCCACCAGGACTCTCGCACTCTCTCCGTTCTTCTTCCTTTTCGCATCTTCTCCTCGGTCGAGCGAGACCACAGAAAGCGCTGACCTATGACACGCACGCTATAAACAATCTCGGAGGCGTAAGTGGATCCTCGTGCTGGTTATACGGCGCCGAGTTTTAAGACTCTTCGCGACTCTCCACGCCTGCAGGATCTTTTTTTTATCTCTCTTCCATGTGTGTATATATAAAACTGCAATACGAGCGATATGCGGTTTGGCTGTGTGCTCGACTCGTCGTCGCTTCCACACAGTATATATATCAAGAGTGAAACGATTATTGGATGCACGCCATCCGACGCTCCCGTACATAGCAAACCCCCATTCTCAACTACCAATACTCCTCGGGGGTCAGTGCGGAAATACTTTTTACGTTCCTCGAATAGATATCTTTCATGGGAGAAAATAAACGAAAAGCGCGTATATCAGCACGGGCGACGAGAATTAAATTCTTATTTTTTTAATTCTCGAATTGAAACGAATTGTTTCCATGGACAGAAAAAATTTCATAACTTATTCCAAATTCACTGGGAATTTATTCAACGCGACGGACATCGAGACTGCGTTCAACGATATCATTGACATTCGATCACTCTGTAGGTTTGAAAATTTTTGATCTTCCGGGTTTGCGAGAAGATTCATTATTTATTTATTTTTTGTAAAATATTCTTTTTATTTTTCATTTTTAAATTATTACTGCAGTTGCCAGAAGAATTTATGGTTATATAGCATGAAGGGTGGTATGAAGAAGCAGGGGGTGGGAGAACGAGAGGTGGGTCAGATATAAAGGATGACCTTTCCTCGCGTTCCATTCGGGTCCATCGTGATGCACATCGGTCAGAACGAGCGAGAAAAACATCTCGCGAAGTCTCTCCCTCTCCTTTCCTCCTTCTCTCCGTACACACATCGTTCGCTTCGTCTCTGCGACATGTGCGATGCTAACCGATGGGTATATATATATATATATATATATATATATATATATATATATATATATATATATATATATATATATATATATATATATATATATATATACATATATATACATGTGATATGTAATACAAGCGAAACGCGCGGGAGGTGTAACGCGATGCCACTTTTCAGAAACCTCTTCTCCTCGCTCGTACCTCTCTTTTCAGCTTGCAACTGCTGTTGCAAAGAGTACTGATGGGCAGTTCTCTGTACCGTGTTCAATGTGTGCGCTACCGGGGAGCGGCAGTAGCCGTTGCACGGTAGCGAGAAAAGAGATCCTCGTAAGCCGTAAGATGAAACCCGAAGACCGTCGGCTTCCTACCCCCGCGAGCCGTCTCCTCGTTCTTCCCCCTTCCCCCCTACTCGACGGTTCTTATTCCACGCTTCTCTGTAACCATCTCGGACGTACGATTCTTGAAAGGATACGGCTCCGTGCCTCGTATTGCAACAATCGTGCTTTTTCAAAGTCTACCGAACCTTTCAAATTTGATATTATTTTCATCCGAGACTTGGGTGTACAACGAGATTCTTTTTTTACCAAGGATTAATTGAATTTTTACTTTTATTTGTGAAAATTAGTCATCGACGAATGATTTTTCTATGTTTCGATGAAAAAATTAGTCTCGATCGATGTTATTATCAGTCCCTCGTGACGAATTGTTCATGCGTTGCTCACTCTTTCTCTCTTTTCTTCTATTCACGGGAATTTAAGATCGTCACCGATCGCGTCGCATGTGAAATTATGTGAATGACGGAAAGGGTGAGCGTGGCTTGTATCGGCACGCGACGCTATCTCTCTTCACTGACGCTATCGCTGTCACGTTTTGTTTCTGTCTCGTACACAGGCGAGAGTCATTTTTTTTCCTCGGGTTGCTTAATTTTTTGTTTTTGTTTCATTACACCCCGGTGACTTACGCTCTGTGACACATATAATATTCTTAGGCTGCACCAAGCTGTGAGATTAAAAAATGATCGATGAAACGGGAATTTTGTCATGGTCGAAAACTTGCCCAAGAAAAGTCGTTACTGATATAAAATTTCAATCTCGTGAAGCATTGTACAATCAAAAAATGTTGTTATAATTATCAAATACGAATCTTTTTAATTCACCAATTTGCGTATAAAATAAAAGATAATAGATAAGAGATAAAAGACATCGACCTTCGGCAAGAAGTTCCATTGTCGCCGGAACGAAACCGCGAAGGTCGTTTCGTTCGTCCTTCCTTGATTTCTCGGTCGCTTTTCCTTCCCTCCGGCGCGCCCGGTTGCTTCAAAGTTGTCCATGATGGTACACGGGGGAGGAGGAGAAATCGCTCAAGAGGTTCCTCTCGCGGTCGTCGCCGGACGGCCGAGGAAAATTAATTGCTTATCTTGGATGTTGCAGCTACCACCGCAGACTCGACCGCAAAACGTTAACCCGACGGGTAGGTACATGCCGTTGGCATCGACACTGACTAAGCCACTTACATACACACACATACACCCATATCTCCCTATATATATATATATATATATATATATATATATATATATATATATATATATATATATATATATATATCGGTATCTGACTATTTCGTAGCCACCCCAACCTTCTCCTTTATTTCTCGTTCTTTGTTTGGCCGATTCCTCCCCCGTACCGTTGTCCATTGTGTTAAGACCGTCACTTTGTGCCAAGTGCATCCTATCCTTACCTTGTATGCGCAAGAAGAGGAATAAGAGAGAAGCTGGGTGTATCTTTGAGCATTCGAGGATGAGACGGTTGTAAGAGCGAGAAAGAGGGAGGGAGAGAGAGAGAGAGAGAGAGGGCGAGAGAGACAGCCCCTCGGCAAGGGACACGGGTAATGTTTCCCACTTATTTTCCCACAGCTCTCTCGCACACGCACGTATAGGTCCGAGTTCTGAACTGTTGGTTGCGATCTCGCGATCATATGCCGATCCTACCTTTTGCTCTTGGGCCCCGAGAGAGAGAGAGAGAGAGAGAAAAAGACAGAGAAGTCTTTCCATTCCTCTTCTCGTGCCCTTCGGTTACAAACACTACAATGACGACGAGACCGCGAGATGAGATGCGTGAGGCGTGCGTGCCAGGATTCGCGGGACGCGCGCACACATCAGCAAAATCAACGAAGGAGAGCGAGAGCGAGAGAGAGAAAGAAAGAGACGGGTTCTCAGAAATGGCGTGCGCGTATCTCCCGTCATCCCGGTTCCATCTCGTGAATATGCTCTCTGTGTTTCGCAGCCTCTCTCTCTCTCTCTCTGTCTCTCTTGGAACGAGAGAATTCTATGCAACGTCAGTTCCGTCTCTTTCTTTCTCTTACTCTCGTTGGGTGCGCGTAGGTGAGAAAACCATTTGTGCGTTTCATAGACGCGATCACGGCAATAAGCATCGTACGTTCGAGTCGAGAATATTTCCTAGCGCATGTTTCATAAACGGCTTATACGCTTGCTTATTATAAGGTAGCTAAACTATTGCGTGTAGGAGCAACACCCCAAGCATTCCTCTCTATTACGTTTCAGGGTACTTTAGAAAATCTTGTATAAAGGCCTCTTGGCATGGCTTTCGTGTATATAACCGAGAAGCCTTAAAAAAGTCTGATAATCGCAGAGTTTACCGTGCGTGGGATCATGCACGTGGACACACACGCAGCTAGGTAGATACGGAACGACGAATGAGAGAGGAAAACGATCTCTCGTGTCTCTGGCGCTGGGTAAGAAAAAGAGAATGAGAGAATGTAAGAAATAAAGAAAGAACAGAAGAGAGAGAGAGAGAATCAGATGAGAGAAAGGCAGGTAGGTCCTCTTAGCGAGAACCGAAGCTAACTGTGCGGGCCCGAAAGCGAATGAGGAACGGAGAACGAAGAAGAAGGAAAAGGGTTGACTCTATGGGAACGAAGCTTGTCGGACGAAAAGGGTCCATCCTTTTTTTCTTTCTCCGTTTCTCTTTCGATTCCGATAGATGGGATAGAGAACGAAGAGAAGGAAAGAACGAGGATGAGGAGAAAGAGGACGAGGTCGACGTCGTGGATGCACGGTACGAAGACGGGAGTCGAGAGGTCTAGAAGCGCACACACACGGTGGCTGGCCACTGGTCAGAACGCGATGGAGGAAAAAAAATCGCGAACGTGAGAGAGCGAGAGAGAGAGAGAGAGAGAGAGTGAGTGGAAGGAGAGAACGTCGAGACAGTGGCACGAGGAAGGGAAAAGAGGGAGGAGGGACGAGACCCGACGTGGAAGGAGAGAAGGGCAGCAATCTCGCGGTAATCTAATTTCAGCGTGCAGAGAGTTCCTGGAACGCGGCGTGACATTAGCGAGCCACCTTCGTCGCACATAGCTTTCTTTCTCTCTCTTCTTTCTTTTCTCTCTCCTCACCGGTGTCTCCCATGTAACGTATCCTCTTTCCTCTCGGTCTCCTACGCGTACGTCCGTTCGTCGCAACGTCCGCACTACGTCTCTCGCTCTCTCTCTCACTCTGTCTCACTCACGTTTTTTTTCCACCCGTCAGCCCCTTTCCCATCTCTTTTTCTCTTCAGCTCTCTCACTAATTTCCCTTCTGGCAATCACTTTCTGAAAATTTTTGCATACTTGGATATATTTTGATCCGGTGTAATTCGACTCGTCACTTTTCGAATTAAAGTTTCAGTGGGGATGATAACTTTTTTGAAATTTTAATTAATGATGTTTCAACATTGATTATAATTCGATGATTATTTTTATCTTATAATTATTTACTTTTTCACGCGACGATAATTTATCAAGACTGTCCGACGTGACGCGTCGGCCAAAATTTAAAAAATCCGCCTGATAAGAGATACGACGATAAAAGTCTTGCGAATATATTTTTTACTATAACCTTGCCTCGGTGTGGTTTAGCCGCTTCAAACGACCAATATGAAATATATATCTCAACTTTTCATTATTTTATATACACACCGAACGCGAATTTCCCCAAAACTGTATATACAAACACGTACCAACCCCTCCTCCCGAACCTCCAGAATTCGCTCTAATCCCACCGATTTCCTGGTTTTGTGCCCTCGTTGAAACCCCCGGTGGGTTTTATATAACGGTCGGTGGTGCTGCCGGGTGCAACGAGAGAACGAGTTATGTCGGAAAGGCCCGAGAAGGGTGAAGTGTCTAAGGGTGCGAGAAAGAGCTATATAGCAAGAGGTCGAACGAACGCCGAGTAAAGACCAGGATAGAGCCGAGTGCACACACGTGTCGGGGATACTGTAGATACGTTATATAAGCCACCTATACATATATATATATAGTACAGGTGGTGGTGATGGTGGTGGTGGTGGTGGTGGATCAAGCAGCAGCAGCAGCAGCAGCAACGAAGCCCACGGGTTGATAAGACACGTTGGACGTGCGCCCGATGGTCTCGAGGCGCTATATATATGCGAGTATAACGCCGAGGGAATGAAACGTGTCGACTACACGACGTTGGTGAGAGGGTAGAGGAAGCAACCACACAGCGGCAATCGAGGGAGCCGCGAACGTCTCCGTGAGCTCCAGTGAGCTCACCAGGTGTCCCGCAGTCTGAGCTGCTTTCTTCCTATTATATGCCACACACAGGTATCTCTCACCTCCTCGCAACCCATATATATATACATTTTTTTCTTTCATTCTTTCACTCTGTATTCTTCGTTCTTTCCTATCTCGTTACTCACTCAAGCCCCTCCGGTAGTCTCGACCCTGTCGCGGAAATGTCGTACTCTTCGATCGGGTCCGAACAGTCACGCGCGAAACAAACCATCGCGATCCTTCAATTTCAAGAATTAACGAATATTGTGATTTTCAATTATTCTCAAAGTCATTTTCGCCTTTATCATTCTACCTCTCGCGTTGATAACTCGTTTCGAACGAATTTATGGATCGTTGGTGGTATAACGACCCTCCGGTCTCTGTATACTCTTCGCGTTTTATAATACGAAAGTGATGAAGTCGATATTGCTAAAAGTAACAGCGAGTTATTAACGCGTAATTGATACCGCTTACATAACCTGCGGGCATCCTTGTATATATATATACAGAGAGAGAGAGAGAGAGAGAGAGAGAGAGAGGGAGAGAGAGAGAGAATTATCACGAGAGTACTATACATTCTCGCAAGACGTATGTACGTTTCACGGAGCCACAGAGGGAAGAGGGCATATTCACGTGCGCGAGAGACCTCGGCGAGTACACCCGCGCCTCCTCGTCGTTTATTAATGAGAAGTTAAGCGAGAGACGTGGCTAGGACACGGTATATGTATATAACATACCAACGTATGGACTCGGGCTCTTTACCGAGAGCCTACATACATACATACATACATATATATATATATGTACTAAGTATATCGCTCTCGCGTTCTCCCTTCTCTCTAACGTACGCGAGTGGGGTCCACACGATTCTCGCGTGACCCGTGAACTCTTACACGCAACGAGGAGATCCGCCGCAACTTCTCTCGCTCTCTTTCTTCAGTGGCGCGCACAACGCGGCATCCTTTTCGATGCATCGCGAGGTGCAACTCTCTCCCTCCCCCCTCACTCCCCCACTCTCTCTCTTGCTCCTTCTGACACCGCGGCTATCCCGATGCATCTCTACCAGCACCGGCCGAGAACCTCGTCACTGACGCTCACCCATACGATCGTTATACTATAAGCACGCCTGCCCGCGCCTCCGGCACTAATAAATTACCCCTCTTACATATATCGCGAGAGAGCGCGCGCGCGCGCGTTCTCTCTCTTTCGCGATGCGAGAGAGAAAACGATCGTTTGAACTCCCGCGAAACATCGTAACGCGTCACCCTGCGTTACAATCTCGTATTCGATATGTATAAGCCAAAATATTTAAAATTCTATAAAATAAACAATAATAATAGGTAATAAATAAAGAGTGGTAATTTTCTTCATATTTTTAGCTAATAGTTTTTTTATTGTAAAATTTCAATTTTTCGCTAAAATTGATAAATTTGCCGGATCAAACTCCTTTTAATCGTGAACACGAACGAATCGTTCGAAATCCTCGACAAGGACCTCGAGCCTTGTACGAGTAACGTTAGGAGCAAAGTACCTACGACGAAAAAAAAAGGAAAATATATTATTCGCGCACGAATAGTTGGGCAATTTCGCAACAACGAAGTATGAAAAGAAAAGTGCAACGTGGCTCCATGTATAATGTACATAAGTGCGGCGTACATAATATGCATCGCGAGTATATGGAGTACAGGGCAAAAAGGGGTTGCCGAGTATTCTTAGAATGCCGATGCCACGAAATGGCTGCACGAGACAAACATGATGCGAGTCTTCTTCAACCCTCCTTCCTACCTCGTCCCAACTAGCTCGGTTCGTTCTGCATTTATTCTTCCTTCTTTTTTTCTCTCTCTCTCTCTCTTTCTCTCTCTGTCTCTCATTTATTTTTTTTTTCGTGCACGCGTACAGGTATACGTTCAAAGGTCTACGAGACTTCGTACGCGAGTGTAGATATGCAGCCTGTACTTATACCTTCCCTCTTCAACCTTTCGACCCCTCCTGACTCCGCCGCCGCTAAACAACTGTACGAAACGTGCAGTTGTGGACAACGCGACGACTCGCACATTCGACGCGTTGTGCGAAGGGAGTACAAGAGTAGTCTCCGGGTGGAAAACTATCGGACTACGACTCGTCCGACGAAACGAATGGGACGCAACGACGAAGGGTGGAACACACGTGGCGTGGCTATTTTTTTTGCGCGAGAAGAAAGAAGAGCCGTTCGTACGATTTCCGATAAAAATCCGTCATCCTATGAATTATTTATGATCGTTCGATTCTGCAAAAAAAAGAAAAAAAACGTAGGTAATACAGTTCGCATCGAGGGCCGAGGCACGACGCGTATTTGCCTCGTTCCGCGAAGTCTCGTTCCACGGAAGATGCGTAAGCGTTCTCGAGAGACGGAGATAGGGAGAGAGAAAGAGAATAAGGTGGACAGGTCGTATATCGAGATCTGCCGTAGCGATCGGGTTAAATGTTAAGCCGGTATTCTCTCCCGCTCCCGCACGCCCTCCCCCCCGACAGAGATTCTTATTCAACATTGGCCGTGCGCGTGCGCAATACGGCAACGGTAGTAAGGGAAACGAGGATCGAGAGAATGAAAAAGGCCTTTCGAAACGTCGGGTGGGAGGGCCGGGGAGGAGAGAGGAAAAAGATCTCTCGGGGGCGCGTTCGCGAACGATTTCTGCGAGCCGATGTATCGGCGTATCGTTATGTATATATATATATATAAGTGTGTATATAAATGAGACATGTATATCGACGCCATTGTTCTAAAGTCGTGACAGCGCCGGGTCAGGAACGCGTGTCCCGAAGCGAAAGAGGAGAGGGAAGGGAAAAAAGAAAGAAAAGATATAGAGGGCGACGCGGTTTGGTGTAGGGAGGACGAGGGTAGGGGAGAGGGGATGGAGAAGTTTTCAGCTCGCCGGAGCCGAACACACCAACCCCGCATTAGCATAACCTCGGCATACCCATGACTCTCTTTTCTCTATCGGCATCTTAATCTCCTCTTCTCGCTTTTGCTCCCGCGATAACGCCTTACGAGTAGCAACGACGAGGACTCATGGTAGCGCCGTCAGGATCTCTTCCTTGCCAATGACGATATTTTTATCGATCGTCCGACATTTATCTTTCTCGATACGGGTCAATGGAACAATATCATTGGCTCTTAACCGCTTGTTTTAATCAGCTGTACGTAATTTCCTTTCGAACCTCTTTCGTTCGATCCTTTTGGGAATCGAACTCGGACTAAGTGGACGAATCTCTGGGAAAATCGCGGTGGTGGACGAATCTGTGTTGGAAGATTCGATGAGAGAGGGAGAGAGAGGGGGAGAGAGAGAAGAGAGAGAGAGAAAGAGGAAAAAGAGAGCGATGTGTACATCGCAACGTCAGGTCGCGACGAGAAAGAGGGATGGAGAATCGAATGGGGTATATAGCGGGACGAGTGTGGAATCGCAGCAGGTCGCATTAGCGACGCGGCGCAATTTTGCAGCGCAAACCCTGGCGCCCTGCCAGGGCCATGTATCACTCTCCGCATCGGAATTCGTTGTTCCTCGTCTCGTTACCGGAGGGTTTCGGATTTTTCTCTCCTCCTCCTCTTCTTTCTCTCTCTCTCTCTCTCTCTCATCCATTCTCTACTCTTTTCATACTGGATGGTACTTCGCTCGATGCCGTTGCTCTGCACTCTCGTTCTCTCGTTTCTCCTCTTCTCCTCTCCACCCTCTCTCGTCCGTTGCACGTTCCACTACTCTGCTGGCAACCCCTTCCACTGGTTTCCTCTCGCACCTTGCCACTCTCTCTCTTTCTCTCATTCCCAGGTACATCTGTATATATACGCGAGTTTCTACTTCTTCTTATTTTTCTTACATTCTCCTCTTTTTCTGCCACTTGCTCATTGCAACTGCGCCAAAGCATGCAGGAAAAGCATCGAATCGCTCGAAATAAGCATTTACGCGGTGTCACGAAACGACAATTTCAATTCATCTCTCACTCAACTTCTTTCTCTTTCTCACTCTGTCGCTCTCTCTCTCTGACGTAGAAAAAAATAAAAAAATTGCAATATAAATTATGGACGTGAAACATTCGATTAATCTATTAGGATGATCGAACCCTCGGGGTTAATTGGAATTCCACTTCCGTGCGATTAATAATAAAATACGATTATGTTGAGCCAGCGGGTTTAGCCGCCAAGTTTATTATTCCCAAGGCCATCTCTTCGATCTTTCATAATTTCATAGTTCTCTCTATCCCGACTCATCCTCTGGATAAATGGACGTGCCTAAATTGATCCTGGTCATCGGTCATCGACAGCTTAATCGGTGTGTATACTCGTTCAGGCTCAACCTCGTTTCTCCTCCCCCCCCTCCCGCTGCCGCCTCCAACAACCAATCCCTCTTCCCCTTCGCGGCCTCATCGTACGCCAGTCGGCCTTCGTGTATACACACGCGTAACCCACTTGTTCTATATTCATCGAGTTTCGAGTGGAGTGGCGCTCGAGCTGATCGGCTCTCTCATGTCGTCATCGAGTGATCTCGACTCGATTTACTCGAAATTCCGGTATATCCAGCTCTATAACCGGTAGGCTGCGCCCGATGCACCGCATCCCGTCCCTCAACGTCCTCTCCGCGCTTGTACAGTTCTAAACAGTACTGTATCGCGAAATATATAGGGCGCTCGTTGTAACTCACCCTTCTGGCTGCCATGGCTGAGGGTGGCAGAGCGCGAGGGGCAGTGCGCGATATAATAATGAGGCCAGGACCTACCTCAACTCCCCCCTCCTTGTCCTCTAACACAGTATGAAACGAGGGTTGTATGCCGGACATGGAGGACGAACCCTTCCTCCTGTCTTTCTCTCTCTCTCTCGCTCGCGCACCCTTTCGCCACTGACACCGGGAGTCGAGGATCGTAAACCCACGACTCACCCTCTCTCTCTCTCTCTCTCTCTCTCGAACATATTTCCCCTACAATTTCACCCTCGTCCTACACCCTCAGTCTTCTCTTTCACTACCCTCTTATCTCTCGCTCTCTCTCTTGCTCGCCCACCTCCTCTCTGTGGCATCCTGACTCGAAAACTCACCCCTTTTCCAAGCTAGCACACTCCACTGTGGCACTGTGTAACTGTAGAAGCGCCAGACAACCCGGACCTACCCCACGTCTGAGTGACTTGGGGCCGGATAAGGGTGTACAGTCTCGCTCCATATAGCGGGAGTGTCTCGATGGTGTAAGAAGAGAGCACCCCAAGTCACGATAGCATCCACCCCTCTGATGCCACAGAGACACACTTTTCTTTCTGTTTGCGAGTGGAATGCGCACGGGGGGAGGGATGAAACAAGAACATCGAAGAGATTTTCGAGCGTTTTTTCCTGGTAATAGAAAAACAGAATATTGCAAATATTTTCTGTAATGTCGGGGGGCTTCAATATAAAACGATGTTTTCGACAGTTTCGTACAGTGTACGTCACGAGCCCGTCGATGGTTATTGAAATCGAAAGATTCGAGGCGTTTCAATTATACCGAGGAGTGAAAATGAAGTTCTTGATGAATTGCACAACCCTCGCTCCGCCGTTAATTCGACGCTCGCGTCTAATATCTTCGGATCGTGAGAGCTCGAATAGCGTAACGGTAACGTTCGAGGCTTTGTCATTCGCAGAAGTTGCCAACTTATGTGCGATATACCTGTTGCCATTCGCTTGCAGATCCCTCGGCAACAGCTTTCTCGCTCTCCCTCGCTTCTCCCCCCCAACAACGCCTTCGCCATACAACTTCATATGAAGCACTCGAGTACCAACAGTAGCGCAACCTCGGTGCACAGTTTGTAAACGACACTTTGAAAGCCGAGCTCGCCGAACATCGACTCTACACACGCACACACACACACACACACACACACACACACACACACACACACAGACACACTTTTGTTCCATCACGTTTTGTTTGTGTGAACGATACATTCGTCACACGTGGAAATTCTACACCCCGTTCGTCTCTTCTCGTCTCGTCCCTTATAATAGCACATTCGCGTTTCTATACCAAGTGGATTTTCACGATCCCAAATCCGAACGTGAAGTTATCAACGATATTTTCAGGAGGAAACACGAGGTGAGAAGATTTCATCCTTGTAATACCCTTAAAGCGATCTTGTTTGAAAACCGTATAAAATCTTGATTTGAAAGAAAAAAAAACGTATTTTTCGTGAGAAGATTTTCGATTCGAGGTCGCGGCATGAAGATTGCGCGGTTGCAACGTTTCAACTTTATGCGGAAGGGGGAGAAGAACGTCGTGTCACGAAGGGGATGAGGGTGTCGACGTAGGTGATACGACGAGCGTCTTGACCTGTTCTATCTCTGACACTCCAGCGTACCTTACTCTCGCGGCAGCGCGTCGTGACGTAACCAACCCCTCACATTTTTCGCTCACACGTGCAAAATACATCGAGCTAGATTGGACCAGCCTCGGAGTCATCTACTTCTTGAGAATGTTAGTCTGACTATGGAAGACACATGAAGACACATGAAGAAGGAAAGGAAACGCGTATACGTGATTTCTTGAAATTCACCAGTTATCGAGCAAAATAACGACGGGTTTAACGTATTCGTTAAATGCTGACGCGGGAAGACAGGACACGATGGTCGAGGCAAATGGCAACATCATCGAAGTGGGTAACGGGCGAATATGCAACACGAACACGAACGCACGAAGTGTTCTCTCTCGCGTTACACCATCGTTTCAACTGTCAATAGACTTTGCGGAGAAGACGCTCGTCCCGACTACCTGACTCGTCCCGAGCTTCCGGAAAGTTAGGTTGGTTCTCTCTGTCGCTGCCAAAGCTCTTCGGTCGTTTCGCTCGCTCGCGTTGTATATATCCCCTCGACCCTTTTGGCCCTTTGGGGCAATGCTCGAGACAGAAGCCCGATACGGTAGTTGCCTCGCTCATCCAGAATATCCACGAGACTACTCCCTAACAACCTCCCCTACCATACTCCACAGTTATGGCATCGGGAGAGTCTCGGATGTTCGATTTAGCCTATATCGCGCCGAAGTAATTCGAGAAGATCTTCCGCGAGGGAAACCTCGGGAGCCGTAAAGTTTGCCGGACAAACTTCTAATTCTGATCCGGCTGTTGAGCAATATTCGTTCGTCGCGACGAGACGCGAAGACAACTTTCCCAATTATCTGAGAGAGATCGTCGGTGGAAACAAGAACCAAATGGTGAAAAATAGTTTTAAGCAAATTTTCATATTCGAAGAGTGAGAATGGGGTGTATCGTATTTTCGTGATATAAGGGAGATGATATGATAAAAGCAGGATTCGATACGATGGGAGAAGCGAAAAACGTTTCACGACAGCCGATTCGACATATGCGGGTCGCTTCGCTTTACACACATATACTATATAGTATGGCGGTGAAATATATTTGCAAGGGCTGTACGTATCTAGCGATCGAATGGCACATAAGCTCTATCTTTCGGGATCGAACCAATTTCATCTTTGGGGTAGCGATTTTTTCCCTTTCATCTCTCTATTTAACTTATGTGACCGCGTCACACTCCTTGATAATCCTTCAGGATAAAGATTATCTCCGAGATAAAATAAGGGATGTATCGAAGACACGACGTTGTACGAGCGAGATTGAAGATTCTCCGTATCGTTTCGACTCTTCTCTCGTGACGCGTAGCGTACATGGAGTTCTAACTTTCTCTCGCGCACCCCAGCAGTCGAGAAGTCAGAGAAGTCGCCCCTTTCTCCCTCTCTGCCGGCACAGACTTCCACGCCATTGCCGTGGTGGTGTTAGTGGCGCTTCACAGTTGCCACGTGGTTGTTACTTCGCTTCGTGAAAGTTCTCCTCGCTGCTGCTCTGCATAAGCATTAGGAGGTGGGGGCAGCGTCGAAAGGAAGGTATGGGGTGAGAGGGATAGAGAGTGAAAGTGGTAACGTCATCCGAGTCGGGGTTTGCCCGGGAAAAAAATGTTTGAGGATATCGTATTTTTATTCTCCGAAATGGAATACATTTTTTGAATTTTTAAGGCTATATGTTTCTAGCCCTCGTGTCGATCTTGTCGAAAAAATAAATAGAGAAGACAAAGAAAAATAGTCGAGCCGAGAGAAGATAAGAGGGTAGAGATTTGCATAAAGATGAGTAATCCTTAAAAAAAAGAAAACAAAACAAAAATAAGAGGAGAATTTCTCAGCGTTCTTTGTCTTCCGGCTTGCGATCCTTCGTTGGAAAATCCAGATCCAGGGAAATACTTTTCCACGATAATTCCGGGTTTAAAGGTGCTCGGAGATATATACGTATGTGTGGTTGGATCAGTTGGTGAGTAAGGGACGTAGAGTGGATGGGAGGAGGGGAGTGAGAGTCGAAAACTCGCACAGAGCCCGAAACAATCTCACTGGTCCATCCATCGGGACGTCGTAGGTTTCGCGAAGCAGTATAGAAGCAGCTCGAGGAACGGAGGGTTTCACTCACCACGAAGAGAAATTATCCACCTTCTCCGTGGAGTAGAGACAGAGAGAGAGGGAGAAAGCCTCAAGCGCGTATAGAACGGGTCGAAGCTTGAGCCAGGGGGGAATGTGGGGGGATACAGAGGACGGAAACCGACCTAACCAACCCCTTTGGAGCGTTCCCTCTGCCTCTCATCTTCCTAATCCTTCTCTTGAGAGAGCTCGAGCGATAGAGCCAAGATAGAAGGAAATAGAATGAGTGGGTTTGGAGCGTCGATACCGAGAGAGCGTAGATTCCCTAGAAAAGCCTGACGGTACTACCTCGAGGATCCAGAGTCCAAAAGGGTAGTGTGGCATGAGATGGTGGAAAGCAGTTGCAGCCAAAGAGGGCAAAAAGAAAGAGAGAGAGAGAAAGAGTTGAAAGAACGATGGTCGGTAGAAAGAGACGGGAGGGGTGGTAGTTTCACGCGGGTGGTGCAGTTTTTCCACGGTGAGAAATAGGGTCTTGGGGTGTGTAAACCCGGTTACTTATGGAGGCCATTCCGGTCTGCGGGCTCGAGGCCGGCCCGGCAGAAGCATAGCAGCCTCAGGCTGAGGGGTTTTAAGGACTTAGCTCGACATTAGCGTCCCCGTGGGTCGGCCAGAGGGGGGGGGGGGGGGGGGAGTGAAACGCGCAGTGGAGAGGGGCAGTAGAAGGATGAACGACGAAGAGAACGAAGGATATAGGCAGCTGGAAGAGAAAGCTGAGAGAAGAGCTTTGGCTCTCTTGCGGGGAAAGAGAGAAAGAGAACGGGCGAGAGTCCTGTGAGGAGAAAGATAGATGGATATAGCGAGAGATAGAGAGAGAGAGAGAGAAAGGGTGCAAGAGCGCTACAGAGGAAGAGTGAGTAAGCGCGTGCCTGGGATAGGTTTGTGAGGGCTAGAAGCCTTCTCTCTCTCTCTCTCTCTGCTCAGACGGCCGTAAGGGTGGCGGGGCTGATGCAAGGGTGGTAGCTGCCTAGGAGGAAGAGGAAGTGAAGCAAAGGATGAGAGAGAAAGGAGAGAGGGAGAGAGAGAGAAAGAGAAGAGGGTTGAAGTAGAGAGTCCGGAGGACTTGGCGGAGGACGCGGGCACGAGACGAAGGAAAGGGGGATGGATGTGCGGCGATTTGGTTTCCAATCATGGGACGACGGGACGCGCCTCTATCGAGCGAGGCAGAGGCCCGGCCATCCTCTAGCTGCCCCATCCTTTCACCCTGTCGCTCGATCTCACTCACCCTCTCTTATCATCTCTCTCTCACTCACTCCTTTTGCTTGCAGAGCCATGTCGGTGCAAACCCGACCCAGCCCATCGACGGTTCGCTCTGTCTGTCTCGTTCTACGTCGTTTCTATCTGATTCTCTCTTCCTCCTCCTCTACCTCCTCCGACTCTCTTCTCGCACTCCTTCGTCGGTGCACCATCACAAGCATACCAGCTTCGCGTCTCAAACCGCCTTCTCTTCTCAAGCCACCCTCGCTCTCAACTACCCTCATCGCCACCCACCCACCGACCGCTTTCCACCTTCTTCTTGAGGTTCTAGCATCACCAGTACTCGCGCGCGCGGCTCGAGGTACAGAAGCGGTATAAGGGTGGTCTTTCGTGTATCGGTGAGGTGGCCACGACGTTCGTGTGATTCTCTTGTACTTGTACCCGTGCTAAACCAGAAGGGAGGAGGAGGGTGGTGGAGGAAGAAGAGACGAGTACAGAGAGAGAGAGAGCGTCCTACTAACACGGGTTCAATACTATGGTATATACGGATATATAGGAGTATCCCTGTTATATGTATATAGACAATCCCCGTCCCAACCCCTCGTTCCACCCCACGACCGACCGAGCACACAGACACACGCAGACTCCGAGGAGCCGAGCGAAGGATGGAAGGCCACACGCACACGCATTCGTCCCACCAGTACTAAATTGCGCCGAGGGTGGAAAGCCGGTCGTGGGAAGGGGGTTGCGGGAGAAAAGAGACTGTAGTACTCGGGCTGCTGGCTCCTCGATGTCGTCCGTACTTTCCGCATAGCACAGAGCTATACACGGACATTGCTATATGTGCCCTGTCTACTGATATTCGTAGTTGTGTGCCATTCTCCACTCTCTCCAAACCCTCCTACCCTCGACCTCGAGAGAGCTACAGGCCAATCCCGGAAACGCTCCTGTCTTTAATTATCGCTGATTCTGGAAGCTCGAGAGACAGAGGGAGAGAATGCACGGTAACAGGCTGGTCGATGAGGAAGAGGGGCGGGGGGGGGGGGGCAGAGATCGTACGGAGTGACGGAGGAACATGTACAGCAACGGAGACTGCCAAATACTTGAATACGTTTTCTTTCATCAAGAAAGTTCGGGAAATCCAACCCTCTACATTCCCCTCCTCCTCCACCCAACATTTTTCACAGGGTGGATAAAAAGTTTTACGAAATTATCGATTATCCGTGAGAGTTTTTATTCCGGAACGGTGGGCTTAAAGCGACCGATTGAAAAATCTGGGTCCGAGAGGGGAAGGGGGGGGGCGGGCGATGAACATTTTCTGGCAACGATCGTTGTTATGCTCGCATCGGAGCTTCGTGTGTGCACTGCAGCGGCAAGCACTCACGTCCCCCCTCCCGACGTACAACGATCGGAATTGGGTCATTGTCATACACTCGCGACACGAGTTTGCCCATAAGCGCGTCGGTTTGCACGTATTTGTGTGCGCTGTAAACTCTTCATCGGGAAAAAGGGATATATGAATTGGCGATGTCAGCGAGAACGGAAACGGGGTCAGAAACAAAAATAAAAATTTCCGTTGTCGTTCGTCGAGGGATCTTGTTTTTTTCGCTCGTAAGATGGAAGCGAAGGTGCATTTTGTCAATGTCCCAAAAAATTCGTCATCTTCGATTTTAGCCGGGACGATTCGAGAAATAAAAAAAAGATCATTGAATATCGAATGACCGGGTCGAGCGAGGAGAAATGGATAAAAGGAGGATGTGAGGCTTGGGTCCCTGGGAGCTGACGTACGAGACAAAGAGTACAGGGAAACCGACGACCGCTGAGTGTACACGAGTGTACACTCCGCAATTCCCTAAGCGGAAATTTCCTCGTGTGCATAGCCTCTCGGTTGCAGTGGTTTGCACACCGAGCTCCTCTTCCTACGCTCCCCCACGACTACTGAAACTTTACTACTCTATGAGGCATACGTGAATACAGTTATAGTTCAATGTGAAACGACGAAGGACAGCGCGTCCATCTTAGGCGTTGCAGAAGTGTGGTACACGCTAGACGCAAAGTATTGTTTTTTTCGTTGAAAAAATCTTTCGTGTCGAAGATACGTCATTTTTTTCACGAGGAAGAAAAAAACAACCCCTATTCGTGTCTCGATAAACGACTTTATCATATCGGTATCAATGGAGGATTATTACCCTCGATGCCATCGATATAGGAAGAATCGAAACTTTGGCCACTATCGAAGAGAACAAGTTTCGCACAAACTCGGTTTGTCGGTAGAATCCTTCTTTTCTCACGGGGCGAGGATCCTGAAAAAGTTCAAGCTCGCTCCCCGTAGAAACACACATCTGTTTCTCTCCTCCTCCCCTATCACCTTTTCATCCCCGTTGTACTATCGGTTAAATGTATAGACGCGTTGTACCCCAGAGCCCACTAGACTCGCTTATTTCGTTAACCCCTTTCGTTCACCCCCTTGCGCCTCGTTCTTTTATTCTCTCTCCCTCTTCGCTACCAACCCGAGTAGCCGCATTTCTCCCTATCGCTGTTTCGAGCTCTTAACGACCCGATGAAATTAAAACCCTTGGCTGCGAGTATTCCAGCCGTTATGCACTTGATCTTTCGTTAATAAATAAAAATTCCGCTTCATTTAGCTTTCCCCCTGGTTGTTTTATTTTCCTTCTTTCGGGCTACTCGTTCGTCCCTCCATTTGCCAGGACTTCTCGGCAAGGGATGGCTCAGGCTCTTGAGTCGAGTGAGGGCGGGTTGTTTCACCAGCGTGTCTCGACACACTTGCCTCGGCTATGGACTTACGCATACAGGTAATTTTTCGCTCCCCTCTTGAACGCGAAGAGTATTTACTCCTTCGACGCCCGCAAGAGGATCCTCAACGGGCAATTACGAGCGTATGGGATAGCCCTCTCTCCCACCCTTCCCATAAGTGAGAATGAAGACGCGGTGGTTGAAAAGGGGTGCGAAGTACGTCGTGGTGTACACCGCGGTGATGGAAACACACTACAGTCGTTCCGCGGAGTCATGAATGGTGCTATCTGTGTGACGGGAGGTGAGAGAAGTTCGTGCGTGTGCGTGTGTGTGTCTGTGCGAGGCGTGTACAATTTTCCTCCCTCGTCGAGCAGGAAGTTGCGAGGGGTGTTTCAAGAGCGAGCGAGTGAGAGAGACGGAAGCTTTGAAGCTCCACATACTTGGGACCGAACTCGGAAATCCGTCGTCACCTCGACTGCGTGACATTGAAATTATGTTTCGCTCGACGTTACGTGAACTATGCGACTAATTATAACGTTGTAAGTTATATTAAATTCGTACTGCGACATTAGCGAATTCGCACGTCGATCGCACGCGCGACTAATCGCCCGTAAACTTCCGTTAACAATTTCACGATCGTGGTATCGCGAGCCCTTTCACGTTCGTCGATAATTCGAAATTGCGTTACTGTCGAAAGAAATTGTTCGTTTCGAATAAATGACAATGATTTAAGGACCGAAAAACGTACGCCATCCGCTTAACCTCCTATTGCATAAATTATGGAGATGGAATACATTTTTTTCTAGTGAAAACCTCTTTTATTTGTCTCCCTTACCGCATACGAACCTCAACAGCCATACATGGATGACAAAGATTGAATTTTTTTTTCAATATGCTAAAAGATTGTTTTTTTAAACTAACTTTGAATCTAAATTGTACATTTCTTTGAGTAACGAAACGCATTTTTTGTTGTTGCAAAGCAAAGCAATTGATAAAAACCTTTTAACATACCGAAGAAAAAGAAACTTTAGCAGCCATATATGACTTCGTATGCGATAAGGGGTTAATGGTCCCGCGTAGCGAAGTGGAGGCTTGCTAAAATTCGACTCACCCTGGCAAATAAAATGAGGGAAGACGAAGGATTCTTCCATCTTCGCACTTGTGTGCTGGCCACACCAGTAACCACGTTTCTCGCGCGAATATCCTACCCCTTGTAAACGTAAGAGGCAATAGTCCAAGGAGAGAAGAACGAAGGAAAGAAGAAGCACACGACAAAGAAGGAGAATAAGAATAAAAATAAGAAGAAGAAGAAGAAGAAGTAGAAGGCGGAGGGCTCTTTGGGGGGCTCTGAAAATGCAGCGTAATTTGTCTTTGTCTGGCGGGGGTGAGCTAGCTGAGCGAGGTTGCGTGGTAGTTCGGAAGAGGGTGGAGGGTAAGTTAGGGGAGGGGTACGAAGGGTATACGTATAACGGCGAGAAGCACACAGAGGGGTCTAGATGGGCCGCGCGCACACACAGTTTGGTATGAACGAGAGAGGGATGAGGTCGACGAGAGGGTGGTGTTATATAGGGCTCCGCTGCTGCTTCTGCTGGTGCACGCCAGAGTCCGGAGGGCGAGGGGTGGAGGAAGAGGAGGAGGAAGGGAGGTCGGTGAGGACGACGGTGCGGGTGGGTTTCTGGTCGTTCGGGTTCGTGTAGGCAGCGGCAGCGGCAGCAGCAGCAGCAGCTGAAGGGGGTGACGGGTGTTTCAAGGAGGATGAGGAAACGTAGAAGGAGGAACGGGTGAAGGGGGAGGGAGAGACCGAGGCCGGGGGGAGGGGCGGGGGCGGGGAGGAGCAGAGAGAGATTCCGTGCTTGACCCGCCTGGGATCGATGCGTTCGTCTGCCAGAACGCCGAGCCGAGACGCCCGCGTCCTTCCTTCTCTCTCTTCTCTCTCGTTCTCTCAACGGGTTTCCTCTCATTCCCTCTGTTCGATATATGTACATACAGATATAGATAGAAGTCTCTCGCCCTCTCTCTCTCTCTCTTTCTCTCTTCGTCACTCTCACCACGTGCGCGCTCCCCCTTACAAGCGCGTGCATTTGGACCTACCACACTATTCTCATCTCTCTTTTCCTCTCTCTCTCTCTCTCTCTCTCTCTCTCTCTCTCTCTCTCGAAGCTTTCTCGCTTCAGCTACGATCTCTCTCGCTCGCACTCTTCCGTTCGTGCTTTTGCCGGTGCCATCGGGGCTCTCTCCTTCCGCTCCGCTTCGAACCCGTTGGCCGTCGGCGCAGCAGCAACGCACACGCCGTTAACCGCACTGCACAACGCGTGCAAGCACCCACCCTTTCCCAACCCACCCCTAACCATCTCATCCTCTCCCTCTCTTCTTCCTTTCTCTCTCTCTCTCTCTCTCTCACCTCCTCCTCCTCTTCCTACTTCTCGTTTCTCCTCGTACTCGTCCTCGTCCTATGCTACCCCGGGCGCTCACCCAACCTTCCTCTCTCAGTCCGTTACTGCTACCACCACTGGTGTGCACTGCCAGCGTCGACGGCCCACGGCCACGAACCCACCCTTCTTCTCCCTACAACCCACCCCCACCGTCCCGTTCGCACCCACCGGTTCCCGCATCCTCTCCATTTCCCTCTCTCTCTCTCTCTCTCTCTCTCTCTCTCTCTCTCTCTCTCTCACTCACTCTCTCGCAACGCGCGTCGTGTAGTCTCACGGCGCCTGGCGTCCCGACGTTCTCTCTCCCTCTCTCTCTCTTTCTCTCTGTCTCGGCTCTCGGTCGCTGCACGATTCCCTGCTTCTCTTGCTACGCCGTTATATACCCTCTCTTGCCCGTCACGCCTTCAACCCTCTCTGCCTCAGGCACAGCCAACAAACCCTCTCGCGCACAAGAGCGAGATGGCTGCCTCGATCTCCCTTTCTCACTTTTGCTAGCCTGAAGGATCTTTCGTTCCTCTCTCTCTTTCGCTCTCTTGATTTCACGTACTATACATACATATATATATATCGGCGGCTCTCACGCAAACCCCCGGGACCTACGAACCGTTTTCCGTCTCATTCTCTCTGTGTAGGGACCGCACCCCGAATATCGAGCCGACGTCACCCAACCCTCCCCACGACGAAAACCCCCGGTCTGTACCGGTCGAGAACCGCATTTTCGATTTGGGATATGACGCCGGCGTTGCCACACGACCCACAACAGTTACGTGGACGACGATTCGTTATTGTCGTCGTTCGTATATACATGAGTATAGATATATATGTATACGTGCTATGTGATATATATATATATATGTATATGGGTGTATATAGCGGGAGAACGAGAGAGCTCGGTTATTAGAACGATTTATGAGGGTTGGTCCATTCGAGGATTACACAAATAACAAATATCGTACCGATCGAAGAGTATCGAGTAGTCTTTTCGTTTTTTATTTCTTCACTCGCGAAATTTCATCAATCGTCTGTAAATGAAGAAAACATAAAAGATAAATCAAGGTAGGTAGATAAGTCGACGACGATGATTTTTGTCATTTCAAAGGTTGCACCCCCAATGCCGCGCGAGGCAGCAACAAATTGGCCGAGGAAGCGGGGGCACGTTGCTGTAATCATCTCGACCACACGAGTAGACACGCAGCCTTCGAGCCTGGGTAACTAAGAAACCCGCGAGAGAGTGAGAGAAATCGTACCTACGTGTGTGTCGGATGATACTTGTGAGGGTGATTTCGCCCCATGGCAAAGAGAGCTGCAGAGTACGACGGACCTCAAAGGGCTACGACGACTACGACGAGAACGAGTAATGGTTGCGGACAGACGGACGGACGAGGTTCGCTCTCTCGCGTCTTTGAAGTGGCATTCGCGCGAGAAAGAGGAATGGGGGAGGGGGATTGCGACTCACCCCTCCTACCTCTACCCTTACCACCCATTCCCGATGATCAGTCGACTGCCTGCGTGACGTTTGGACAATAGTGTCGCGACGTCGTTGTCGTCGTCGTCGTCGTTGTCGTCGTAGCGGCGAGGAAACCATCCAGTGGGAGAACCAGAGTCGTCAATTATACCGTCACCAATACTTGGCTCATGCTACACCCTACGGGTCTCACCAACGTACGGGTACGTACGTAAAATGGACGCGGAAGAGGCAGCCGGCTGCGCACTTTGAAGCGGGATAGAGAAAGAGAGGGAGAGAGAGAGGAAGCAAGAGACGCATTTTCGTCAAAGAGTACGGGCATTCACCGGTACTCGGGACTCACCCCCTCGAGACCAAGCCCCCGGATACAGAGTACCCCGAAAACTCCGCTAACAATTGCGAGAAAAGATCCTCTCGGCATAGCTCGATCAAAGCACGCGCCGAATGAAATAAAATCCATTTCGATTCACTAAATGATCTATTTTCTTTTCTTAATCGATAGAATTATTCGTTAACGAAGATCGAGCCTGCGTGGGACGAATTAAAAGAAAACAAAAAGGAAAAAAACTCTTGTATCGGACGGCTACTTATCGCCTACTCCTTCGTTCACATAGTGACGGCGTCGTCGTTTTGTACGAGCGAAAGACGACGCCACACAACGCGGCGAATAAATATTTATGAAACAGCGAAGAGCCATCAATTTCGACCCCACCACAACGCCATCATCGTCCTCCAACCGTGGTATAAATCGTAAATATATATATATATATATATATATATATATGGCGAATAAGCAGGAAAGGTTCGGGGCTACCGTGAGGCTACCGGACGAGAGAAGTGGAGAGAGCGAGAGAGAAGGAAAGAAAAACGAATTCGAAGAGCGAGAAGAGTACGAGAAGTGGAACGAAGAAAAATTTCGAAGAGCTCCGAGGCTGAGAGAAAGAGAGAGAGGGAGAGCGAGAGTTAGGAAGAGAGAAGGGGGGGGGGTCGAATTCTTAACCCCGCTTCGCACGCGGCGATTGTCTCGGAGCGCTCCTGCAGCTTCGTTGTCAGCTGTCTTTCTCCCTCTTTCGTTTTCACTATATAAACACCGTGTGCAGATAAAAAATTATATATATATATATATATAGACTCGTTCCTCTTTCTCTCGCTTTTTCGTAGCTGCACAAACTGAAAGATTTATGGTCCGAGGGAGCGGAGAACGTCCTCGTCGTTTCTCGTCTTGATCCTCACGGTGGTCGTCTATACACACACCCACACACACATATATATGTATATAAACAGAGAACCCTCGCGAAGCACGGAGAGTCGAGCGTTGACGTTAGCTCCGCGAAATTGGTAATTAAATATCGTCGATTCCGTCGTGCAAAGCTCGCCAAACCCTCTTTCTATCCACGTCCCGTTTCCTAGCAGGGAATACCGCGCTACCCCGTCGGTGACCACCAGGTACGGAGTACGAGAGTGAAGAGGGTGAAATGAAACGAGGGCGAGCAGGAGGAGGGGGGAGAAATTCGAAGCACACTCAACCTCCACCCCCCCCCCCCTGGTTGACACCCCTTCGATCCTTGCCAACGTTCATCTCGTGCAGATCTCACCCTCGTTCACTTTCCTCGTATCCCATCCTTCCTTCGTTTCTCCCTCGATGTACATCCGTCCTTTTCTCTCGACGATGCATATTTCAGAGGTCCCACCCGTCGCGCTCGTGCCACCACTTTGCTTTATCTTTCCTCGTCTCGTTCGCTCTGATCGGCTGGGTAAACGATCGAGAGAAAGAGAGAGACGGGCGAGAAGCGAACTCCTCCGTCACATCGTCCGCACCGGTTTTATCCTCCGATAATTGTATTTCTCCCCCCCCCCTCCCCCCTCCCACCATCCGCAAGCGCCGACGGCTCGAGAGACAGAATGACCCGATCGCACGTTCGCTATAAACACACTTTATATACAAGAAATATATATATCTATATATTTTTGTATAACCTGATGTAATTGTATTACTCCGAGTCTTGGACACGTGTTTCTCAAGAATAGTTATTGTATACACACATATATATATATAGAATACGCTCGATAATATTGTTTATAAATAATAGTATTAATAATAAGGCACCGTGTCCAGACGGGTGGCCGTTTCGATTTAATAACGAAGACGCAATGTCGATATTTATCGAAGATAAAAATATGCCAATAATTTTTTCATTTTTGAACGAGAAAATAACAGATCGTCGCATTATTTCCACTCGACCCCGACGACCATTTGTCCTGACACGTAATAATTCCTCGGTTGGAAAGAAAAATATATGTAAAACACTGTCACCGGATGGACCATTGAGAGAAGCAGTTGAAAACGCAGTTAGAGCATCCATCGTCTCCGTCGTTCAATTCACTTAACACCCTGGGCATCAAGCCACGTTACGTATTATATCGGGATGTAAATATACAGTAAAGCATCTTTATGGGCATTCTCTACAAGTTCCCTCTTATCCGAGCGATAAAATTTACAACGTCTGCTGCCGCTGTTCTCTCTCACTCTCTCTCTCTCTCTCTCGCACGCGCGCGCTATCTCTCTACGGGCTATGGTACACCGCTCGGGAAAACGGGGAATCCCCGGGCTTGTCCCACGAGAAACGCAACATCCTTCGTAGACTGCGAGAAAGAGAGAGAGAGAGAGAGAGAGATTTTTCCCCATGTTTCTTCTCTCTCTCCCTTTCTTCCTCTCTCTCCCTCACGGTCTTTATTCCACGTTCGCGCTATTTATCTCGACTCTTTATCCACTTATCGCTCGCTGTTAGTTCACGATGTATATACGTATACGTAACGTTTCAAAGAGTTGGCCAAGTCGTTTTATTATGTTCCTACTTGTTTCAATCATAAAGCCGATGAAGATGAGAAAGAGAGAAGAAGAATTTTTTCGTCCCGAGTCCGGAGACGTCGGTCGAAAAGAAGAGAAAAAGAAAGAAGAAAAAAACGTGAAAATACGCAGCTTTTTTTACGGCTTACGTTTCCTCCTCTCGTTTACAATGATAGAGAAAAATGAGACGCGTCGATTGTACATTTTACACGCAGTGAAACACGCATATATACGCATATTTCGAGCGAAGAGACAAGAATCGCGTTATCGGATACGCCTCGTGCGAGAGAAAAATAGAAGCGAGCCATCGCGAGCGTTCCTCTCGTCGCGGCGGGCCTATGTCGCGCGATACACCGCGCGAAAAGTGCGCCGATCTCGTTTTTCGTTTCTCGCTCATAGCGACGTATAAACGCCACCGGCATTACGAATAAAAAAGTGCCAAGCGCAGCATTTAAAATAACGCTTTTGCCTCTCGTCGTTCCGGGAATAAGAGCGAAGTTCCGGCTACGCATATTATATCTACACGTTTATATAGCCCATCCATACCTCGGTTCACCTGGGTGTAGGGATACGCGCGAGCTCTCCGATTCGGCTCTCAGGTTCGCCCGAGCCTCTTCTGCAAAATTCAAAGCCACTTTTTGCGTGTCGTTATAATGCTCGTTCGCTCGAAAAAAAAGAGACAAAAAACAAACGAACGACAAGGAAAAAAGAAAGAAAAAGAAAAAGAATCGCTACACATGTGCCTCGTAATTTCTTCGATCGAAAGGAAAGATGAAACAAAAAAAACATAACGACGAAAGTCAAGTGCTGAACCCGTGCTATTTCCATGTTGATAAAACGTTGCATAAACGAGAATAAAAAAGAAACGGAAAGGATAATCCAAAAAAAAAAGAAGAAGAAGAAAAACGTTTTCGCAATCGTTTCTTTCGCAAGACGACTACGGGTTCTTGCGCATAAAAAGTCTCCAATCCGTATTAAACCCTTCGGCTATCGGGGACAAAGCCGACAATATTTTTGAACAAATTTATGATTATATACGCGAGAAATATTATGAAATAAGAGGCTAACGGATAACGAGAGCTCGGTGCGCGTTCGCGATGGATAGCCCGCGTTTACAAACAACATCCCGTAAAACTTCCGGATACGTACGAAGCTTCGTTAGTCCGGTGAGTCAACAATTATTTTGCAATCGATATAGTTAAGAGCACCTCGCTTGCGATACAAGAGTACACGGAACGGGCATGTCGAGAGGATTTCTGCAAGGCTCTAACCGCCATACTTCCTGTGCTTTTACAATATCTATCTATCTATATATGTGTGTGTAGTAAATGTATAGATATATAGTAATATAAATACAAGACCCACCTGAGTCGGCGCGAGCGTTCGTTAACCCTGTAGGGGAGAAGGGGGTGGGGAAGGGAGGGGGCGTTGCCGGAATATCTCCAAATAATCCGTGGGACGAGAACTTGGGTGAGTCAGCTCTACCCGAGAGCTTGCGAGAGGGCGAGAAGCGAGGGTAGGACAGGGGGTTGAAGGGAGAAGTCGACATCGTTATTGCGAGATAATGCAGAGCCGACGTCAAGGACCAAGAGCGACTGACGAGCTGTTATATATGTATATTTAACTCTATTACATATTGTAGAGTGACAGAGAGAGAGAGAGAGAGAGAAGCTGTGTAGAATTTCATCTGTGCTGCCCTCTCGCGCATTGTGCGCGTTGTCCGCATCAACAACCGAGATAGGAAAATTTCCGACGTAATTCTACAAACACGATATTTGATTTGGTTGATTATTTTTCCTCGAATCAGCGCAAAAAAGCCTTCATCAATCCATTAGTACGAAACGACGCGAACGTATTAGAATGCTCTCCCGGTCTAATTTTCCAAGCGTATATATTTTAATTCGAGTACAAAATGTTATATAGAACGCGAACGGGACGTGATTCACGGAATGGTTATATTTCCTTGAATATTCCAATCTCATTTCACGCACTGAGATATTATGTCGCTCAATCCATCCTCTCCCCATCGAGGATAGAGAGAGAGGTCGTTTCCGAGAATAAAACGCTCTTTCCTACGGCAAAAATGCGAAAACATCTACGATATTAAAATACGACGGTACATTTATTATTTAGCTTTTAATAGCATTCGTAATCTTTCGTTTGCGCGATAATATCTCGTTTTATGTTCGTTATTATCGAAGTTTTTTTTGTTTTCTTTTCTTCTTCCTTGTTCTTTTTTCTTTTTCTTTTTTACATTTCGAAAGAAAAGCTGACGAGCGACTGTCACGCGAAACAAAAAGATTGTTTTGCGTTACGGATTCGGGGAAAAGCGTTAAGCGATATACAGTGGCGCCGTAAGAGCTTTTGGATGGAGAGAGCATTCGAGCCGAATTTCCCGTGAGGAAAGAGCAGAACGGTAATGTTACAACCGAAAAAAAAATGTACGAGAGGATCCTCTAGTTTCTCGAACCTATCCCCCCCCCCCCCCCGTCTTCACCCTCGTCGCGTAACCGTGTTCTTTTGTCGGATCGTCTGACGTTTCGATCGTCTTACGGGTGAGGGCGCGACGCTCGATCTCCCCGGAGGATCTCTTCTTCTTTTGCCGGCCTTAGAGAGCGAGGATATAGGAGAATCGAGAAAGAGAATGAAACGTGAGTTCGAAAAAGAGGTGAGTACGAGAATAAGGCAAAAATAAAAATCACAGACAAAAGTTCAATATGACAGACGTACGGAGAAGATATTTTGATCACTCTCTTCTCTCGAATTTTCACAAAACGATCGAATTATAAATTAAATTGTCGAACTGTCGTTATGATCGATCGATATATTGAAATCGATCGATCGAGCGATAATCCGGCTTTCTCTCGTTTCGTTTTTCTTTTTTTACATTTTCACCCTGCGAAAGAAGTCGATCGAATTCCTTCGTAGGCGAGAACTGCGACTAATTAAAAGCAGAACGAGAAAATCGCGACGAAAAAAAGAAAAAACATAATGAAAAAAAGGATTGGAATTGTACGTTCCAAGCGTCTCGAGAGTGAAAGGAAAAAGGGACAAGAGAATCGAGTCGAGCGAGAACAAAGTGAGGGACATCCTCAACCACCGGGTGAGAGAGAGAGAGAGTCTCGGCCGACGGGAAAACGCGCGGGTGCGATCTCGAGCGCAGGAATTAGATTTGCTCTCGGTGGGGTAGCGAAGCGCGACGTAGGGGGACACGCAGAATGCAACGGAGATCGTCCGAGCGTAATTCGAAACGCGCCACGGAGGAGGCTCGTTCTTCTCCTTCGTTCCTCGATTCCCTTCTTCTCGCGTCTTTTCGTCCGCTGCGGAAATACGGAGATTCTTTCCTTTGGTCGATCGCGGACCGTCGCGTTTTTGCGGTCGCGAAACGATCGCCTCGTACCTCTTTTCCCGCTCAAAGAAACATCACGACGTTCGAATTCCTCCTCCAAACTACTCTACATACGTCCTTGAAAATCGCAAGAAAAATTTTCACGAAGATACCGAACAAAAAATGTGCGAACCAAGTTAATCTCCGACAGAGAGACAATTGTTTTTTGTTTCTTCGTGAATTCAGGGACTCGAAGAAAATAGAAATGAAAATCGAACATTTCAAAATTGGACATAGCACTTTGATTCACGAGGCATTTTTTTCGACCACGAAATAGGAACAGATTTCACGAGAGAACGAGAGCAAGCTGATATCTTTAACGGACATGTATATACAACTGTGTATATGTGTGTAAGAGAGGGAGAGAGAAAGAGAGAGAAAGAGAGAAAGCGAGAGGGTAGATGGGCGCGAGGAAGTCGAGCGAAAATAAGCGGCCAAAACGGATGTGCATCGCGACGATGTGCACTCTACATAGAAATATAAACTGCAGTGGCACACGTCGCGCAGGTCGACAGGTGCTGAAGCGCGAGAGAACTCGCACAGGGTAAAGAGAATGTGTGTGTGTGTGTGTGAGAGAGAGAGAGAAAGAGAGAGAGAGCGTGTATGCACCTTTTCTCCCTCGTTGCGTCTCTGTCGGTCGAGGATTTTGTGTATATTTTTACCGCGCGAAGCTTTAAAGCCTTGGTAACTCTAAACCTCCCCCTTTCCCATCTCTTCGCCACGTTCCTCTACCTAGCGACGAACAAATGCTCTTTCTCGTTTCATACTATCTCTCTTTATCTCGCGCGCACGTTTTACTCTCTCAACCCTCTGATTCTCGCGTCCTAGAGTTCTTTATATATACATATGTATCATCCCTCTCCATACGAGCGGGATAGCGTGTATAAGCCCTCGCTCATCCTTTCCTCTCTTTCTCTCTCTCTCTCTCTCTCTCTCTCTCTCTATCTCTGTTCATTCTCCACACATCCCGTCACCCACCTGCCCCGCGCGCGTTTGTGTCGTGTAATTGGGTGTGAAATGAAATCTAACGAAAACCCTTTTAGGCGTGTGCACAGTGTCGCTCACGGGGCCTGTCGACGCTACGAGAGGGAAAAAGAGAGAGAGAGAGAGGGAGAGAGAGGAGTCCGAAGCATCCGGAGAGAGGCTCAACACAAAACACGGACGACCGTCGGCTCAACCCCGTTAAACGTATATAGATATATATATATATTGTGTGTGTATACCATCATCCCCCTGTATGTACGTATCTCGTCGGGGAGAGAAGTGCGATGTGTATTTGTCACAGGAGAGGAGCAGACTGACGCGTACATATATGCCGTACGTATTATGTACCTGTGGCATAAAATTACCTGTTAAACTCGCGCGTTAAACAACTCGATATAGCTAATTGACGCATATGGGCCGTTTCGTGTAAAATCGAATATTAAAAATTAATTAACTCTCGTCGTCGCTCCATGACCCTAATTGGGTCGATGAGTCAACCGAAAATAAAGATAATAGATGCAAATGAAGTATCGCGTTTTTTGTTGTCATTTGACATGGAACGTCCCATACCTCATACGCCCTTGTTTTATTATTTTTTATATTTACTATAAAGGATGGAACATATAGATTACGTCGAACGAACTACCACTCTGTGATGTCCATCGGAGACTTGGTACAGGCCTCTGGGCTAAAAATCGCTCGGAGATTCTCGCAGGCCTCCGAGGTTTAACGATCAAATGGATATCATATTTTTTGCTTTTTCTCGCTTTTTTTTGTTCGTCGAGAGGAGGGCGCGTTTCGTTGGACGAGGCTATACAACAACGCGCTGGCTGCTCTCGTTGGTCGTTCTGCGTTAATGTTTGTTCCGATAAATACATAAAACCATCCTGTGTACACGCTCTCAGCTACGTACAATAACGCTTTTTTACTCGCGAAGCGTGTACGTCATACGCGTCGTTTATCGGGCTGCGTGTTTTTCTTTTTCGCGAAAATAACACAAACCATTTTTCCCCTATTTGTTTAAAACAACAATTTTTTTTATCATTTCGTATAAAAAAAATCGTTCTCGATCGTTCCTAAATTAAATTTAGACTTGTACAATAATCATTTTGTCGTTTATTTTTTAATTTATTTTCATTGAAAACAAAGAGGAATGTCGTTCGATTTTTCATAATACGATCGCTCGAACAATTCGCGAATTATCTAAAGTAATTCCTTTTGCTTCGCGAAGAAGAGGGACGAGAGAGCGAGATGGAGTTAAAAGAGAGTCGTGCGAGTTCTCCCTGTCGGATCATCGACGGCTCTAACGAGACGGCGGACAGCGCACACGGGACAGAGAGACAGAGGGTGAGAGCGATAGAGACGGGGGAGGGGTGTGGGGGAGAGGGTGGAACGTGAAAAATCTGGGTAGAGCGAAGTGGAGGTAAGATCCGAGAGAAGATCGAGAGCACACATACGAGAGATCTCTCTCCCGATCCCCATCGCGATCCTGTCGATCTTCGATCAGAGTGACGAAGATAAGGAGCCACCACGGATGCACGAGAAACCCCTGGGCAAAAGCCTTCTGTCGCGTCGGGAGACGCGCCAAAGACGCGAAAGAGCGAGAGAGTACGAAACTGAGCGAGAGGGAGAGAGACAGACAGAGAGAGAGTGAAAGAGAAAGAGCGATCTGGCGAACGAGTGGAATTGCAACTCGTTAAAAAGCATAAGGAAGACGTTTATGGGTACGTGTCGTCGAGAGAGGAGAACTCTCCGTGTGTTCTCTCTCTCTCTCTCTCTCTCTCTCTCTCTCTCTCTCTCTCTCGGATGAACGGTCCGTACGTCCGTCCGTTCGTCGATTCTAGCGTAATTGTATGCCCGTGGGGCGTGTACGAGAGAGAAAGAGAGAGAGAGAGAGAGTGTGCTGTTGCAAAGGACGAGAGTTTTGCGCACCGCTATCCGTCTCTCGTTTTCTCCTTTATCTCTTGCGCCCCCTCCTCGTTTCTTCGACCCCTCTGCCCCTCGCGCTCGTCGCGATCCTTACCCCCGACGCTCTCTATATACTCTCGCGCTTTGTTTTATTGGCTCGTAAATAGCGGTCGCTGGTAAGCGGAAGTAGCCGCTGCCGTACGCTTCCAATTACGAAACATTTTCGTTTCGAGAGTAAGAGAGAGAGAGAGAGAGAGAGAGAACGGAAAGAGAGTAACACACCGAAGAGTTGATGCACGGTATTAGCGATGAGGGAAGACAATCCTATACCTGTATACCTATATATACATATATGGTTAACTCGGAGTTAGAAATGAGTACGAAAGCAGCAACAACAAAATTTCAACTATAACTTTAAGATATACAAACTTTTCTCTCTCTCTCTCTCTTTCTGTATTACCCAATGTATGCACACACACACAATGTACGTTGTATTATCCTATATAAATCGGAAAATCCAAGAGTCTGCTTCGACTTTGTCTCTCTATATTAATCCAATAATTCATTCAACATTACCTACCAATTCTTGAAAATTTTTCGTGCCAGCACTTTCATCCTAGACATGTATATATAAAGTTAATTAAATAATAATAATAATACCATACGCTATTATATATATATATATATATATATATATATATATATATATATATATATATATATATATATAAAATATAATAGACATATACATAGATATAGTGGGACTGTAGGTAGGCACGTTGGCGTATTACAGGATTTTCCTCTCGACCTCGAAGTAAATAATACGCGAAACTTTGTAAGCCACTGATGATACTCTAATACGGCACTTTTGCAAGCGAGCCACACTTTACACACACACATATATATGTATGTATATACACGTGCTTAAACATCCTCCCCTCGGGCACAGGGAGCTTTTACAATACGCCAAAGTGCATAATAGTAAGCTACCGCGTGCGCATGCACGTCGCTGAGGCTAAAGCAGTCATTCGGGTACTTGTTTTCTCTACACACCAGTACACGCCTCGCCTTGTTAGCTCAGTTGCCCTAAGAATATTATACTAGATTTTTCATTTCATTTCTTTTTCTTTTTTTTTTTTTCAACTGTTCTTTCCGTATATTTATGCATCCTACTGGTTTTCTTTTTCATTTTTTGTTTTGTCGTTCATTGCGTGGCTGTTCTTCCTGTCCGGTTGGCGTTTTTCGCAATTATCATAATGCGCTACAGATGTTTCGTCTCGTGCGTTACGTTTCTTCGTCTCGTCATTTATTTTGTCGCTGAAAACGTAAGGAGCAAAAATAACAGAAATATATATATATATATTGTCGAGGAGAACGAAAGGAAGGATGAAGAAAGAACACGTCTTGATTTCGTTCGTTCACGGGGGGGCTGTAAAATCGCGCGTTGAAATATACGCGTGAGTATCGTCCTTTCATCTTTCTCTCTCTCTCTCTCTCTATCTCATTCGCTCGCTCCCTGTTGCATCGGCACGCTTTTTCGAACGCGCGTTTCATCACCGAGACGACGATTTACCCGCGAGGAAGGGGAGGGAGCTACCCGCGTAAGGCCCAAGCTGCATGAAGTCTTGCTCCGAGACGAGAACACCACGTGTTCGTATATCTATATAATATCGTCGAGGCCGCTGACTTCTCTCCTGCTTTTTGTCAACCGACGAGATCGAGCACTGCGGCAAACTCGTACATACAGCGACCGATACGTGTATACCTATAGGGGCGAGCTACGTTACACGGGCACACCACTCGGTTACACACAACGGCTATATATAACTCGGGAGTTCGCTAATTCCTCGCGAAAAAGTGGACAGTCCACGGCCATGCTATACGCCTGATTATTCCGCGTTGTATATCTCGCGTCCTCGTCACGAGCTCAACTTCCACCCTCTCCCACCCGCTCAACGTTTTCTCATTCTTTGTCACCGCGGTCAGGGATCAGCGCGCGATAACTCTCGTTTATATATATTTTTTTCTTCTTTTTTTTTTCGTTTCATTTCATTTCGAGCCGGTCAAACGCGACATCGAGTAGCCCACATTTTTATCCATATTCAACGCGAAATTTCCCAATATCGAAATATAATCGTGAAAAATCTACTCGCGAATAAATTAATGTTTCATTTATTATCGTTCGTAGATGTGCGAAATAAAAGTATGCAACGAAATTGTCGGTACGATCGAGCGTCGCGGAGAGCATTTCTCGATAAACCAATTACACACGTGGTGTAATGGATTTCCGGGGTTGCGAAGAGCCCGATCGAGTCCATGTGGCGTGTGCGTTAACATCAAAGCAATGCGTCGGGGCAGATAGAGAAAGCAACTGTGAAGGAGAGAGCGAGAGGGAGGGAGAGACAGGAAGGCGATGACCGTTGAATCGACAGTGTAAGTACGTACGTTCTAGTATCGTCCAGACCGCGTGCGGTAAGCTCGTGTGGGGCCAGAGCACTCGCAGCTCATATAGGTGCTTCGCGACTGTTTCACATCACCGCAATAACGTTCGTACAGTCTGTAGGTACGTTCATACAACATGAACATATATATGTAGTTATAGGTCTGAGTTTATCTCGACGAGTCGACAGATCCGTGTGTGGGCCTCTCTCTCTCTCTCTCTCTCTCTCTCTTCGCAAACCCCTCCCTCCCTCATTCAGGCATTATGCGTCGTAACGTCGTGTAACGTAATGCCACGGACGTCCGTCTTGTACCAACAGATGCTCGGAGCATCCATAAACGCGCGAATGCTCTCTCCCTGCCTCCCTTCACCCCTCTTCCATCCCTAATCTCCACTCGCTGATCTCCGGGGCGCGTACACCTCTTCTTCCTAAGGATATTCCACGCTATCTTTCGCCTCGATCGACCGACGTGGGCAATGCGAGTCGGCCTTATTACCCAAGAGAGAATCCCGAGGATATGAAAATCCGGCGGTAAATAGAAAATTTTCGACCGTAATAAACGAACAAACGAAAAATTCGGATAAAAACCTAGACGTAAAAACGAAATTCATACTTGTAATAAAAAATATCGATTTTCACGTGTGAAATATTTGTTTACAACCGGGAAAACTTTCTTGTTTTCGAATCAGTGCGTGTCTCTCAATATTAGCTGCGAAATTTCTCTCTCTCTCTCTCTCTCTCTCTCTCTCTTCGTCTCTCTCGCTCTGGTACGTGCGAACTCTCCTGGAAGCGATGAACGCCGGGGCAACTTTTCCACGTGTTCTACTCGCTCATCTTCCCTCGCCCTCATCCTCCTACTTCTAGACCCCCGCCGTCCTAAAGCCCCCCCAACCCCACCCCTTCATCCTACCACCTCCCTCTGAAAATATGTATGCCGGTGAGCAGCAGAATGCACACTCGCGGATGAACGTCCGCCGGCGGGTGTGTGCGAAACGGCTACCGTGCGCCCACCAGCAGCCTCGACGATGGAGCAGCAGTCATCGCACGTACCTATAGACTCTTGGTGCGGGACCGTGGGCGCTGCGCTCCTCATATATATATATATACGTACACGTGCACACGTATTCACACACATACACACACACACATATATATAGTGTTAACTCTTCGACGAAGAGCCGGAGAATAGTATGCGCGTGCACGAACCGCACGACCAGAGAATGGTCGAGAGAGACGCCCTTCCGCTCGCGGAGATGCAACGTACACAGCCACCCACACACACACACACATGTACGCGTGTGTATGCGTACATGCACGCTGCGACGCCCACACGTCGGGATAGGTAAACACCGTGCAAAACCCTTGAATCATCAGCCCCAGGCCAAGTTCATTTCGTTCGCTGGGCCACGAAGAAAGGACTCTCACGACGGGCCCATCTCCCACCCCCGCTTCTCACTCTCTCTCTCTCTCTCTCGGTCTCTCCTCGCTCTAACCATGCACCGGCCATATCTACTCGCGCGCGCATACGTACACACACGCTACTACGCTATATGCTCGGGGTATTGCGAGCTACATAGCACGTACCTACCGATCTTCTCGCATATTTGCACGTGAAATTTGTTTTTCGTATGAGCGAAGATGAGAGCCGGTCGCGGTGGCTATTTGCGAACGGAGGTCATTTTATTTTGATTCGTTCGTTTTTTTTTCGAACGTTTATTTGTCGAAATTTATATCGTAATGTCAATTTAAGGGAAGAATTTAATTTATTTTGTAATATATTGATATTTGATAATAATATGACTCGATTGAAAATTGCGACTCGATCGGGGGTTGAACGATATTATTCTCATGATGAAAATAAAATAATTGTCCATTTTGTGGGTTATCGGACGTAAATCAGTATCAGGCCTGTCGATATTTTCAAAAATCACGAAATATCGTATTTCCCCCACAATCCTCAATTTTTTTCCGGATTACAGTATTGCCCCGGCATTTGTTTCAAACGTATAGCGGATAGAATATTGCAAAATTATTTGAAAACAAAAAAAAATGGAAAAAAACAACCCAAAACAGAAATAAAATACTGTAACTACTTCAATGATCGATGAAATGATTCGAAAGCCTGTATATGCATCGAAATCGAGATGATTGAACGAGGGCCAACCGAAGAGGGATGCGTATATACACGTGTGTGTGTGTGTGTGTCGGATACAGCGAGTGTCGCACCAACACACGTACGTCGGCATATCGTCGACGACCGATGCACACATGCGCGCGCGCACGACTTTTATCGAGTGTAAAATTGTTTTTATCAATTCATCGGCATCGCTGCCCATCGTCACGATGCGCCGTTCGTTGGCTCGTTGATGGTGGAAAATCAGAGCGAGAAAGAGTGAACGAATAAAAAAAAAGGTTTAAAATAAAAATTTAAAAAAAAGAGGCGAAGAGAAAAAAAAACAGATAGAAAAAAAAAGATCGGCTCTCTCTATATGCACGCGCGACTCTGTTCCACTCTCTCTCTCTCTCTCTCTCTTTCTGTCCCACCTCTCTCGAAATAGTTCGTAATTCGATATCGAAGCGTTCGAGCTCGATGCCCCGAGGATGTGCCCGGAAAAATTGTTCGTGATTTTATATATACACATATATAGATGTGTGTACATCTCTCTCACGCCCAGAGAGAATGACAAAAAGGGAATGAGAGAAAGAGAATGAGAGAGAGAAACGGAGTATTCAAAACGTCAACGTTTAGTCACAGCGAGACAAGCATCGCCGATGATATAATGAATATACTCTCCGTCGATTAAATTGTTCGGTTGGAGATCTCGTTTTTATTCTTTTTTTTCACCTCTGGAGGGGCGGGGCGGAGGGGGGGTCAAATCGCTAAATTCGTTCGGATAATCGAGTTTACCAAAACCGCGTAACACACATCCTTCACATTTTTCATCTCGGCTATTATAATTTTTCTCTATTTATTATCATCATTGTCTTTATTTTCACCTTACCTACCACACTCATGTCGCAGTCACGGCATTGATGACGAAGTTACTATCTCGTATTATCAATTCTATGATGATAATGTATCGACGCGTGAAAATCGTGAAATGGGAGAAACCTTGACGAGGAACGAAGTTTCTATTGAAATCTCTATTAAAATCTCCCCCATCTCTCTCTCTCTCTCTCTCTCTCTCTCTCTCTCTCTCTCTCTCTCTCTCTCTCTCTCTCTCTCTATATATATATATATATATATATATATATATATATATATATATATATATATATATATATATATATATATATACGTGTGTGTGTGTGTGTGCGTTTGCATTTGTATTTGTAATATAATGCATCTATCACCGTGTCAATAAAATTAATAACGTTAGGACGGCGTTGAGCTCGAGATGGGAATGAACTATTAGCGATAAACTATTTTCGTTTCGTCGCCCAGTAACGACTGATCCGGCTTTTGAGTATTGTTATACATATACGTGTATATATCGATAAAGCCCTGGAAATAACATTCGCTTGCCCTCGCTAAACTCGCTCGCGAATTTCTGCGGTTTATTCGGGCGAGCTGAGCTTGGTCTCATAAACAGGGAAGGTTTTGTGCTCGTCATAGATATATATATATATATGGATATAAAATGTATCTCTATCTCCCGGCAAAGACGATATTTCGGGCTTGTTCATTTGCGAATTATCCTGACGGGACGGTGACTGTGTTTCGATATCCTTCGTACCTAGTTTCTGTATCTCTCTCGCTCTCTCGCTCGCTATTTCTCGTGATACGGCCAAACAGTCACCGTGAGAAGTCGAGATAAAATCAACGTAACGATTTTCATCCGAGAATGTAAAATTTCAGTCCATCATGATTTTTGAATTTCTGTTTTTCTCTTTTTTCATCGTTACATCCGTGCGAGAAGAACAAATAAAGCACGGATAACTGCGGAAAATCGACGTCGTTGGACCAAAAAAAATAGAGTCGATCGAGCGAGAGACAAAGAGAGAGAGAGAGAGAGAGAGAGAGAAAATGAGGAATACGAGAATTTTTCTGGGATTCGTCGCTCACTCTCTTTTTCTCCTGTCCCGTGTAACTTTCCAGAGCTCTCTGACGTTTATCGAATTATATATTCTCGCTACGGTCCTATATACACATGTATATAGCCAATCTCTCTCTCTCTCTCTTTTCTCTCTCGAGTTCTGGGCGCACCAACGTCGACATAAATAAATTCGAGTAATGAAAATTTTGCCCAGCGAGTGTGCGCGCACGTGTACGTGTGTCCGTGAGGCGAACCAGCACGCGAAAGGCAATTTTTAACCGTTCTCTACCCCCTTTTTTTTCTTTCTCTTTTTTTCCTCCACCACCTCGAGTTACATCGGATATAAAGCGTGGAGGCAAAATACCGAGGGAATGTAGGGTAAAAGATTACTATTTTAACAGTTCTTACATTATTGTTGTCTACTGAATATTTCGTCTTCCTTTTTCGCTCGTAAATGCGATTTTCTCGGATTCCTTCTCACGAGCTATTTTTTTTTGTTCCACTCAAATTACATATTTAACGGAGCATTCGTTATGATCGCGTTGAGATTAAATTAAGTTCGTTGCATTATCGCGACATTCTTCTTTTTTTTTCTCCTGATACCAGACGAATGAGAATGTTATCTTTTTTAAATTAAAAACAGTTCGTAAACTCGATATCACGGCGAGGAATGTGACAATCGAACGATAGTAATAATTTAATATTGGCTATTTTTTTGTTTTCTCACGCGAATATGAATTCTCGATCGATTACGATATTATTCGATCGTCGGTGTTTTTGTATGATTTTCTGATCGCGAAGCGCACGAAGAGCCAAATGTCCGACGGTAAAGGCTCCCTGTGCTGAGATTGAACGTTGTAGACTCTAGAGGTCTCGGTATTGCTCGGTGGGCTGGCGTGAAGTTAATAAAGGTGCTCGGATCTTTCTCTACCTTGTATATATATTGTATATGCATGGGTATATATATATATACATACATAGTTGCACCTCACAATGAGGAAGCAGTGGCGCGTCCCGACCTTCGAAGATTGCAGTCCGGTTCCTTCGCCGGGACGGGCCGGAGCAGCTGTAATTGTTATTCGCGCGCGAGAGCAAGTGCACGCCGTTGTTGGATATATACTTGGTACAATAAGAGAGAGAGAGAGATAGAGACAGAGAGAGGGAGGGAGAGAAGAAGGAGGACGCACGAATGCATGCCTATGCGCTCTCGTGAACACTTACGATAATTCTTGCAACAATACATTTCAACTTGAAATTCTGTGCAAGAAATCGAGCGCGCTTCCGTACTTAAAGATCAAATTCCACGGCCAAAATTAGAACGAGGACAGAAAAAAAAGAGTGCGAAATAACAGTCGAAACAAAAAAATAAAGACAACATTAAAGCAGTAATTACACATTTTTGTCGCTATGAGAAAATTTTTGTCTTTCTTTTAATCGTAGATTTAAACATTATCTTATGGTAAAAAGAAAAAAGAATGAAAGAACAGAGAACGACGGAGATCGACGTTGAATCAGGGCGATTTAATGGGAGTCTGGCGTTCATTAGACACGACCGACCGACACCTGACAATGGTCTCCGAGCGAGAGAGGATTTAAAGGAAAGAAGAAAAAAAAACGGCGAAAAAAAAGATATCCGGTCGAGTGCGAGGTGAAGTAAAAAAACAAGAAGGGGATAAGAGGGGGAGGAGGAGGAGAATCGTAATAGCGTCAGCAGCGAGGATCTTTCGTCGAAAGATACTTGTGACGAGAGTTATTGCCAACGCAGAGGAGTCGCGCAGCGAGTGACGATAAAACGCAGGCCATTCCAATATTATATATATATATATATATATATATTTATATGTTGGACGGCGGAAAGGCCACTGCACAATGTGAGAGACGGTAGCTCTTCTCGCTTCGACGATCTATGAAAAACAAGGCAAAGAAGAACAAAAATTTAAAAAAAGAAAGAAACTAGTGCAATAACGATCGGTACTTCACCAATGGTTATTCGATGGGTATCTCCTCGACACTTCCCCGACGGTCTTTGACTTTGTGCGCGTCGGAGAGTTTGCAATTTCGAATAAACTCATATATATATATATATATATATATATATATATATATATATATATAGAGCGAGAGAGAGGGAGAGAGGGAGGGTTGTGAACGAAGAGGACGAAAAGTGATGGAACGAACAGGGGGAGAAAGCAGCGAGAAGAGTCGATAGAGAAAGAGAGAAGAGAGGGAGAGAGAGAGGGAGAGAAGGAAGTTTAAAAAATACAGTGAGAATTGCCATTATTTCGCGAGGCAAAATTCCATTGTCGGTACTAGGAGCTAAAACTCTCCTCCGCCGCACGTTGGCCTCTTAGGCCGGTAACGTAGCCACGCTCATACTACCGTAACGATCTTACGACGCTTTTTGTCGATTCCATGAAAATTGTATGGGTAGAAACGATGTTTTAAGCCTCGTCGAAGGTCCATAGCGAGATCTCTCTCGCCAAGTCAGCTGGGACGTAATACCGAGAGAGAGAGAGACAGAGAGTTCGAGAGAGACGTCGAAGTCGAGGACGTTCTTATGGTTTTCGCTCGCGGTGTAAAAGAATCAAACGGAAGGACGAGGGCTTGGAGGAGGAGAAAAGTATACAAGAAACAACGAGACAACGAGGACGCGTAAGATTTTCTGGAAACGTGAGATCTCGCGTTTCCGTTTTTTTCTCTTCTTCTTCGTCCTCTTCATCTCCTTTTTTTTCTCGACTCTTGTCCCGACACATTTTTTTCGACGGCGTGTCGACGATCATTGCTATGTACTTATGAACTTATACTGTACCCGAGTATTATATACGCTATATATATATATATATATATATATATATATATATATGTACCTATGTGTATAAAATATCTGCCGACTTGTGGCACAGAGTCTCTCGTAACGAACCGTTAAACCGTTTACAGCCTCTCTCGTGCTTTGCGAAATGGATTCGAGCCACACCGGATTGCCAAGAACAATTCTCTCTCCGACCCTTCCTCAGACCAGGAGGGGCGGAAAGAGGGGGGGGGGGGGGGGTGGCTCATTGGATGAAACAAACGCAATAAACGCACACGATGATCTCTCCGTTCGAACACTTTCGTTAACCATCGCTATACCCCCTACCCTTCCTTACCAAGAGATTGTTCTCAGAAGATACAAACTTTTCATACCAATTTTTTTTTATCTTCTTTTTTTTCTATTTTTTTTTATAATCTGTTTTATATTCATATATTCTTGCTCGCTATTGGAAGATTCGTTGTATATCGCGCGTACAAAGTATGGGTGTCTATGAGAAAAATGGCGGTTTGCCCGTGCATCGGATTAATTAATACGGCGGCGTTGCTGTTTTATAACGTTGAATCGAGGCCGAAGATGTGCCCCGCGTCGGTCTGGCTACTTTGCTTTATATATATATATATATATATGCCTATATATGACGTCTTGCAAGTGCACTGGTATATTAGTCGGATAAACACGCACACATAAAAATATAAATATATATGTATGTATATAAAATACGAATCTCTCGCGACGTCCGTGCGCTCGGTTGCTAGGTCCGAGGAATTACGCTCTTCCTGTAACTCCGACGAACGCGATGCACGCCTTTTGCCTCTCGTTTCTCTCTCTCTCCCTCTCTCTCTTTTTCATCGTCTCTTTTTCTCTCTTTTCCTCCCTCTCTCATTCTCTCTCTCTCTCTCTCTCTCTCATTCGCCGCACCTCACCGCCCCCGCGCTCTCGCTATCTTCGCAATCTCGTAATTTCTCAGGGAAGTTAATTGCTCACGCACCGCGAAGTGAGCGGTGAATGAAGGAGAGGACGCTAATTCGATCCGTCGGGCCGGAATGAAGTCGCTGTTGGAACGCCCGGTGGCTATATAAACGTATACACATGTTACACGAGAGGGAGCGAGAGAGAAAGAGAAAGAGAGAAGAAAACGGGCCCAGAGGCAAAATCCGACGGCACGTTCTCGGACTCGGCGAAAGAAGCTCGGTCTATCTTTCTCTCTCTCTCTCTCTCTCTCTCTCTCATTCACCGTGTATGCGCGACCAGAGAGAGCGCGCGCGCTCTGTGTTATTATTTCGCTACATTCGGACCTTCGTAATTTTCGTAAATGAGCGGTAGCGACGTCGAGGGAAGACGACAAAAAAAAGAACAAAAGGAGAGTAGATTAGAGTCAGCCTTGAAGTGGAAAAAATATTTGGAGCGCAAAAATCTTATTGCCTTGTTTTTTGTTCTTCTTCTTTTTTTAATGCATTTTTGAGCGTTGGTAAAAGCATAGAGATGATAAATGAAGATACTTCAAGCGTGACGATCTTTCGCATTTTTGTAATAAAATTCATTTAAGGAAAACGATAACTGAATTGAGATTTTATTTTTGTTACAAGTTGTGATTATTATTATTTTTTTTTTGATTAATTTCAGTTAAACGAGATTGGCTTTTTACAGAGAGTCAATATTTCTTATGGTGGAAGATTTATCGACGGGGTGGAAAATCTTCCCTGCCAATGAATCCCGATTGCTTGATTGTTATCGTATTTATGTCGATAAGTTGCCACAAACTCGACGATCTTACGATTTATTTCCTTCGTTATGACGATTTTATCTATGGGGCGTTTCAGACCGACTGACCCGAAAATCGCGGAGGAAGTCTAATATATATTGGCAACTCCCAGCGAACTCGATCAAATCGCGACACCCATATATTTTTTATTTCTTGTTGTATATTAATATGTTATTTCACATAAGAAAAGAGCGAAAAAAGAATAAACAATTTTTTCTCGTGATTTTTGAAATTTTACAATTACTAATCAAATTTTCATTTTAATAATTTTTTTTCCAGGTTTTGCCAAAATGAAAGGCCACTGAAATGTCCATAAATTTTTTGAAAAATCATCCGGCCTATCATCTCTGTGCGCATTGGATTCGTAACTTCTCGACTTTCAAATGCCATAAGATACATCGCAATGCGATTAATTAATTATTGTTCACAGATTTTCAATTTTGTTTTTTTACCTATATGATTTAGTAAAATATTAAAAGAAAGTTAAATATATGAGAATCTCGGCTTGGTCGATTTAGCGTGAAATGCCCCATACATATGTATATGTCCGTGTGTATAATTGCGAAGTCTGGAGCATTCTCTTAATTGCGTGGGTCGATACGTCTCACTCGGTGGGCCGTGATAACGCCTGGCAGGAGGTAATAATAAAATAAATATTACAGCCGAGATGTATACGAGCTGGTGATAGCAGACAAGCTATACCAGCGCAATCGCTTCATTCCCGATTCGCACTGTGCGACCAAATATTTCGCCACTTTATTTCTTCATGCGCGTATTAAGACCGCAAAGATGTCCAACTGGTTCTCAATTAGCGAAGATATCGCGGATCAAGTTTATCGAATTCTTTTTCTCTCTCTCTCTCTCTCTCTCTCTCTCTCTCTCTCTCTCTCTCTCTCTCTCTCTCTCTCTGTCTTTCACTTCTTCCACTCACTCGAAAGAGTGACCGTAAACGAGTTTGTTTTACACAGCGAGATGTAATTATTGTAATCGAAATAAATGAAAGTTAATTGTAATAAATTAATTTTTTTAATTAAACCGTAGTCCGATACAAAATTAAAAAAGTCTTGCGCCCTAGATTTTGTTACTTATCGATATCAAAAGACAAAAATATGATCGATGGAAACAATTGAACGGAGAGGAGCCGAAGGAATGACGAGTGTGAATAAAAAAAAGAAAAATCAGAAAAGTAAAAAAGTTCGTTGGATCGAGAGATAAGAACGGAAAAACGGTAAGCTCGGCGAACCCCACGTGGGGAAGAGCCGAGGAGAAGGCCCGACGTTATCGGGCTACGGGTCAAATCAATTACCACGTTCTCCACGTGGAGGGTGAGATTGTAAGCGACAAGGAAAAAAAAACAAAGAGGAATGAAGGAGTATGCACCGCGTAGTTTTAGACACGAGGACTAGTAAAGCGTGCAAAAATAAAAAAATAAAAATAAAAATAAAACGCAAAGTGTACTCCAGAGCTGTTTTATTTGTTCGGTTACTGCACAGCCATAAAAACCCCCTATATATAGCCACGTACGCGTGGTCTCTCTCTCTCTCTCTCTTTTTCTCGTATTTACCTCGATTTCTCTATCTTTCTTTCTCTCTCTCTTTCGCAATCGGAAATCAATGAAATTCGCGAAAAAAAAACAAAGTGAGAGAGAGAGAGAGAGTGCATTCGCGTTATTGATACACCGTGATTTAAACTGCACCGTCGGCGATGTCACGCGGAACTCGAGCTCTCGTGGGTCGGTTGGTTTCCGGCGTGAGAAACGAGACAGAGCGAGAGAGCGAGGGAGAGAGGGAGTACACCGAGTCAGGTCTGCAGTACATAGGACGTACACACATAAATTCATGCATGAATGTGACAACAACGAATAAAGGCCGAGACCAACACGTGGTCCATAACGAATTTCGAGGAGCAGGTGAAAATTGTGACCCAACTGCATCTACATACACACACACACATACATATATACCATATATATATATATAATTGAGTACAATTTCGACCATGAAAAATGCGTCAACTTCTTACCAACTATTTCCAACAATTACGATATGAAATTTTTCATGATAGAAATTCAACTATTTTACAAATAAAATACGTAAATACTGCGAATGAAAAAAAAATCATAACAATAATAATAATAATAATGACACGAGTTAGGGAATTTCCGATATATTTGTTGTCGGTGTTAAGAAAAATCGGTAGTTGGCTCTTTTATAAATACTCGTATATATATACATGTATATACAGGCGAAAAACGTACTATATATCTATAGGCGAATATAAAAGCTTCGACCGATGAGAAAAGCGGCGTGCCCGTTCGTGGCGAGTGAGCTGAAACCTCCCTTTCCCTCGCGTATCCTCTCCCCCCCCCCCCCCGCCCGCCCACCCACCCGCCGTCCTCCTCGCCCCATCGAGCCCACCCTCCGCCTGCCCCAACGAAGAGTTGAAAATAATCCAAAATAAGTTCGGGCGTATCGATCGCACGGCGGGCTCTCTCTCTCTCTCTCTCTCGCACCGACGACCCTTGCGCGCGTCAGGTCTGGTGCTTGGGGGTGCTGGTGTGTGCTTTTACGTACGATATAGAGCTATTGCCCCGTTGCCCGCGTGCTGGTTCGGCAAAAAGAAGTAGAAGTTAGTTGGCAGCCTCTAGTCGTGCACCAGAGGCACCACCGCCGAGAGAGTGAGCGAGAGAGAGAGAGAGAGAGAGAGAGAGAGAGAGAAAGAAAGAGACCAGCAGCGCACCCACGAGCACCATTCACGTGTGTAGTACACGTATTAGGCCGAAGGTAGAAAAGGTTCCTATACGTATTTTACGTACAAACCTATGCATATATATATATATATTAACTATAGTTTGGTATATAGCGTGTGGGGATGCAGCTCACGCTATATACACACGCCGACCTCGCCGCAACGGCGTAGGCATTACGTACACACCAATATATATCGCTCGCAGCGAAGCCCCCCCCCCCCCCCACTTCCTCCGCGCCAACCGTCTCTTCCTCCTCTTCCACCCCCTACGCTTTCATCCACGATATATTCCTCCACCACCCCCTATACATCCACGAGAAAGGCGAAAAGGTGAGGGGGATTCCCTTCTGCCTCCTTCTACTACCTCCCCCCCCCCTCTCAGTACCTCCACCTCCTCCTCCTCCTCCACCCCCTCGGTGTTCTCTTCCATATAGCCACCGAGCAACTTTTTATTTCGTTTATCGGGCTGAACATGCGATTTCCCCTTCGTATTTCCACCGATCAGCCAGGCTAGTCCTCTGCTCACCCCCTCCCCCGCCCACCTCCTTTCTCCCTCCCGCCCTATCACCCTCTCCGCGTGTGTCTCGTGCGCACGAGCGTTTCTCCAACGCCAGAACGTTTGCTGTACAACGACCTCTCTCTTTCTCTCTGTCTCTCTCTCTCTGTCTCTGTCTCGGTCGTGTGCGTGTGTGTATATGGCCGAACGAAATAACGAGAGTTTTGTGAAATTGAGCGGCGATGTGGAAAACGCGAGAATAGGGAGAAATTTTTGTGCAGGGGTCGTAGGACTGAGAATTGAGAAAGCTATTATCGGTGGGAGGGGGGGGGGGGGGGGGGGGGGTGAGGAATTTCGTACAAACATTTCGCGGGTATTGCGTGAGGGATGAACTTTCATTTTTTTTTCAATTTTCATTTCGTCCTTTCGGCAAGAATAGTTTTCTTTTCTCACGCGTTTTAGAATTCGAAGAATATTTTTAGTTTTAATATACGGAGGGATGTTAGGGTAATTTAATGGGGGCGGGGGGCTGGGGATGTTTCAACCCCTTAAAATTAAAACAAGCATTACGAGCTTGGCAACTCGAACGGTTAAAGAAAAAAGAATTTCTCGCGAGAATCATTATACGGGGTAATTCAACCCTCGAACTTCTTTTTCCATCCCATAAGCGGAGTGGTAAGTGGTTCGTAATTTTGGTCTCGCTATCATCGAGTACGAGCGAAGCTCTGGGTGCAGTAATTTACACGTATTATTCACGTTGTACCGTGGCACGCTCGTTGACTAATAAGTTCGTAACGTTGGCGAAAGTGGATAGTGCGGGAAACTTTCGTATCGGTCGGCCAATACTTTGTCCCTGAATTGACGGTCAAGCGTTGAGTGCACGTCGGTGCATGACGCGACATTTGCAGCGTGTCCCAGCGGGAAAAGCGCTCGTTGAGTGCTGAGCGCATGTAGGCGAAGAGGTTAATGTAAATATATATATACATATGTGGGTGTAGATTAAACGAACGAGCTTTCAGCACGTGCTAGGACGAAGCTCATTCCCTCTTCCGCACCAGGGACAAAGGTCAACCAACGGTGAGCTTCGTTTTGCCACCTCTAATACGTATCCCCTATTGGCAACAATTCCATGTACCAGTCGATGCATATTGCACCCGGTTGCACTTACGCCAGGCAACCCTATGACGATTGGCTCTCGTTTCATCATCGTGATAAAACAAACTACCCTTATAAAAACAACGAAAATTACAATTTTCAATTCACCGCTCTAAATTTCAGATTCGACAGGCTCAAGGCGAATCTTGAAAATTTGTAAATTTCGAAGTTCTATTGGAACGATTTTTAAGTGGATCTCCAGGGTGGCGGGGTTGAGAGAAGATCGGTAGGCGAAGTGGAATGTCAGCGTTAAAATTGCGGTGGGCATTGTAAAGAGGACTGGAAGAGAGAGCCTTCCCTTGGTATAAACGTGTCGAGAGGAGAGATCGTGTATGGCGCACCCTTGCACGAGCCTCGCACAAAGAGAAAGAGAGAAGGGGGCGAGGGTGGTAAGGGTAGGGAGGGGGGGGGGGGGGGGGTAGAAGGTGGTATGTTGGTACGCTATTTTGCTAAACTTACGGTCGCTGCGGTTGTTCCCTGGTAGTGTACCAACAGCGATAACTTGCTTACCAGCGGGGTTGTTGGTGTGGTGTGACTGCGACGACGACGACGAGCTCTCACCCTCTTGATAGGCCATAATAGATAATGGTAACATTACAAATTAATGGACTGTAAAGTGGTACGTCGAGAAGAGACCAAGAGAGAAACGAGAGAAAGAGAGAGGTAGAGACGAGATGAACATGAGCGCTGGACTCCAGGCAAAGTGCGGATATACGTACAAGGGTGTCGTTGTGTGGCCACTCTATTTTTACGTACGATGGAAGTGTCCCCGGCACTGGTAGGTACAGACACACAACAGGACACACATCGTCGGCGTGAATAACGAAACAAGGGCGCAAAATCCACACGATGAGAAACACGTATACGAGCGTGTGGAGAATTAATAACGAAGGGATTATGCCCCCCCCCCCTCCCCACCTCGTCGACATCATCGAAACGCTTACCCACTTTTCCGACGCCGATCTCTCCCATCCCCTTTTCTCGTACGATACAAAGCACCTACGTGTCTATCGCAACGTTGACGACAATATGGTATTTGTGTGTGTGTTTTTTTTAGGGTACGAAAAAACGTCCCCCGAGTAGCATCGAGGCTCGGCACAACGCGAGAACGAAACTCGCCATTCTAATGTCGTCGCGGGCTAGGGACGTTGTTGGCTACGTTCGTACCATCGATCGTAATCGATATTTTTCGATGAAACGAACGTATCGTTACGGGTCACACGTGTACGAATTCACGAATCTGGCTCGTACCGGGCCTTGTGTATTTCCCTCCGATTCTACATACGCGTATATGGACGTACGATATCGCTGGTATACGGGGAACGCGGATATAACGGGGCCGGAAATTCCCGAGGGACCAATCGACCGCAAATAACTGTTTTCGAAACAGCGCGTTACATTTTTATTTTTTGTTTTCATCCCTTTCGACTACGCTTTTATATATATATATATATATATTGTTTTCGACGCAGAAGAAGAATCGTTATCGGTTGCGAAGTATATTTTTTTTTCGTTAGTTCTATCCGCGTCTATATTGTTATTGGCGAGTCGAGAGACAGGTGGGTATTGGAGGTGTTCTTCGCGAGGGAAAAAATCATCACCTCGGATACTACAGGTGTAAAGACCCGAGAAGTAACGTGTCTATAAGTGTACGTATTTATCGCGATCTCTTGGCACTTCTGGGAGAGAGAGAATGAGAAAATAATAATAATAATAATAATAATAATAAACGTAGAAAAGAGGAAGAGAAAAAGAAAAGAAAATGTATCGGTGACAGAACTGAAACGGTCGAGTTTGCAACGTAATTCGTATTATTATCTATAAATGATAAATGGTTAGTGGATAAAAATGGTCGACGTTGTAGAGTCGCGTTACCGCCGGAGACGACTCTCTACACGTATGGGACGCGTCGCTTGCCGTTTCGTTGGATTATGAAAACGGCTTATCGATCTTTGTATCGTCTATCGACTAAATGAAGAAGGGGAATGAAAGAGAGAGAGAGAAAGGAATAAAAAAAATCGTATTATATCTACCTGTAGAAGGGGGGAGAAAAGTTTTCACTGGTGAATTGCGGGGGTAGCGAGCGCACTTAGTCGTTCGTATCGCGTCGTTTTCTCGTCCTTTCCTCCCGCCTCTCGTCGTATAGATACATAGTAGTAAGTCTAGTTCGTTGTCGTTCGCGGCCCGTTAATGCAGAAACTTTGCAACCCTCCCTACCGACCATCCCTCTCACTCGCAGTTTCTCTCTCTCTCTCTCACCGATTTTCTCTCCGTTCGTCTCTCTGTCTCGGCTCGGACTCACGGTACGAATTAAACAGGGGTTAAACTATGCGACGGGCACTGGAATTAAATCGGTGCTTTTTCTTTTTTAATTTTCAACCCACCCCCTAGTCCCAACCTCAACCCCCGATGCTCAACCATCTCTCGCGAGGCATAAACGCTAAAGTTTTTGTTTCGTAGATAATAGAGACTTCGCCGTGTGTACGGATCACCCTAGGCACGGTGTATATTTATTTATTTCCAGGGAATTAAACAATTATGGAAATTTCACCCTCGAGCGCTTTTACCCCCCACCGCTCAACCTCGGTGATTCAAAAATTCTGCGAAATTATCGAAACTTTCTTAATCATATTTTCTAGCAATATCTTTTTCGAATTATTTTTTTACTATAATCAAAATATGTTTATAATCATTCGTTGAATAATAATTATTTATTATACTCCGTTTTCAAGTCAAATCTTTCTTTGCCCTACGGGCAAAATTTAGAGGGCGAAGACAATACGTGAAAATACTCGTTGCCTCGCAATTTCTAGAAATGCTTTGGGGCGATGCTAAATTCGAAAAAAAATGATAAGAAGAACAAATTTGCAAGAGGGATGGGGATTTGGGTTAAGGGTGGAAGGGATAAATTCGTTCGAATAGACGGAACTGCGGGTAAAAACGGAGAGAAAAGGTTTTGTACCAGCGTGAGCTTGGAATGCGGCAACCTTGGTTGGTCTTTCTCTTTCTCTTTATCTCTCTCTCTCTCTCTCTCTCTCTCTCTATCTCTCTGTTCCTTTTCGTCGCTGGGCGGGTCGATATTAAAATGGTGACCGAATTCCGCGCGACCCTCCCCGACCTACCTCAACGTTCACCCTCGAGCACCGTCGGTTCTATCTTGCTCTCTCTCTCTCACAACCCCCTCCCTCCGCACTTAACCCTTCGCAGTATCGCGCCCCTTTTTTCCACCCTCACCCTCTCTCTTTCTCTCTCTCTCTCTTTCGCATCCCACCGCCCCCCTAGCCATTTCCTCGTACCTTTTTTTTCTCACTCTCTGGCTCACGATCAGATCCGAATTCTATACGTGTATAACCATCGCTAGGCACATTCCCGCGACCCACCGCGAGCATTGACTCTCGCGACCTACCCCATCGTACCACTTTTTTCTTCTTTTTTTTTCAACTCGAGGCACTGGTAGGGTTGCCGATCGAAAAGTTTTTCCACCGTTCAACTCGAGCCAATAGCGATTCGAACGAAAACGAATTTTCGGCGCACGGCCACCCACGCGACTGCTCCGTGTTCAACGATGCGTGCGAGGGAGAACGGAAAATATGTACGTGGCGGATGCACGAGGCCAGAAGGGGTTGATGGTAGTTTCGAACAAAAAAAAATTTTCTCCCATCGTTGAAAAGATTTATTCTGTTTTTTTTCTCCCTAGTTCCCTGGAAAAAAAGAGAGAGACAGAGAAAGAGAGAGAGAGAGCGAATTTAATTCGAGATGTATCTCTCGATATAAACGCGCGCGCGTATGAATATATACACGGATATGGGATAACGCGTGTACTTTGAAACGATCGGCCGGCTTGTTCGATCTCTTCCCCCCTTTTTTTGCACCGGGCGGTGGTGGCGGGGTGGGGTGGAGGGGCACACAGCCGCTATGATATTAAGTGGCCGAGTGTAACATCGCGCGCGTTAAGCGAGGCAAAACTGGCCTGAGAGAAGTTCGGTGAGAAGAGAGCGTGAATAAGCGAGTAAGAAGGGGATGAAAGCGAGGAAGAGGAGGAGAAACGAGAAGAGAAAAGAAGACCGAGAAGAAGAATAAGAAAAAGAAAGAAAAATTTGAGAAAATAAAAGATAGAAAGAAATAACGTACAAACTATCGAGAGAGAGAGAGAGAGAACTGCGGGAGCTGGAGATCTTTACGGGGGTATATAACACAGTCTCGCGCATTTCCCACGTCATTAGAATCGCCTGCTTGAACTTTCGAACGCGCGGAGAACGAGAGCCGCTTCTCTCGTACACACAGACGAACGAGCGTGCGCGCACACACACACACACGCACACACAGAATGTACCAAATGAGATAGAAGGCGCACGGCAGTGAAGTTTTGCCTAGGTTCTCTCTCTCTCTCTCTCGTAATCGCCGGGGGTATACGCCGATCACGCTTCGAATCGCACCTGCGTGTTTTCTATTCACGCCTCGGACCGATGCAAATTCGCGCGCGCTCGTTTGTGAGAGAGAAACGAAGAGATCGAAGTTTTCCATTCGAACGAAACCCGTTCGACCGTTGTTGAAGAAAATTCGATTCGTGGGATATCGATACGATCGATCGAAACGCGTAATCTCCCGCCACCCCCCCCCCCCCCCTACCGCCCCTCAATAATACATTAACGATAAATCGAAATTACGTAACGAGAAAAATCATTAAAAACGAAACGTCGAGTGACACAATTTCCTTTTTTCTTTTCTTTATCGTAACTAGTCGCGACTCGATAGCTGTGCGGCAAACTCGACTCGTCTCTAGAAATAAAGTGAAACATCGGTCACCAGTCACAGAGATTTATAGATTATCGTGAGACGAAAGGTATAACCGTACCTACGTAAGAAGAAAAAAGAAACAAGAAAAAAAAATAGAACGAGTCTGAGAATGCTCCGTATCAATAAATAACGGGGGCCATAGCTCGATCTGTTTCACGGATACGTTCCTTTTTTTCTTTTCTTTTTGTTCTCCCCTTCTTGCCCTCTCCACCCCCTCCCCCGTCACCAACCACGACGATTATCGGTCTTCTTTTTCGCAAACGTCATTCCGTGACGCAAGCTCCCATGTGCAATAATCTTTACCGTATAAAGACCTCCCCCGCGCGCTTTATAAATAACCCCGCGGCTTGCCGCAAAAACACAAACGTTGCCTTTACAGTAAACCGAAGCTTTACACTCACGTGTAAGCCTCTAGGAATGCGTTAAAAAGATCGGTTAACCTTTGCCACCGCGCTGTTGTTGCTATATTTATATAGATAAAATACGCTACACGCTACAAATACGGTTGTGTACCATGACGGTGGAGGTTGCGAGGGGCAAGGGAAGGGGGGGTTGGGGGCTGAGGCAAGGGGGATACCGGGGTCACCGGATTACCGGTTCCCACGCAATTTTAACGCGAAGTTCTCGTGCAAAATCGAAAACCGAGGGAAATGGTAAGAAAAATCCTCCACCCCCCTCCAACCCGGCCACCGTCTTGCCGCGACGAGAAAATTTTCATGTTTTTTTTTTACAAAAACAACCGGAACCGTTTTCTTTTTTCTTCTTGAACACAAAAAGGACGAAACGAATCGAGAATTTGACGAAAGTAAATAAGAACGATTGGTCGATCGTGCGGAATGTGTTTTAATGGATTGTGTGTACCGCGCGAATGTATTCGAGATGGCCGTTGGCAATGTCGGAAAAGAAAAAAAGAATGAGAGAAAAAAAAGTGCCCGACCGACGAAGAGTGGAAGTGGAGGAACGAGACGAGAGGAAGAAGAGAAACAAGAGGTAAGTCACACAGCCGTGGAGAGAATATAGTGGTATATATATATATATAGGGAGAGAGAGAGAGAGAAAAGAGAGGCGTGCCGCCGCCTCGTTCGGCTTGTCGAACGAGTCTTGTAACATCCTCTTGTATTATTGCTTATACAGCGGCGGCGGCGGCGGCGGCTTCTCTCTCGTTACACCTTTCATGCGATCTTTCTCTACGTAGAGAGCGAGAAAGGGAGAGAGAGAGAAAGAGAGAGAGAGAGAGGATCTTCTTCTCTCCTACGTACAGGAGAGCTCTCAAGATGAAATTAATCAAAGAGAGAGAGAGAGAGACAGAGTGAGAGAAAGGGGTAGGGGGATGAGGGAGAGAAGCGAGAAGTCTTGTAGCTTGTAGCCTGGTCATGTCCGAAGAGTTCGAGGGCGTGATCTCTCGCATCGCATATCTCGTTAATAAACTTGTTATTATGCCATAAAGCGATATCATAATTCTTTCATGTATTTTGAGTCATACGTGAGACATATATACATATATATATATATATATATATAGCTCGATGTGATACGAATTTTTATTTACATTTATTTCCAGAAACATTTTACACCCAAATTTTTCAAACTGTATCTATATTCTTTTTATATTTATATATTTCGATTAAATTAATTAGTGTAATTGTTTAATGTCCCGATGAGACTTTATAGCGTAAGCTTTTAATTTTCTTGAATTATTAATTCGTTAATTCTTCGAGCATTCGATCGTATTTCGATCGCTCTTTTTTCGTCGGAGAGAAAATCGGTGTCGTATCGAGCGACTGCTGAGAGAATAAAACGATTTCGTAGTATATGTCTATGTACAATATAATGTATATAGTATTTCCGAAACGTGTTATCGGTAGAGAGGGCATATAGGTAAAACACAAATCGAACTTTCGAGGAGTATTGTCGCGCTCTTCGAAATTTTTGGGTCGTCCTCTCTCGCGTCGACACAGGTTGGCACTCACAGGACCGTAAATCACGCGTTAAAACGCGTAAACTGTCGCGTACTCTCTGCTCTCTCCTTTACGTTTCTCTCGGTGAGTACAACCCCGAGCCCGGAAAAGCCGTTGAACAAAACGGGGAGAAAAGCCAGGAGTGAGAGAGAGAGAGAGAGAGGGTGGGTGAATAGGGGGATGGAGAGTTAGGCGGGGGAGTGGAATTTGCCAGGGTATAAACCGAGAGGGATGTTACCGCGTGGCGTCGAATCGTAAACGTCGCTGGACCACTTTGTCCAGACCGGAGAGGCACAGGCAGAAAGCAGAGAGGGAGAGAGGGAGAGAGAGTGAGAGAGCACCGGTAGAGGTCGAACGGCTCTCGCCACTGGAGCCCCATTTACCGGGCAATCCCATAACGAAAATTAATGGACCGAGAGGTTACTACTTCCGGTTCGCCCTCCTCTCTCGACGATAGAACGAGATCCATGGGCGCGCCTGATTTCTACGTCTTTTCTAGATTTTCCCACAGTTTGTTGCGATTAAAAAAAAGCCCTCAAAAAAATAAAAATATAACAATGCATGATCTTAAAATTTAATTTTAATAATCCAAAAAATTCTATCTCTCGATTAAAAAATTATCAGAATATTATTCTTATCAGCTTTATTAAAAACGACGATAATCTATTTTATCACCGATGAACGAGAATTTAACGCAAGTAACTGTCGAGCTGTTTTCAGCATGTGTGAAATAATTCAAAGGGTGGTACGTCGCGCGTTATGAAATTGAGAGACCACGTGAACGAAACTCTTCCAATATGTTCCTCATCTGCGTACCATCGCCGACTGATGAGAGAGGGAGGGAGAGGGGGAGAGAGAGAGAGAGAGAGAGAGAGAGAGGGTGCGGGGTGAGTTAGTGCACGAGGACGTAGACGCGAATCGATAATGATAAGCACTTTGGCGAAAAACGAGCCTTCCCTCCGTCTCGTCCCATCCCACCTCGCCCTTTCCGACGTTACCTTTTCCCCGTCTATTCCTCCACTGCGGACTCTCTCTCTCTCTCGCTCACTACCTACTCTACATTATATATATATATATATATATATCTATATCTATATATAATCTCTTCTCTGGCATCGTTCTCTCGTTCTCCGGGCCGCAACCACCCTCTTCCGTGGGAATATTGGTAAGCACATCGAACGTTGCGGCAGATAACCGCGTTACGCTTTTGCCGGATACCATCCTCCCTCACCCCCCGGCCACGGAGTCCGGGCGAAAACGAGCTTTGCCTCGACCGATTTAGGCTACGTTCATCGCCATCGCCTCTCCTCGTCAGACATCGATTAGAACAAATTTAACGATAAAATGTGTTAAAAAAAAAAAAGAAATTCACCACGAAAAATGTGTCTTGATTTTTTTTTCGAACTACTCGCGACGATTTATACTTTTACGCTGATGACGAAATCGTTACTTTCGTCAGACGTTTGCAATTTTTATAGAAAAAAGATGTATATATATGATCGCGAGTAAAAAATTGCCATTCGGACTTGGGGGGGGGGGGGGCGTCGTCGCAGGGTCTCGAACTTTTCCACGTTGAAGGAAAAGTGCGCACCGAACAACTTTTGCATGCATCAGCATCTTCCAGGCCTTTCTCCCGACGCAACAATCTTCTGTATTTACATATATATACTTATATACATATATATACATATATATTTATATAGCTATAAAATTCTATGCTCTTCGTTAAACTACCACTATTATAGGCCCGCTGCATACACAAGTTGCAACGTTACAGCGGAACGTCGACGTAATCGAGAGACGGATGCGCATAACTGTACATACGCGCGTAATATCGTGCATCCATCGGCGGACGAAGAAGGGAGAGAAAGAGAGAAAGAGAGAGAGAGCGGGGGGGGGGGGCGTGGAAGAAAATAGCGTAGAAAAGAACGAGATTATGACGAGGGAAGGGCGGGGGGAGGGAGGGGTGCATGGCGAGAGTAAATGGGGACACACGAGAGCGAGCCTACAAACTCTCCCTCTCTCGTTCTCTCTCTCTCTCTCTCTCTACACATCGTGTACGTGTGTAACGTGATGCTGGTTGTGTGGGTTAAAGGCTGGAGCGTTTTTGATGCACGCCAATCATCAGCGCGTTGTTGCACTCACCGAGCGAAGCTCGAAGAGAGAAAGAGTTGGGTGAGGGAGAGCGAGGAGAGAAGCAGACCCACCCCGTTTACGAGAGAGCCCATCAACTCTATAGTTTATCAGTGAGAAAAAAAGAGAAGCGAGACTTTGCGACTCGTGCCGTTGGCTATATAATATTTCATTTGTTTGTTTTTATATTTAATCGTTGAGCTATAATTTTCTTTTTTAGCGTGAAAATATAGAAGCGAAATTGTTCGAAGGGTTTTACTGGACGAATTAAACGTAATTATTAAAAGATCGTCGGAACGATTTTGTTTTCCACGTATCGCGATGTACAACCGTTTTCTTTTTTGTTTTTTTTTCGGTCTATATTGAATTTTTGTATCGATAATCGGAGCTCGCGAATGAAAGACGCAATAGTCGAGACATACTTGACGAGAGCTCGGAACTAATTTCCAAGCTCGAATGATTCATTTAATAGAGCCATTAAATGATTTTATTATCGAGTCGTATCCTGCCTCGGTGCATTAGCTCCCGAACAAAATCCTTCGTCGGGAGATACGTCGCAATAATGATTTATAATTTTTCCACGCTCAAGGTCTCACCGGGATATCGTTTAGTGCCTTGGTGAGAAACGATCTCGCCGCGTTCGAATTCCTCGCCCATTACGATTTTTATAGATTTCACCTCATAATTTTGTTTACACAAAAACAACCAAAGAAAAATTAGAAAAAGAAAGATCGACGAGCATACATTCAACCACGTAGGTTTTTATTCGTTCGTCGAGTCGATCGTTGGAATGAGAAAGAGAAAAAAAGAAAATAATAAATGAAAAATTTTCACTAAGAGGAAAAAAAATGTAATTTTATTGAAAATTATATTTTCCCTGGCGCAGGCGCATGATCCACGATTAAAATGGAAGCGTATATCGCACAGTCGCCGATAGTATACGCTCGAGGATGTTTCTTCAGCGCGGCGGTAATAAAATCATAGGCTCTCGTGGAGTATCTCTAATGTATGTATTACGAAAATCGTTAATAATCGTTTTCGAATAAAAAAGTTCAAAGCTCCGTGAACTCCCACGGAAGCGCAAGAACGAGGGGAATGGAGAGAAAGGAAACGCGAGAGAGAGAGAGAGAGAGAGAGAGAGAGCGAGAGAGCAGGCAAAAAGAAGAGGAAGAAAGAAAAGAAAGACAAAAAAGAAAAGATGAAACGATTCGCACGGGGAAGCTGAAGAAGCTGGGAAAGGGGGGACCACCCGGTGTTAACGCGATTTTGAGGAAGGGCGATCGGCGTAAAGCCAACCGAGCGAGAAGCGGCAAAATACGACGCGGAGCGGCGATATACACGAGTTCGCAAAGATCCGTGGCCACGCTCTTTCTCTCTCTCTCTCTCTCTTTTCAGGCAGAGAGAGCGAGAGAGAGAGATGAGGATGAGAAGCTGGAAAGGAAGGTAAAGATACAAGGACTATATACATCGCAGTCGCTCGTACGCAAGAAAACGCAGTGTACGATAAAGACCATGAGAGAGAAAGAGAGAGAGAGAGAGAGAGAGAGAGAGAGAGAGAGAGAGAGAGAGAGAGAGAGAGAGAGAGCTGCAGAACGCCGATCTCGCAACAAATCTATTTCCACGCTATGGCAAAAACGGAAGACACGCCGTGCTCTCTGGGTTGCCCTGGCTGCCGAGTAATGAACTAATCTAGCAAGGTCCGCCGAGCTCGCTATCTATCTCGCTCTCTCTCTCTCTCTTCTCTCGGTGCGCGAGATCACTGAGTGCTGGACCGAGAAAAGGGAGCGAAGGGAAACGACGACTTCGCTCGGTACATTATTTCCATATATATATATATATATATATATATATTTCTCCTGCATTCGTTCACTATATATATATATATATACAGAAGACGAATGAAGGGGAAAGAACAAGAGGGTGAGAGAGAAAGAGAGAGAGAGAGGGTAGAAACTTTTGCCGCGGCTTAATAACATGAGTTTTTCCTGGCTCGGGACGCTCCGCGCGGAGTGAACGCTCGGAGAGACGAATGAGATAGCGAAATGGAGGTTGTTCCAATGGGAGAGAGAGAAACATAGAGAGAGCGCGGGTGCAGCATCTCCGAGCTGGTAAACACCGTGACGCTCTCTTTATTCACTCCTCCGTCACTCTCTCTCACTCTCTCTTTCTCTCTCTTTCGCTTCACGTGTCTCTGCGTAATTTCGTGACTCTTGTAAATTCACAGCGAGGCAGAGAATAAAAAAAAAGAAAAAAGAAACGAATGTAAAGACAACACACGCGAAGTGCGTGTGCAATTGCACTTACGGACTACGACGCTTTTATAATTGTCCGGGAACTGTACCTACATCATCATTATTATTATTATTATTATATTCTTAATGACCGCTATAATTTGTCGAATAACCTGTCAACCACCGCCCTCTCACCGTAAAATTGAAATCGAGGGGGGAACGGGGAACGAGAATGTTTGTTTAATTATTCCTGGAGAAAAAATTCTTTACGCGAAGATTCGAGGGTTCGAGCGTTATTATTATTATTATTGTTATTATTATTATTATTATTATGTGAAAAAGGGGATGCGGAATTCACTCTCGAAGAAGATGAGGGTATACGTACGGAAGAGCTCACCGGCCCTTCCTTGATAAGTAGGTACGGAGTGGGACAGTATGAGTAAGGGTGGTAAGAGGGGGTTGGGGTAGAATATCGCGAGCATTTTCAACCTCTAACTCCCGTCCTTCTGAATTCTCTTTCGCGCGGTAGTCGGAGTCACGACTAGGGGGGTTAAGGGGGTTTACGAAGAGGTTTAATAATAATAACGCCACGAGAGGATATTTTCTCCACCGTCTACGACGGAAACGACAACGAGGACTCGGCTCCTCGCTCTATCTCTCTTCGTATTCGTCGGTAACAGCGAATTCTCATCTACGATGAGAAAGAGTGAGTGAGAGTGAGAGAGAGACGAAGAGAGACGAAGAGAGAGAGAGAGAGAGAGAGAGAGAGAGAGAGAGGGATAATGATAGTCGCGGGGGTGCGGCGAGCTCACGGAGCACGGTTAATGCGTGGTTGCCCCTCGTGAGGCGAACGTCCGACGTGCTCGTCCCTCTTCACCCCTTTACATTTCTCCTTTCTTCCTCTTTCACTCCGTTTCGTCTTTATTATAAAAAAAAATAATTATGACAATAACGACGATATTTTGAAAAGTTCTTCCGGAAACTTGTCGAAACGAGTTTGTGAGATGTCGTTCGAAAGATAAAAAATTCGGGTCTCGAAACAATTCGGCTCAACTCGAAATATCACCCTTTCTCTCGTAGACTCGTGCCGTTTTTCGTATTCGCACGCGAAGCTTTTATAATCACGTTCGCGAACAAGACGAGAGGGATAAAGAGTGATATCGTTTGAGACTCGTAAACGGCTCGGCAGCGGAGTGTACGGGCCACGATTTCTTCGCTTCCGTGCGACGTAAGGCTTCGACGCTCGAAGCGGAGAGCAACGGAGACGATGCGAGATTCGCGAGTAGGGGAGAGTGGGGTAATTGCGGACACTTAAAGAAAACCTTCAATAAAAGTCAAAATATTAGTACGAATCAGTTTCTTTTTATTAATCATTACACTTTGGTCATTACCTAACGAGATCAACATCATTAATTATTTATAATTAATCAACAAACGATGATATTTAAAAAAGAAAAAAATCTTACTGTCCGTTATTACCCAATGCCATTGGGGTAAATACGGACACGCTTTGGGGTAATTACGAACCATCACCATTTCCCTTACAAAAATCACAAACATAGCCGCTTGATGAGGATCCGCCTGTACAATTTGCATGTGCCCATTGTAAGCATTTCTTGCACATTATCCAATCTTCTGTAGGAGGTGAACAATACTTTTCATTACAAAAAATGCAAAAATACGCTTCGTCCTCCTTATCAGTGTCAACATTTTTTAGATTTTTGACACTTTTTCGGGACTTTGTAATCTTGTTGTTCGGTTCCTTGTCATTTTTTGTTCTAGTCTCTACTTTTCTTCTTTTATTACCCATACCTATATGTTTTCTTTCAAGGAACTTCTTTTGCTTCTCTAATTTTTCATGATCTTTCTTTTCTAGCTCAGATTTTTCAGGAGTGCTGGTAAAAATTATCGAATGTATTTTAGCTGAATGCAATAAAATTTCATAAAGTATATATACGCTCAGTCGAAGGACTAAAGATCTAGGGGTAATTGCGGACGTCCGGGATTACCCCACACCGCATGTCCGCAATTGACCCAAACTGACTTCGACAATTAAAAAAATCAAAGCTTATAGGTCAGGTTTACTTAAATTATTTCTTGATATAGGATTTTACGGCTATTTATAATAACTGTTCATAACTAAAGAAAGTATTTCGCTAGTACACATACAGCTCCATAAACACAACATTTCAAATCATGAAAAATTATAACAAATATCATAGAAATCTTTAATAAGACTTACCTTGAAACATGCGGTCGGGGTGCCGTTCTGTCAACTTTCCGTGCACTATCGGTGGCTAAAACAATCGCATCACTGCATTAGCGGACCTGGAGGGGAGCTAGCCTACCAAATACCAAGGTTACGCACGCGAGGTTACGCACTACACATTACTGTATATACCTATACATATATAAAAAAAAGATATACATATATATATATATATATATATATATATATATATATATATATATAGTTGGATGTTACCTGGAGGTATAACGAGCGAGTAGAGTTAAAAGAGTGAAAAATCACCGATGCCGATGAGAACGGATGTATAACCGCGAGTAAAAGAAAGAGAGAGAGAGAGAGAGAGAGAGAGAGAGACTCTCTCTTCGGGCTCGTAAAATTCAAACACCGTCGTGTAAATCCAAACGCCTCTCGATGCGCCCGGTCTTATATCGGCAAGGGTCTAAGAGCGAGTGAGAGAAAAGCCGATTCGTACGAGAGGCATTATATCGCGCGAGTAGATACAACGAGAGAGGAAGCCCTGTAGGTATATAAGCATATGGATATATATATATATAGTTATATTAATACGTATAGATATATAGTATACGTATTACCCTTCCAGACATCGTTCTCCTCTCGTAAATATCCGGCACGTACGTCCGATCTTGTTCAACCCCTTTGCACGAAAACACACACGCACCTGCTGCATTGAGACTTTGTCTATATATATATATATTTGTCTATATATATATGTGTATGTATGTATGTATATAAAATACTATGTGTACTATATGTGTTACAGTCTCGAGAGAAACATCGGAGATTGTTCTTGGCTGCTGCCTATTAGCGAATTCCAAGTGCGTGAGGACGAGCTATCTACTAAACTTTAAGTCTGCCTCTGTCTATAGATATATAGCCGAGTGGTTTTACGGTTCTATATACGTAGTAGTAGCGATTATACGAATCCGCGAAAGTGGGTTGAGGGCAGATGAATTTCAGCACCCTTCGTTCCTCGAGTTTCAGCGATTCTCTATCGTCCGTGAGAAGTCAGTGAAAAGATTGAAAAAGTGAATATTTCCGTAAATTGCAATATATATCGAGATTATAATGGTTATATTCTTGTGGCGCGGAAAATTTACAAATCCTTGATCTCCAATTGAGACCTTTTTCTAAGATTTGACCCTCGACACGTGCCGATAGTTGATACTCGTAATTTACTTTCTTTCTACTTAATTTCAGTCGGAGTGTAAGTATTAGGGGAAAGATGACATACTTTTTGTTTGGAGGCAAATATTTGATTATTGAAAGGAGATAAAAAATAAATCTGAGGGTACACATTAAAAACGTTTATTTACGAACACATAAAATGATTTTGACACTAAAGAAAATGATAGAATAGAAATAAAATAACAAAAACACCAATCATCTTCAAGTGGGTATGTTGACACACATCAGTCTAAGTTGACATACCTAATTATCGGTGCACAATTCACACTTGAACATTTTGGATCTTGCTGCAACGCCACCACATAGAGTGTGGCACCATTGCTTACACAACTAGCAACATACCCAATATCTCCTGGCTTCGATTTGCTATATAATTCGTTGCAATAAAGGCATGCCGCATCGGAATCATCATTATCAATAGCGTTTTGAGGAAAATCTTTCGCAGGTCTAGCATCTGAGTCTAAACGTAAATAAAACATCATTTTTAAGTATTCTCACACGTCGAGAACTTGAGGGTAAGATGACATACTATGTCATCTTAAGTCGAAGGTTGATATGTCATCTTACCCCACGAGGTAGACAATATTTATCGCCTTTTGCGACTTAAAACTTTGAGGTTGCTTAAATAATTCTCCGATATTCATAGTCCATATTAATCACAGTTCATAACAAAGTAATCAATACAACAAAAAACGTACCTGATACAAATTTATCGCCAGAAATACTTTCAACACAAAAATATTTTTGAGTGACGAAATCAAAACATTGCACACCATGTCCAAACAACGCAAGCGAGCGGTCACTGAAGTTTTGAGTGGTGACACCATCTGTGAGTCGACATATAAACGTCGTCTAGGAACTTGTGGTACGTATAGTTTAACAGATAGAAGCCCTGTGTCATATCTTACCTGAGTATGTCATCTTAAGCACAATTCTCCTACACGTGACAACGACCTGCACGTTTCGACAACGTATAACGAAACGACTTTGACCGAGCGCTGTCACGAAAAATGTTTTACCGGTCCATGACGGACTCCTGCCGGTGCGATCTGAACATAGGTGTAAAATTGTCGTGCTAGTGTCGATATACGTGCCGTTGCCGTTACGTAACGGTCCATGGCGTATAATTTGATTCAGCACGAGTGAAAATTTGATAAACCTCGATTAATCTTCTGCTAGAGATGAGATTGAAAAAATTAAAAATACGTTACACTCGATCTTTCACATTTTCACAAAAATGATGAATAAAAATTGATAAAATTCAAAACTACCGGAGTTTGTTCCCGTGTATTTTTTTTACCGCGAATAATTGTATATAAGGAGGAAACATTGGCAATCGTCTCGAAACGAGGTTCTCGCACGCTGCGATACACGAGAGCCGCGTGTGCGAGGGATTCTCTCGTTGCCGATATAACTAGCGACGAGAGAACTACAGAGAGAGAGAGAGAGAGAGAGCGAGAGAGAGAGAGAATACCTCTTCTCTCGGCGAGGTAGCGAAAGCCGTGAGATGAGACAGACCGTTATTTGACGATACACCTTACGCAGAGGGGGAGAATACCGAGAGGAGATGAGAGAAAGAGGAAAGATTCAACGGGCGCGCTCCAATGTTGTTAGACTAAATGGCAGGAGCGTGCAGTGGTTGATCGTTCGACGGGGCCAGTGGGAAATTATGGTGTCGTAACGCCAATCAGGCTGGCATTCGACGTTGCCGCCAACGCCAAACTAGCATCGCTTATATATATATATACGCGAGACGTATATACACGAGTACATAGATATACGTATATAGTACGTTTACTGTTAAGGATACTTTAAGGACCTCTTCGAAAGAGTGCCGCGTTCTCGTCCTCCAAGGATCTTCATCAATCACTCGATTTCGAAAGAAATTTTTTTTTTCATTCAACTTAAAAACTCGTTTGAAGATTTTTCGTTTAAATTTCTTCTTAATCGTTCAATCGTCACGAACTATATGTAAAAATAATGAAATCAAGAACTGCGTAGGATTGAGAAGAGCGCCAGGCGGAAGGGAAGCTCAAAGTTGTTCTTTCTCTCTCTCTGTCTCTGTCTCTTTCTCTGTCTGGACTGATGGCACATATGCGTGCCTGCCCGGATTCGTGCGTGCGTGAGCCCATATACATGTATGCGTGAGTCCTTCTTCACCGTGCTGTCACGCACGCTGGTAGAGTCAGAAAGACAGAGAGAGAGAGAGAGAGAGAGAGAGAGAGAAAGAGAGAGAGAAAGAGAGATCCTATCTCGCCCAAGTGGCCTCGCCATTACTGGGCCGAGACGCGTATTACGACTTGACTCCGTCTACTAATGTGACTTCGCGCCAATACTGCACAGTTTTGTGCTTTTGTGCAGCTTTCGCTATAATAATAAAAAAGAAACGTATTGAAAAAAAACATACATTTTTTTATTATTACCACGTTGGGTCGTGCGTGGGAATCAAAAAACCAAAGGTACCACGGAGGTTTTTCCCCGTGGATAAAAAAAACTACGTGTGTATTCGCGCAATTAATTCCGCGAACGTCGAGTTTCCACGATGCGCGAGATTGAGCCCTAGGCGCGTTGCTAGTCAGCGTGAAACAAGTGAGAGAGGGACAGAGACAAAAGAGAGAAAGAGAGAGAGACGAAGATCCTGCGGTATATCGTGCGTGCGCGATAAGACAGAGATAGGAGCGTGTCGCGGTTTGATAAAGCACGCTCTTCGCCGAGTGCGTGTTTTCGTGCCTTGGTGATTTTACGCCGCGACGATTAACAAAACGAGAGGAAAATCCATCGAAGCCAACGACAAGAACGGCTTCGTGATTTTTTTCTTTCTCATCGCTTCCCGTACCTCGAACAGAGATAAGTAGATTAATAAAAATAAAAATAAAAAATTTTTTAAAAGAGAGATATGCATTTTCCGTTAGAAACTATAATTTCAAGAAAAATCATTTTTATCCCGATAATTACGACTATAGAAAAAAAAATCACTCAATCCTATCGACGTACGGATCTCCAGTGGCCTGTAAAAAAAAATTGCTCTCTGCCTCAATAACGTAACGCGTTGCATTTTGCCTGCACGGGCTGCGTCATCGGTGACGTACGGGAAATCACACAGGCTGAATTTCGGTAAATCGTTCGAGCTGGTATTCCCGCGAGAGGTCCTTCGCAACAATACCATCAATGTGTATGTATATATATATATATATATGTGTATATCAGTGTATAACAGAGAGGAGAGCAACGAGTAGAGAGCTCGCCATGCGCTTCCGGTCGCGCGATACGTATCGCGATTCCTCGCGTCGGATCTGGCAATTAGCAATCACGCATATATATTCCGTAACGCTCTTGCGTAACGACGTACCCAGCAGCAGCTAGAGGTAGCTAGCAACCCAACGAGAGAGAAGATTATCATCGCGCCCGCGTCGTCCGTCTGTTGTACTCGTATACAGACAAACATACACACACAAACACAAATATATATATATATGTATGTATAGGTATATAGGTATGTATATATAGGTAGGTATATACTTACATTAGACACATAAATCTTTTCTACCGACTTTAACCATGCATGCGCGCGCGCGCACACACACACACAAATATACAGTTGAAAGAAAGAAAAAAAAATTGCCACCTACGCGAGCAAATGCGTTTCCACGTGGAATCCTCGTAGATTGACTGTATCTTACAGTCCCCTCTCGAAGTGACCGTCTATTAACAGGTTCCACTCTAACATTGTCGCGACGGTGATGATCGACTTCCGGAAATGCATCAACAGCATATTTTTCTTTTTCTTTTTTTGTTCTTCATTATTTCAAGCTTTACAATTTGAAGATCTTACGCTTTGGTACATTTTTTTATTTTCTCTCTCTCTCTCTCTCTCTCTCTTCTCGTTCTTCTTCGAGGGACAAGTAGAGAAAGGCTCGATTTTTTTTTCGGAACGCACGCGAGATACATCCGTACGTTCGCATCGATACAGAGGCGTATTCATCCAGCTGCGCAAAAGGGGGATAGCCGCATAATTATACACCCTTTGTAGCTATATGTCCCTGTATGTGGGTGTGTGTGTGTGTGTGTGTATGTGTGTGTGTGTGTATACGTGGATTTTTTATATCGCAGTTGGCACGCATTACGTGTCGCATGATTATTTTTTTCTTTCTTCTATTATTATTTTTATTTCTCGGTTTTTCCCTCTTCCTCGCCTCCACCGCCCCCCCCCCCTCCTCCACCATCCCTCACCGAGCCCTCTCTTCGTCAGAGATCCATAAAGTATGATCTAGATCCATGCGAGGAACTTAATGCGTTCCCGACCTAACTCTAGGTAACAACCGTCTACCTCGCCACTACGCCGTATATTTTACGACAATTTTATATTATTTTATACTTTTACGTGGCGGAATGAGAAAGAGAGAGAGAGAGAGAGAGAGAGAGGGAGAGAGAGAACAGAAGCGATGGAAAGATTTTTTTTTTTTTTTTTGTTTTTAATTCGTATCGCTCCGTGAGTGTACACGTGTTTGTTAGCCAACGCGGTCTATTTCAATTAAACCGACACGACAGCCGGTCCCAGCAGGACACCTGTGGCGAGGTGTCCCGGGCGACCGGGGCCAAAACTCTTCACCCGCCCGTTTTCCCATTTTTTTTTACGTTTTCTAAAATTTTTTTTAGTTTTTCTTTGTTTTTTATCTTTTTTGTTTTCGTTCATCTACTTGTCACAGGGTCTCCGCACCGACCCCGAGAGAACGCTCCGTTTTAAGCACGTCGAGAGGGTGTGTGTGTGTGTGTGTGTGTGAGAGAGAGAGAGAGAGAGAGAGAGAGAGAAAGAGATTTCCCGCGCGACTAATTGGTCGTAACGTTCGCGCCCTCGAGAACGAAAAAAAACAAACACACACACGCCCAATTTTTCGTGCTCAAAATTAGCTAAACTCTTATGCCTTGTAGAAGATTGACGAAAAAATAAAAGACAATAACAAACAAAACAAAAACGCATTTTACGAAAGAAAGACAAAAAAATATTTGCAAAAATTCACACGATCGACGACGAATCGACGATGTTTTTTTTATTATTATTATTTTTGTTCGCAACGTGTTTAGGTACGGAGGCGTGCGTGCTGGTCTTAGCCACGGTCGCGATATAAAATAACTTCCACCGGTACCGAGCGCGATAATTTTGGAAAATTGGCTCGATGCACGACATCCTTCGATAAAGCGAAGTGGTGGTGAGAGGGGGTGGGAGGCAGTGACGGGGGTGGGGGGAAAATGAGAAAAAAAAATATATCGATCGTACACCGTACGTAACGCTACGTACGCGTACAAATACGAGTCCGTATCGTTATTAAACAAGACGTGTGCTTTATAACGTGATCGAAGCTTTCTATACGCGTTTCATACGTAGGTATACGTCGAAGTAGCCTTTATAGTTCTCCTCTCATATATATAATGGTAAGAGATGGAAATGGGCTTTTGCTATATAGTATACGTCCAGGTTCGAGAAACTACGGGGGGCGTTTGGTTAAGTGGATATTTGCAGAGGTGAGCAAACAGTCGCCCGGACGATGTCTCGTCGACGCAAAAGGACGAGACGCAATGTACGAGATGCGGACGAGGGAAGAGAACTCGGTTCATTATGTATAATACGATATATATATATATATATATGGGTGTGTGTGTGTGTAGATGTGTTGATATAGGTATGTATGAAAAAGGGACGAACCCATTTCAGAACTTGGATCGATCCTGAATAGTTCAATCGTATCGTTTCTATGTATATATGTGTGTGTAACCCAAATTATGTAATATCGTAATATCAATGTCCAATCACATTAATATTGAGAATGTAAGTAATTACCAAAAAGTCAAAATACGAAATTTCAAAGTCAAGGTACGATGCCCGAGTATACGTGACGCGAAACGATTTATACTTGACGCGAACGAAAATACATTGATACGTTAATTAATTGAATGTAAATAATAATGATTATAAATCAACGATAATTTTGTATATCGTTCAATATATTTTTCATCGAATTCTCATAATACACAGCTTTATTTATCGAGGCGAAGTAATGAATTTATTTAAAATTTAAAAAATATCTTTTTCCAGGTAGAGATACAATTTCGTGCATGAAAAAGAAAAATGATCGAGTCGGAATCGTATAGCGCGTTAGCGGAAACAGCCGCGAGTTGAAGTAGGGCCCCGAAGGGCTTTCGTTGAAACCGAGAGAAAGGGAGAAAAAGGTGACGCGTGAAGCATATTACACGCGTTTTCCAGTATCCTCGACACACATTTACGTATATACATACATACATATGTAGGTACGTACCTATAGATACGAGGAAGAAACTTGCGAGGCCTCTCTCGCGGGTCTTGGCTTTTCGCTCTTTGCCTGCGTGCATACCGCGACGGTATGGAGTCAGCTCGGAACGAAGCGCAGACCGGGGTAAAGAGGAAGAGAACTAGAGAACCCGATGTGTGAGAGAGAAGTAGAAGGAGAGAAAGAGAGAGAGAGGGGCTGGGGGGAGAAAGAGAGAGAGAGAGAGAGAGAGAGAGAGAAGAGTATGAGTGGAGAACGCGCCCGGTAAGCGCTTTTAATTTTATACCACGCGAGAGGCATCGCTGAGGCGCATGCAGTCAGTATCTCTCTCTCTCTCTCTCTCTCGGGGGAGAGGGCGAAGAAACACGAAGGGGTACAAAACGCGCCCCCTAACCCTCAAGAGAGTCCTCTCTCTCTCTCTCTCTCTCTCTTCGTCTCTCTACCCCCTCACTTCAATTGCCTCATTCTCCTTTCGCTTCTTTCAACCTCCGAGCACTATAACCACAGAGAGAGGCAAAGCCGACGGTTATACATCCTTCTCTCTCTCTCCCTCTCGCGCTCTCTCTCTCGTTGAGGTTCACCGTGGCGAATCGCCGACGAGACTCACGATCGATATTATATTCGCTTATCCGTAACGAGAGTGTGAGCCTTCTGTATTAGTATGTATTACACAGATATATCTATATGTATATACGTGGCTATGTGTATCGTGTATATTACACGAAGCGACGCAGCCTCGTCGAGCCGTGAATCAAAAGCTCGTCCGATCGACGAAATAGAAAAAAATAATAAAAAAAAAGAAGAAAGAGAGAAAGAGAGAGAGAAAAAAGATTATAAAGTGTTGGGGGAGGGGGGTCGTGGACTCTCCGGGGATGTACAGTGGAAAATGAAAAAAAAAATTTATACAACGCGACGAAGAAGAGTACGAGGGAAAAATCTATGCAACGACATCACACCCACGATATGCGATAGGTGGCTCTCGCCCCCCCCCCCCCCCCGCCGCGTGGTACACGTATACGCGAACGTATTAACGACTTGTGTGATCTGTGTTTGTGTTAACAGCGAGAAGGTCGACGTACGCCCGGCTATCGATAACGGACTGGCATGACGAGGTCTAATGAAAAGTAATAACCATGTTTTAGCGGTATAGCGAATCGCCGATTATTCCACGTTGTTCATCGACGATTTTCGTTCCATCGGATGGAATTTACATCGTTTTATATTTAACGGCTATCGCGGATCTTGAATGAGCGAGCTTTTTCTTTATTTTTATTGAGCTTTTTTTTTGTAGGTCAAGATATTGACAATATTCTCCGTTATTTTTCGATGTAGTTAATTGCTTTTTTTTTTTAATAGAGAATTTATTAGATAGATTATAATTAAAAACATAATTCGCATAAATTGTTTTTTTTTTTTTTTCAAATAGAAATTTTGTATCGTTATCGTCAATCGTTCGAATTATAATATTATTCATTGAGAAAATTTGTTTAATTCGTCACGTGAATTTATCAATGTAGAAAATTGAAGAAAAATAAAAAATCAGCGAAGATTGTAAGGAAATCGTGAATATTTGCATTCGTGTAACAAACCGCGTGTATTTGCCTATGTACATCGCGTTCTCAGTTCCGTTTCTTCCATCAATCATGCATACACACGCACACGAAGACATAGGTGGAGAAGAGAGGGAGAGAGAGAGAGAGAGAAAGACAGAGATCGATATACGGTAGATATTAGCTGGAAAAAGAGAGATAGAGATAGATAAAGAGGGAGAGCGATGGTGGTGGGTTACATCGACGCATAATTATATCGTCGATCGTTCGTGGAAGAGAAGTTTTTGAATATGCGATTTTTCCCCACTCGTCAATTTTGCGTGTAACGCTCACGCACATATATCCACTTCTCTCTCTCTCTCTCTCTCTCTCTCTCTCTCTCGTTCTCGAAGCCGATGGAGAGAAGGAATTGAGGAGAGAGCGAGAGAGAGAGAGAGAGAGAGAGAGAGAGAGGCGAAGATTGAAACGGGAGGAAAGAGAGACGAAATGAGAGGCAGAGAGCGTTGCAAAGCGGATAAACGCGTTCCCACGAAGATCTCGCGGGCCTTCTCTCTGTGCGCGCGCTCGTTAGCTCTCTCGGGAGCGCAAAGGTTTCCTCTCGCGCCTCTCTCTATCCACCGTATACCGTATAAATGTATAAAGAAGAAGAATAAGAAAAAGACGAAGAAGAAGAAGAAGAAACGAAGTGGGGAAAGAAGAACAAGAAGAAACGGTGGCCAGCACAGAAGCTAAATCGCATGTATGTGCTTGGATAGCTATTCGGAAGTCCTTTTTTCCAGTAGGTAAATCATTACGCGTCCTTGACCCTCCTCAACAATACGAAAAAGCCCAAAAGTCCAAAGACAATAAAAATCCTAATTTCTCAAAGATGATCGAACGATGCGTTCGATATTATTAATAATAAATCGTTAATAATTATTATTCACGAGGAATTATCGTTATTCATCGAATGAACAATTATTTCGTTGGTTCTATTCTCTGATTTACGTGAATTTCTTTCGCTTACATGTCGAGGACGTGGATGATGAGAAATTGAAAGGATGAGCTCTTGAATATACACACACACACAGATAGACAGACACACGAGTAGTTCCTGTAGCATGCAACAAGGTATGGCAGTCGGTATCGTTTCCTTGATACGCAGGATTTCTATACGCGCTCGTGATCACGAGCAATTAATTTCATTAACGAGGAGAGAAAATAACACATATACGAAGGTACCGGAGAATCAGGATCTGTGAAATAAATTGCCGCGGCAAGGATTAGCCACGGTGAAGAAACGGTTTGTGCAAAATGCAATATTTGAAATAAATATTTCTTAAAAAAAAAAAATAATAAACATAATAATAACAACAACGATAAAAACAAAACTTCATTTCCAAGATCAATTTTTCATCGTGCCATTTAACTCAACATTGAAATGATCCAATGATCATTCTCCCGGATATCAAACCGCGAGTATCCCAACGCAGAGATAATTCACGACTGTGGGCAACGAAAGGAAAACGTTTCCCAGAGATTTCATTTCTACATTTACCTCTCTCTCTCTCTCTCTCTCTCTCTCTCTCCCTCTCCATATAATATATAGAGAGAAAAATACAGATAATAATTGTAAGATAAACGAGATCGTGCACGACCATGGTAGCAGGGACGGACGAGAAAATCCTGGCAACGTTTAATAGAGGCTCGGTGCGTATGGACGAAAGAGAGAGAAAAAAAGGAATCCACTCCAGACTGAAAGCGCGCTTAATAGTTTAACCCGTGTACCGAGCGGGCCCTCCCTCCCTCCACCACCCCCCCCCCACCCACTTCCCTTCGTATATTTCTCTGTACAATATTAAATAGTACGTATAATGTAGTACAAGTGCACGCATTTACTATACGTTACAACTTTTCTCGAAGCAATATCGCGACCTCACTTATATTGTACATACAAATATACACGCACATATATATGTCTGTATATATATATATATATAGGTACACGTACGGTGAACCATGGAATTGAGAAAGTTTTATGGGGCTCTAATAAGTAGGAATAAAACGGGGCTAGGAAGCATTGGCTTATGGCTTTGGTGGTTTTTCCCTGTGTATGTACAACGCGAACGGAGTAAGCTCTCATTTTCACGATGCCGACGAGGTCGGTGGGCCTCGCGAGACTCCTCGTTCCACGTGTTACGAATCCCGAGAACGATAATACAATGGTCAGATATATATATATATATATATAAATGTGCAGGATAGAGAGACGAACGCGTGTACATAATTTTTGTTATTAATGTTGTAGACAATTTTTCCGAAATATTCATCCGTCAAATGAGACTCTAACGTCTCTGTCCCTCTCACTCTCTCTCTCTCTCTCTCTTTCTTTTTCTCTCGGGGCACACTTCGATATTTTATCGCGTAAGAATAACCGATAATTTTCCGTGACGACTCCATCCGTACGGAGCGTGCGTCTATCCATAAGTATGAAATAATCATTGGAATGCGAGTTAATGTGTGTGGGTGTGTGTGTGTGTGCGCAGAGAAAATACAATGTCGATTGTTATTTGTTGTTACCGAGAAAAACGAGCGAATACGATCGATTATAGTGCACGACTGCGATATTTATCGTCGTACTCTCGTCTTTACTCCCATTAATTTTTTTGATCGATTTATGAAATAAAATTTTAATTAAATTGGTAACGATCGCGTTGATCGATCGAATTTTAATAAAAAAAAAATTAAAAAATATAAACATCGACAAAAAAGAAAAGTCACGGGGATTTAAAGACAAAATTGTTGGCGAACGATATTTATAATAATGTGTATATTAGAAATACGTTTTTTTTTGTCTATCGTTTTCTCTTCTTTTGTCGAGTTCGGAGCGAGGATGGTAGCGAAAACCTTCTCATCGTCGTCTCTTGAGAAGAGTTTTGTGCCTGCGTGCCTAGACGATCGTAATTATTATAAACTCAGGCAGACAAAAAGCATCGTGCGAGCGAACGCCAAGGCAAAATACGATATCGTGTGTAGAGTAAGAGAGAGAGAGAGAGAGAGAGAGGGAGAGTTCGTCTTGAGAGTCGCGAGAGCTCCAAGACATTCACCAGAGTGAAAGAGTGAGTGAGAGAGAGAGAGAGAGAGAGAGAGAGAGAGAGAAGGGAAGAACTCGGGATGTTCTCTCTCGCCGATCTCACCATGCGTGCGAGCAGAGCGCGAGCAGAGAGAGCGCCTCGACATAATGCGATTTTTGCGTTCGAAAAATGTGGCAAAAAGCGAACGAAACGGCGTCTGGTTGTGCCGGGGGAAGGAGAGATAAAAACTAGCCAACGAAAAATAAACGAGGGAGATGAAAGCGAGAGAGGGAAAAAGACTTTGACTACCTCTAGTATAGAGCCAGGTAGATTATACACACACAAATACAAACATATATATATCATGGTCTACCACACACACACACACACACACACACACACACAGAGTTAATTTACCATATATGGCAAAAGTCTCGACCTCGAAGCCTAGACCTGCACGCACAATATAATTTTTTTAACTCTCGATAATTATCCCGCAACGATACCACGAAAATTGTCCGTTTAAAAGAAAGACGAGCAAAAAAATCGCATACCAAAATAATGAGTTTCAAAAATCGAACGTCGAGACAAAAAATTCGTGATTAATCAAATATCGATAATAAAATCTGTAAGAACTTAATTTCAATCCAATACCTACCTCGTACTCGAGAATCGCTCGAGAGATTTTTTCAATATCTACGAAACGATACTAACAATAATAATAATAATAATAATAATAATATTGATAATTAAATCGTAATCATCGAACGAACGTACCTCGCTCGATTCTTCGGGTTTCGTTCAACCTCTCGTCTTCGTTCTTGTCCCGCGGAGACAAAGCGGAGCGAAGCGACAGGACTCCTCGTGAGAGCCTGAAGAAAATCGGTCCCGAATCGCGATGGTGAAGGTCACACGGGTAGAATTCGCGCAGAAGGAATCGCTCCCTACCCCCCCCCCCCCCCCCGCCCACCGCCGCCCTCCTTGCCACAACCCTCTCCACACTTTCGTCCTTCTCTCTTTCCCTGGCCACACCGACATCTCGTCCTACCAATCTGACCCTCTCGGGAGTGCTGCCGTTGCTGCTGCTTGCCGCTGCTGCTGCTGGTGCTGCTGCTGCTGCAGAGATCCCGAAACGAATCGATTGCGAAAAAGCGCTCCCGCTGCTCTTTTGCTCTCCTTTTCTCTTGCTATGAGCCCAACCCGTACGTGTGTGTGTGTGTGTGTGTGTGTTTGAGCCACGATGTGATGCGAGAGCTCGAACTCATCCTCCTCTCTCTCTCTCTCTCTTTCTCTTTGTCTCTCTCTCTCTCTCTCTTTCTCTTTGCCACGAACCGGTTCACGGTTCCGCAAAGTTAAGGAAATTGCAGGACGGATCGGCCACGCACCGTAAGTACGCGTCTCTCTGGTACATAATTCTAGGCGATTCTTTCTCTCTCTCTCTCTCTCTCTGTCTCTCTCTCACTCATTCTCTTTCTCTTTTGCTGCCTCTGCCCTTTCTGTTTTTTCCTCAGTCGTTCACTCTCGCCTCACACACGCCTCCTTCTTACTGAAACTCTTGACTATATATATCCTTTATGTGTGTTATATGACTCTCTCTCTTTCTCTCTCTCTCTCTCTCTCTCTCTCTGTCTTTTAGTGTGTTATATCCCTTTGGCGAAAAACGTCGTGGGAGACTCTTTTCTCTCCTCTGGGGCCTGGCTGATCGAAACGAATGTCCCGTGATTACTGGAATCGAGCAACATTCTCCTTCTAGGTATACGTTTCTTTACATATACATATATAATCCTCGTTTTTCCCTCTCGTTTCGCCTTTTTATGACGCTGAACGAGCTCGCGAATTTATTCGATTTTGTACCATCGACGATAATTCAATTATTAATTTAACCGCGACCGAGAAAAAACGAGAGAATTTCATTCTTTAAAAAAATTTTTTTTTTTTTACTTTGAGAGTTTCTCAAATGTTGTTACTTGTTTTATTAATTTTTTTCGCTCACACCCCAGATTCCAAAATATCGCGCAAATATTCGAGATTACGCGATCATTTGGATTCAACGCGTTGAATATCGCATCTGGGTATATTAATTTATAGCCGGACCATAGAAAAATTGGAACGCTGAGGGGATGAAAGAAAAATTTAATTGGCGACGGAAGAGAAGACTCTCTCGGTCGCGTATAAAAATCTTGCTGGAATAAGGAATCGCCGCGTTTTCCCCATGGGTCTCTTCTCTCGAACCAGAAGTAGCTACGAGAGAGAGAGAGAGAGAGAGAGGAGAGAGAGAGAGCGGCAGGCTTCTCGCGGCGGTTCGTACAAAAGAGAGCAGCGGGAACACTGGCGAGCTCGGTTGGCAGACAGCGTGACGATGAACCGCTTCTTCACCCTGTGTGTGCTCGGCCCCCGGACTCCTATATACCTATAGAACGTGGACAGCTCTCTCTCTCTCCCTCTCTCTCGCTTCTTTTGCCCAGTGTCCACGAAGCCTATCATCGTTTTCTCTCGTCCGCACGGTGGGCCGAATCGTTATACGAGTCTCGATTCCTCTCGTTTGCCAAAGCGAAATCACGACGAGACGTCGATTGTTCTCTCATTTCTTTTTATTCTCTCACAAAATGTGACAAAAGAATATTAAAAAAAACAGAAACAAATAGAAAACGTCGAATGAAAAGAAATGTCGAGAATTTAATTTCTCGTTGATCCGCATTTTTGTTTTATCTAGAAACGAGAGAGAGAGAGAGAGAGAGAGAAAGGGGGAAAAAGAAGTGCGCGGATTAAGAAAATTAAAAATACGCTCGGGGAAACAAGATGCGAACTTGGAATAAAGAGGAAAAGAAAGAAAAAAAAACAACAACTTGTGGTATTTTAGCATCGTGTGCAACGCAACAGCGGCCAAGTTTTATTCGTCGAGCTATTCGTTTCGGATAAAGAGCTACCTGTTTGTTTGCTCTTCGCTTTCATATCCTTCTCTCTCTTTCTCTCTCTCTCTCTCTCTCTCTCGCTTCCTCTCTCTTCCCTCTGTTCTGCCCCATATATAAACCGAACTTATACACGCGCGTTGGCACACACGTAGTTTCCGGTTACCGGGCGATATAGTACCGGGCATTACATCTCTCGCGATAAAAGCAAAGAGGGAGAACGACCAACGCGAAGAAAGATGACGCGAGACGTTGGCGAAAAATCGTCGGAGAAAAATAATTCCTCCATCACTCTCTCTCTCTCTCTCTCTCTCTCTCCCTCACTCCTCTCGTAATCGAGTCAACAATCGTAAAAACGATTAAAAAATAATCGATAACCCGAAATATTAAAAATCCTACGACAGAAAAAAAAAAAAGAAAAATTAAAACTATAAAATACACGTTGCGCCGTTTCGTAGTTTTAAGGAGGTAAAAAGGAAGAGGAAGTGATCGAGCTGTTCGTACGTGTCCTAGAGAGTTTATAAAGATAGAGAGAGAGAGAGGGGTGGGGGAGGATTGAGGATGGAAAGAGAAAAGAGAAAGGAAAGACGGAAGGGGTGCGTGCTAGCTCGGAATGGTAGAGCGACGAAGGAGAGGAAGGGAGGAAGGCAAGATAGAACGCGAGGGGGTAGGGGGGGGGGGGGGGGGGGGGGGTGCTAGGTAAGGCTTGGCTCCGTTTATCACCGGCAGGCATACATTTTGCAACGTCGTGATATAGAGCTGAGCTCGCACCGTCCTCGGGCGCGTCGTGACGCGTCGTTAAGGGATGCCGTCGCCTCGCCTCTCTCTCTCTCTCTCTCGGTCTCTCGTCTAGGTATATATATATATATATATTTGGAAGTAACGCACACACGTGCCTTTGCACTAACACATCCACAGTTCTCGCAAGAGAGAAAGCCTCCCGTATAATGCAGTGTCTCGGTGCCTCTCTCGGGCTTCGTAAAAACTCCTACGATGCGAAGAAGAGGAAGAAGAAGCCGACGACGACGACGGCGATGGCGACGATGGCGACGTCGACGATGAGGAAAGAAAGAGGAAGAAGGAAGAGGCCGAGAATTAATAATTAATATATATTTTATATCTTTCCACCCGGTCGATGGAGGACGGAAAGAAAAAAAAATCTATACCTACTTCATCGTGTACATTGTAAAATAGACTCGACGGGAGGACGACGAGGGGAGAGAGAGAGAGAGAGAGAGGAAAATATATAGCGAAAAAAAAGAAGAAACAATGACGAAACGTTTTAATTTATAATAACGCGAATAAAGAATTTTACGACACGCAGGTGTGTGATAAATAAAAGTGTAAGGAGCGAGTCGCGATGTCCGTCGGGACTCGTGGAAGACCGGAAGTACACGTAACGCAAAGGATAAGAAAGATTATTGACGATATGTGAAAATGTTTCAAAATTTAATTTTACAATGTACTTTCGATTTTTGAACAGAAACAAAAAAGACAAAAAAGAAACTCGTTGACTTTCGTTTTACGATAAATATTCTCGTGCAAAATAAACGATCGTTGGCCAACAAAGTAATAATTATTAAAATATTTTTTTTGTCTTCCATCGCGTAAGATTTTTATCGAGTTTGATAAAAGATTAATAAAGATAATGAAAAAATGGTGAATTAAATTATTTCACTTGTTTGTTTATGCGGCGTTTGCTAGCGATAGGATCGCGAGCGACTTTGTAAAATTGAGACGGACCGGGCGAGGACGCAAGATGGGGGCTGAAGAGGGTGGCAAGGGAGAGGGAGAGGGGGTTGGGGGGGTCGACTCGGCCACCACCGAGTCTTTTGGAGGCTGACAAGAATTATTAGTGGGTGAAGGTAGCCAGTAGCTGAGCCGAGGATCAATACCAGGCAGACGTCCGTGCAACCGTGCTTGTGGAGTGCTGCACTTCTCTCCTCTAGCACGTACATACACACATACACACACACACCCAACCACACGCACACACAAGTATAGATATATAGAAATATAGTACGAAGTGGGTAAGAGAGAGTGAGAGAGAGAGAGAGCGAGAGAGCTGCTCTAGGCTAGGCTGGCTAGAGCATAGCTAGAGAGGAAAGGGTAGCACGAGGTCGGGTGAGGTTAGATCGTGAGATGTCTACGTAGACTCTGGTTCCCATAAACTAACCCAGCTTGACGCTGTAGTCACCATGGGGGTTCTCTCGAAGCTCCTGCTTCTAGCCATTCCGAGGAGAAAACATATAAAAGAAGAAGAGGAAGAAGAAGAAGAAGAAGAAGAAGAAGAAGAAGAAGAAGAAGAAGGAGAAGAAGAAGATGAAGAAGAAGAGGAGGAAGAAGACGAGGAAGAAGACGAGGAAGAAGACGATGTAGAAGGGCGGGGGAGGAAAATGAAGAAGATGCGACAAAAACGAACTATGAACGGAAGAACGAGAGGAGGGGGACGAGAAAGAGGGGTGAATGACACCGTGAATGTTTTTTTTTGCTTGCCAAGCACATTTTTCTTCCAAGGGTTGACGAACAATGACTCGATCGATTTCGCGATAAATAATTTTCCTCGCGATATTTTTTTCTCTTCCATTCGATGCGATAAAAAACAATTGAATCGGACACACCCCTAACCCAATTGCATACCTTTTGACGGTTAATAGCGGATAGGGGGTGGTTCGATGGACTCGAGGTTAGGGAAGGGTTTCGAGGGAGGAAGGGGACGGGACGCGGAAGGGTGGAAAGAGAGCTGTCCGAGTCTTTCAGAAACATCGCGTCTATTCTCGAGCCTCGCGTGTGTCTCGGCGACAATGAATGAGAGAGAGAGAGGGTTGCTCCTCGGGGTGTGTTGGCATTAGCTATGTAACTTTTGCGGAGGGGTGGCTTGTGGTATAATGCATCAGCGGTTAAGAGAGAGAGAGAGAGAGAGAGAGAGAGAGAGAGAGAGAGAGAGAGAGAGAGAGAGATAAAGGGGGTCGGCAAGGTCAGCAAAAAAGGAGAGGTCAGTGATGATGCAATTAATTCCGCACGAGAAATCAATTTGCCAATTTTCACGCTTGCAAAAAAATATTCGAAATTCTAAATATTCTCATAAACATTTCTATCCTCTCATCAATTTTAACAAGCTTATCGATCCATTGCTCGTAATTATTTACCAAAACTTTATTTTCCAACCCCTGTTTCAATGAGATTTTTAAAATAATTTCGATAAGATCGATACACCTCGGAAAAAGCTTTTTTCGAAGGTTTTTCGGGGAGGGATGCAAGTCCGAGTCGACTCCGGACTTTGAGCCTGCGTGTACGCGTCGACGTTGCATCATCTTCGCTGACGAGGAAGGGGCGCGAGAAAGTAGAAAGAGAGAGAGAGAGAGAGAGAGAGAGAGAGAGAGAGAGAGAGAGAGAGAGAGAGAGAGAGAGAGAGAGAGAGGTTCGAAGTGGTTGGCAGTGTGGTCGAGGCTTTCGGTCGAAGGGGGTTGCGAGCAACGAAGGGGTTCGGGGAAGGGGGGTTGAGACGACGGAGACGACATTGCGCGACGCGAGACGACGGAGAGAAAGCAAGAGCAAGAGACAGAGCGGGAAGTGGTAAGAGATGAGGAGAGAGAGAGAGAGAGAGAGATAGGTCGTTCAGCGCAGCAAGGAGGACAGAGGGGTGTGAGAGGGCAGTCACGGAGGGTTGGAGAAGGGTGAAGGGTAGGATAGGAACACACGGAGGGCCACGATTGATCCGCGGTAGCCCTCCGTCGCCCAACCTCACGAATTCTCGACGCTGCACACTTTCGCACGCGCGTCTCACAACCAACACTCCTCCTCCTCTTCACTCGTTACCCCCTCCGAGCTACCCCTCTACGCCCTCCTACTCGTATATGCCATCAACCGTCTTTCCTTCCTCTTCGTGTTCCGGCTTATGCGGCACACCGACTCGCCTTTCCTTGCAAGCCCTGTGTGCCGATACAACCCTCGCACAACCCTAACACACTCTAGCCTTAACTCACCCCCATAAACACGTATAGCGTTACTTTTTCTTTCATTTACTTGATTCGTCGCCTTCTCTCTCTCTCTCTCTCTCCCCCTCTCTGTCGTCGATAGTGACGAGTAAAGTCTCTTTGTACTTTTCGCAAGCTCGTAAGAGCGAACGCGAAACGTTATCGAACACGCTCGAGCTGTTTTCGTTTCGTTCTTAAGGGTGGATTATAAATTGTCACGAGCACAATTTTAAGACCATAAACAATTCGCAGGATGAACCGATAAGTGGCGAAGACGAATGACTAAATTAACTGTTATTAAGCTCGATCAAGAAACGAAAGAAGACAAGAAAAAGGCGAAAATTAGGCCCGAAGTAGAAAATGCCGGAAGTGGTCAGACGTGCCGAGCAATTTCGATGAATTTATTACCTCCTTCCTCCCTCCTCTCGTTATATCCAGCTTCGAGCATCGTATATTTCTCCCACAATTTCGTATACAGAAATTCAGTAAGAAAAGTTGCCCGAATGAAGTAGAAAATGTTCGAATCGATCGGACAGATCGATGAATACGATTGAGAATGAGCTCGTTATAATGAACCGTTATACCAAAGCCGTTAGAATAGAAAAATAGTACGCACAAACGAAGCCTCGAGCTAGCTAGAGCTAGAAGACGGTGAGAGCACGAGAATGAGAGAGAAAGAGAGAGAGGATGGCGTGTGTAATACCGAAAGAGGATCGCTTCGCCATAAACGAAGCCACGCGCGTATTCACGCGCTCGATCGGACAGGTACATATAGTGTATGTATGTATATATATATATATATGCGTGGGTCTGCGTGCGTATATATATATATATATACGATATAAAAGCAGTATAGGCAAGAGGCAAAGCGTATATGGGCAACGAGAGGGAAGGAATGCGACAACTGCAAGGACAGCTCTCGCTCGGTGTTAAAGCTCTCCTTCGAGCGGCGCATCCTAATTAGCACGGTGGCGAATTTAACGAAGAGAGATCACATCGTGATATCTTCGAGCTCGAAAAACGGGGCTTATGTGTATATATATATTTATTTATATATCACCGCTACCGCGAGTCCTACGGGTCTCAAAGGTCGCGATCGCACAACGATCGAACAAACTACCCTTCGATGAAATCGCCATTTTTTGTTTTCTTTTCTCCTATTTTTCTTATCGTTTTTGTTCATATAAAAAAGAAAGGACACATTATATTTGCTAATTTTCGTCTCGTTGTAAATTTTCTTCGTATTGTTATCGTTATCATCGATCGCGGTCGAAACGAAAGGATATTTTTTGTTTCTATTTCTAAAAATTGTTTTTTTTCTTTCACGTTTGGGTCCGATTGGGTTTTGTCGCGCTGAATCCGTCGACTCTATCGGTTGTAGATCGCTCCGACGGGCGTACGAACGGTAGTTGAAAGAGATCGAGAGAGAGAGAGAGAGAGGAGAAATCGCAGGATTCATTGAATCGAATTCCTCGCATATTTTCTCTTTTTTTCACTGTTTCTCCGTTTCTACTGTAGACAACTACTATGGCAATGGTAACTACGTGTATATAGGTATATATGTGTGTATATGTATAGTACGAAGCGGTAGAGAAAATAAGAGGAGGAACGACGAAGCGCGACCGTGAGTGCACCGTTAACCGGCCGATATCATTCAGCGATAAATTGTATCGGGGGGGCTTAAGAGTTAGATACGAGATCAATAGGATTACCGGTCAGCCCGAGAGAGAAAGGGTGAAATAGTACAAAAGTGAGAGAGAGAGAGAGATAGAGAGAGAGGACTGATGATCGCAAAAGTGTGTCTCTCGATCATTCTCAGCAAAAAAAAAGACAAGAAAAACGACACACCCTCCTCGACCTCTCGACAGTACAAAAAAAAGGTCACATCAGAGGTCATCGTCGCGCGATTTTCCCCACGAGCATTTTTTTTATCCACGCTCGAAACGATTGTAACGACGCGAGTTCGCGGGGTCACAATTAAATATTGTCTCGGAGAGGTCTCGCTCCGGCAATTATCGTACCCGGGACGAAAATCCGTCTCTCGTATTTCGGATAAGTTGACGGAGTGTCATAAAAACGAATATAAGAAAAAAACGCATTGTATCGAAATAAGCGCGGAAAAAAATAAGCTTTTATCGGGGTGACAGCTGGGAGACTTTATAGTCGATTAAAGGGGCTTGAAAAATTCGTTATAACAATAACAGTCGATGTTATAATCGTAATAAATTTTTTTTTCATATCCTCGTATACAGTAAAATAGGCAAATAAATAAATAGTAATTTTTTCATCGATTACACAAGCCACATTCGAAAAAACGCCCCCGACACTTTATATCAAACGCTTATTCGTCGCATTCCCGTTGTCTCGAGAATTCGTCGCATCGTTACTAAATTAAAAACTAAATATATATATATATAGGTATATTAGTAAACGATGTATAAACGCGTGTTATGCAGAGCAAAGTTATATATTAAGTGTGTGAACACAGTCGAATTATGAAGCGACCTGTAGAGTAGAAGAGAGAGAGAGAGGGAGAGAGGGAGAGGGAGAGAGAGAGAGAAGAGAGAGATAGACCGAAAAGATGAAGAAGAGAAGGAAGAGAGGGAAGAAGAAAAGAACGACGAAACATACATCATGCGGTTCGCAATCCGTAGCACGCATCGCGAGAGCATCGCGAGCGGTCTCTCCTTCTTTCTCTCTCTCTCTCCCTCTCCCTCTCTGCGTATAATACTATAATACCTTGGGGTTACCTAATAACGCACGTAAACGCAATTTCAAAGGCCACAGCGGCACGCGGGCCGTTCTTGGCTCTCTTATACGCGCGATCCTCTATCTTTCCGTGTGGGTGCGTGCACGTATGTACGTTTGTATATGTGTGTATGCGCGCGTGTGTGTGTGTGTCTGTGTATGTGTGGGAGGAGGGAGCGAGGAGAGCAACGCGAAACCAACATCAGCCGCCTCCAACTTCTTCCACTCCGACTCTGGTCTTTCTCCGTTCGGTTCTGCTCCGGCGGTGCAGCATGCGTTAAAATAGAGAAAATGAAATTGAATCGTAACAGCCCCGGATTAGGTCCATATACATACATACATAGATATATACATATATATATATATATATATATATATATAAATATATCCATTCTCTTACGATAATATTATTAGACAAAATCATCGTACTCCACCGCTACATTCCTCGTATCTTCACGATCGAACCCGGGATTAAGTTATCACGATCGAATCGTTTGATTTTCACCGCGAAAAAAACAAAAATAAAAACAAACGAAAAAATATATCTTCTACGTATTAAATCGATCAAATTTATTTGGCAAAAAAAAAAAGAAAAGAAAAAAAAAGATTTTATTTTTCTACGTTTCGACTCGTGTGATCTCGTCTATTTCCGGTATTCGCCTTGGTCACCACGACGATAAGTCAGAGTCGCGGTCTATCATATCGTGCATTAGAATTAATATCTGGCCGTGACGGCGAGGCGCGTGTTCCAGCCGAGTTTCGCGTTCTTCCTCTTCACGCAATGTGTGTTGCTAACACACACTGAAACACACACACACACACGCGTGCGAGCACGGAGTGCAACGCGTTAGCGTTTCTTTTTTTAGTACTGCATAAATCCAACATACGGTTACCTTACGTGTAGGTATAGGTAGGTAGGTACGTGTAGGTAGCTATATATATATATGTAATATACGTACCGATGCGTTATCTAAGAACGCGCGGGCGCGCAGCGCGTTGCAGCGGCGCGCGATTTCGATAGTGCCGGTGCGATACGACACGCGATTCGATTATTGGCGTGCTACGTACAAAATACGACTTGTGTGTTGCGACTCGCGCCCTTGAAACCTACCTGGTCATACGAACGAACGCGATCTCGCGTTCGAAAGAATAAAATCAAAAATCAAAATTAAAATTAAAAAATTAAATATATACTAGCCAACCACAACGCGGCACGAGCCACGAGTTTATAAAAATCTTTGTAAAACAATAAATTAAGAAAATTAATTTGAAAAAAAAAAAAAAAAAAAAAAAAAAAAAAAAAAAACGGTACGAAAATTTCTAACGAGTGTTTTTAAAAAATCAACAATTTACCGCCAGTGTGCAAAAAAAAAAAAAAAAAAACCAACGCGATTCTCGTGGGCGATGCACTCTCGTCGCGCGTGGCTTCCCGCGTTATAGAGCGCGCGCCCGCGCGCTCTATACGTACAGTCGCACGCGCATATTCAAGAGGCTGATAGAAAAGTATATTTGTGGAACGATTGTTTGCACGTGTAGACAGACAGAGAGAGAGAGGAATGAAGGGCAGGGGGGGGGGAGGGAGGGGGTTCAGTTGCAAATATACATATATTTGACAGACGAATGTATATTGGCACTATTCAACGAGCGATATATTTACGTGTATACGCATACCGACATACCCGTACGTGAGTTATAAAATAGCGAGTGTGCGTTTAGCGCGTGCACGCACCAACGTGAGAAGGTTTTCCGCGTGTGCGTACATCAGGTGCGCGCGAGAGAGAGAGAGAGAGAGAAAGAGACGGAGAGACAGAGAGAGAAAGAGAGAGAGAGAGAGAGAGGAGGGGGGAACCGGCCGTCCGATAGAAGAGACGATGCGAGGGTGAAGAGTGGGGGCTACGAGAGAGAAATAGAGAGAAGGAGGGGGGGTGGGGGGAAGGCGGACGAGAGGATTCGCGAACGTGGCGAGAGAGACGCGTGAGAGCTCGGGCGCAATTCGCGTTACCTAAGAATCGCACCTACATACACACACACACACACACACACATATATATGTATATAGAAGCGGACGTAATAGCGATACATATACATTTATTATCTATATATATATATGTGCGTACGAATGTGTGTGTGTGTGTGTGTGTGTATAGGCAGGTATATCGCATCGCCGCTCTGGCACGTGCATGCTATACTATAGATTTATATATATATATATATATATATATATATATATATATATATATATAATATTATGTATGTATGTCTATAACGCGACCAATACTGTTAAATGCTCTCGACTCCGTTCGCAAAGGAGACGAAGACTACGCGTATTCGATACGGTCGTGTATAGAAGGAGAGACGCGAAGAGGTGGTGGTAAGAGTGGCGGCGGCGGCGGTGGTGGTGGTGGTGGTGGTGGTGGTGCGGGATCTGGCCTTCCGTGCGCGCCACCTGGCCGAACACGTCTAGGGGGATCGAGACGTTTTTTTTTCGTCTTTTTTTTTCCTATACTTCGCTCTCCAAAGTCGCGGAGACCCCACGCATATGAATATAGATATAGGTGTGCTGGGTGGGTGGATAGGTATTGCGCGTGTGTATGAGAGAGAGAGAGAGAGAGTGAGAGTGTGTGTGTGCGTGTAGCGAGCGAGCGTTAATGCCAGGGCTTGAGTCATCGCGTCGCTGTAGTGGCTCGAGCGCGTGCGACACGCACAACCTCGCGAATTTGCGATTCCTTTTTTTTTATTGTTTTTTTGTTATTTTTTTTTTTTTTTTTTTTTTTCGTCTCTTTACGACGTATCGAGACGGTACGAAAATTTGGATAAATTCGTCGCCGTCGCCAAATGGAAAAGTAGGTCCGTTACCCGGTGGACGATCGGATATCGAACGATTTTTGTTTTTTTGTTTTTTTTTTCGAGAATTGTCTGGACGAGGTGGTTGTAAAAAAATAGATAAATAGGAATGTATTGAATTTTTTTTTCAGTTTTCCGAGTAACGATAAGACAATTGGAAGTCGATTGTAGTCTTTTTTTCTTTTTTTTTTTTTTTTTTTTCTAGGAAGATATCGAAAGAATTTTTCATTTTGCGATAAAAACGAAATTCGTCGTCGCGCCTTTTCTTTACGATAGATACGATAAACTCGCCTCGTATCGTCGTACCGATCGTTCTACGTGGTCAACGATGCTCGATACATCAATGTTTTTTCACCAACTCTTTCCGGATACGAGACGTATGATTCTCTCGAGAGGGGTGGAGGATTCGTCGTCAATAAGGCAAAGAGAAAACAAAAAAGAAGATAAAAAGCCTAGAAAAAAATCTTTCGAAATACGCAAATCCGAGAGTCGTCGTAAATCGTAACGGGAGAAAAGTCAAACAAACGCGCGCGTTTTCGTGCTATTCGTTCGAATTCTCGACTCGCTCGAAACCCCTTGCCGCGCGAGTTCTTCCAACCCCTTTCACCGATAGCTCCGTTATATCCTGCGCGTGCATACCCGAGGTCGGAAAAAAGTTGAAACAAAAAAGTAAAAAACAAAGGAGGGGTAGGGGGAGAAAACGCGAATATCCATCCGAGAAGAGAGCTTCCTACATGAAAAAATACCGTGCTTTGCATCGTTACATTGTCATATTTCCCACCTGCAAAGCACGTTTATTTTTCTTTTCAAGTCTAAAAAACACACGAAGCGCACGGGGAACGCTCCCCCCCTCTCTCTCTCTCTCTCTCTATCGCCGTCTACCCCGCTCAGCCTTTTTCCCCCACTCCACCGCCACCTTCGCTATCTCGCTTTCACTCCCACTACCTTCGCGAAACGCGAAGAGATCCGCGATCCGCCGCCGCCGCCGTCGCAGCAGCAGCAGCAGCAGCAGCAGCAGCAGCAGCAGCAGCAGAGCGACGGCGCACGCGAGCGAGAACAAACGCGAGAGGGGGAAAGAGACGGAACGAGCCAAGGTGGGGAGGGAGAGTGAGAGAGAGGGAGAGAAGGAGAGGAAAACGTGTGTGCGTGAGCGTTTCACACCTGACTACCGCGGTAGTCAAGCGAGCGACTGTGGCGCCACTTCAAAATAACGTTAAAATAATGAAAAAAAGCACGATAATAAAAGGATAAATCGTATTTTTAAGTGTGACGAATTATCGTAAGATTTTTTCATACTTTTGACGGGTGATAAATAAAAATTTATAAGATCAATGGTGTGTTGGTAATACCGCGGCGTATACGGTAGGTTAGTTGACCGCGGGGCCGAGCGAGCGCTGAGCTGACAGTAGGCCGGCGACGTCACAGTGGGCCGGTTGAGCCTTCCTTCGTTCGATTCAGGCAGGCTCTCTATTCATTTTACATGTAGCAAGGTAAATATTGATATGCGGGTGTCTAATTTTAAACGTGGCAATCCTTACCTCGACGCACCTACTCCCCCACTTATCCTCGAGTCCGTCGTCCCCAACTCGAAAACCTCGACGTTGTCACACGAAATACAGTGCGCGCAATATACGAATTTTAATTTGTCCGTGATAATACGTAAATACAAGGAGAAAGGAAAATAAAAAGTAAACAAGTAAACCGCGAAAACGTTTGAAAATAAACAACAACAATAATAATAAATAAATAATGTATATATATATATATATATATATGTGTGTATATATATATTTATCAAAAATCTTCTCGCAACGATCTTTCTCCATCGTCGGAGAGAAATCCTCGCGTCGAGGAGACGAAAAATCTTAAAAAGGTGTCGTAAAGAAACGTAAATAAAGAAATAAAAAAATTAAACAAAAATTAATCCTAAACGCGTGTGAAAAGTTACATGATAAAAACGAGCGAATAAATTGTTATAAATTGAAGAAAAAAAAACGAAAAATGTTAAACACGCGTACGAACGACGTAATCAAAGTTTCGATTATCGTGAGCGAGATGCCGCGTTACGTCCATCGTTACGACGAATTTAGTTTTTTTTTCTTGCCTCGTTTTCTTTTTTTTATCTTTTTTTCACGTTCGTCGAAGAATCATCGACGATTGGAAAAATTCGCCTCGAGCTGGAAGAGAAGAGAGAAAATTTCTGCCGTCGTATTGGTGCGTGGCCGCGACTAACGAGATATCGACGTGCGACGATTTTTGTGCATCGTGTAAAGGAAACAAGAAGCCAAAAAAAAAAACAACAAAAAAAATAATGAGCGATCAAAAAAGAGAGAGACTCTCGTTTTTTCGATACCTCGATCGCCGATCATCCCCGATCCGTTCGTCGTTGTGATCTTCGAAGTTCTGAAAAAAAAAAAAAAAAAGAAATGAACAAAACACACACACAGAAAAAAAACAAAAATTCTTTTTTCCATTTTTTTTTCTATTTGCTAAAATCGCGAAAAAAATATTCGAGGGAATTTTTTATTTTTTCTACGAGCACGAAATAACTCGTGGATGCTTGCACGCGCCAATATATCGCACGTCACGCATCGAGACACGTGAAAACTGCTCGTACTGCGTGTGCAGCACCAGAGACGAGACTAATGTATCTACGACGTTTTCTTCTTTCTCTCTCTCTCTCTCTCTCTCTCGTTCACTCTCTGTCGATCTCGCAGATTCGTGCGTGCGTGTGTGTGTGTGTGTGTGTGTGCGTATTTATGACGTCGATGCAGTGCACGCATGTTTATTTAATTTTTCTCGTTTTCTTTTATTTTCGTTACGTCCCTACGTTTACGGGACACGAGCACACGCGACGATTTCATGCATCAAATTTTCTCCCTCCCTCCCTCTCTCTCTCTCTCTCTCTCTCTCTCGATCTCTCTGGGTTTGCTTTTCTCACAAAGAGATTTGCCATTTCCTGCTCTCTGGCGCGGTTCCGCGCGTTTCTAATCTCGCGAGACTCCGTCGGCTTTCTTGACGAATATCGTATTTCGCGAATTATCACCCTCGATCTTCGCTGTATCTACACGCGGTCCGAGAAATATCGAATCGACGAATAAATTTATTATTTTTTTAATACGTTTGATTTATTTAAAAATATTTTGTTTCCATCGAAACAACAATAATAATGTAAATCGAGTTACAATTTAACGAGGTTCGATATTAGATAACGATCGAATTATCATTATCGCGATTAAAATCAACGCAATCAAAAAATTATTCCCTAAAAACAATTTTTACGTTTAATTTTTTTCCTCCAAGAGACCCAAGAAACAGGGCAAAAAGAATAAGAAAAAGAAGAAAAAGAAAAAGAAACATGTAAATATTCTCGCGATAATTCGCGGGCTCGTCTGACGCACGCACCGACTCGCATTCCGGGAAAATTCATCGCGTCGTTCGCACGAGCGTGAAACTAATGAGAGACGAAAAAAAAAACCGTAAAAAAACTCCCCACACACGCGCACACCACAAACAATAAAATTATGTCACGTTGCATGAAAAAAAAAAAAAAAAAAAAAAAAAAAATCAAAAGAAAACATAAACGCGCTCGAGCGACGTCTCGCGGCAAAAAAAAAACTTACATACCCGCGAGGACACGGGTACGGATATCTTCCCTCGTATTTTTGAATCCCGTAACGAAATCGGCGAGGGACCCGCGCCACGAGCCAAAAATCATACGCCTCGACGGACTCGCGTTCGTTCGCTCGCGCCAATTTTTCCTCAAATTAATTTTTATTTTATTTTTTATTCATCGCACACGAGAATGTGCATACGGATTTCCTCCTCTTGACGCGAATCCCCTCCTCGCCTCCCCCCCCCCCCCCACTATCTGCGTCCCTCTCACGCGCTCGCGCTCGACCACCCCCCCTCCTCCTCCTCTCCGCGCGCATCGCCGTCGCTGCCGCGCTATACCGTCGTTTCGTCCTTCCCGCGCGCGCCCGCGCTTGCTGGCACTCGCGTGGTATCCGCGCGCGCGAGAGCGCGTGTGTGTCCCCCCGAAAAGCCGGAAGTCGGAAAATCTCGACGGATAACGTATATTTACGTTATATCGCGAGGGCGCGCTCATATACGTTTGTCTCTCGGCACAATTTTACCGTGTAAATTATCATTGGGATATTATACTTCGCTCACCACCTGTTTAATCGCGAGGGAAACGAGCGCGACCGTTTTTAACCGCGGTGAAAAATATTATTATAAATTTTAACGTCGTTCTCGTCTTCGTCGTCTTGATCTTCGTCTTCGTTTTCATCCACGTCTACGTTTACGTCGTCGTGGTCGTCGTTGTTGTCGTTGAAATTCGCAAGATCCATGTGTGATAAATTTATCCGATTTAACGTTGGTTTTCTTGGCTTTCGCGCGCGAATGATATTTTACGTCGGACACGCGCGCACATACGGTCGCACGTGACGAGAGAGACAGAGAGAGAGAGAGAGAGAGAGAGAGAGAGTGCGAGTCTTTTTAAATGTGCGGGCGCGCGATTTCTTATCGCCAGAATTTTTATTCGCTTTAAAAAAAAAATTTTTTTTAATTTTTTTCACTCTCTGTTTTTCTTACTAATTTTTTCTTTTGTTTTTCTTTTTTTCTCTTTGCGTCTTCTTCTCGTTCTCTCGTGTTACTTTTTAACCCCCGCCTCCCTCCCGCCCCTCTCGATCTTCCTCGATGTCAATACGGTTCACGTACGTAACGAACTCACGAGTGACGACGATACGAATCAAAGTGCGTTACTAATAATATCGATTTTTATCCCGGAAGTGACGATCTCTTACTACGAACGATTTTAGTTTTCTTTTTGTTTACGTTTCGCGCGATTTTGTACGTCGAGCGAAAGAAATCGATCGAACCAACGAAGAGAGAAGAAAATTGAAAAAAAAAAAAGAAAATTAAATTAAAATAAAAAAAAAACAAGGAATCGATCGAGTGCGTACGTGGACGAGAGCGAGATCGTGATTGCGAGAGAGGACGTGTCGCGGGGGTGGAGGTGAAGGGGGTGAGGGGGGAGGGTGGCGGACGAACTGTGAGTAAAACCGAGAGACGAGCGTCTCGCGCGTTCGGCGCAAGTGCCGAGACGGGAATGACGCGAGAGCGACGAGACACGAGGTCTGTGTGACGTTACGACGAGAGCGCGGCGGGCCCGAGAGACTCGTTAAAAAATAATTAAACCGATTTCTCGAAAAAGAATTTAAAAAAAAAACGCGTTCGAAAAAAAATTGAGAAAAAAAAGAACGCTTGTCATTAATGACGAGTGTAAGTAATTAAAAAAAAAAAAAGTTTCGCGTTTATCGACTTCGATCGAGATGTTGAGGAACGATAGATTCGTAAAACGAGAATAAAAAAGTATTGGGTGAAAAATCACGAATTGAAAGGAGACGAAGGGAAGAGAAAGGAAGAAAAAAGACGACAACAAACAAAGAAATAAAAAATTTAAAAAAAAAAAAAAATAGAAAAAAAAGTGTTTCTAATGACGCGGGACGAGTGCGTGTTTCGTAGCAGCCCGGCGGCGGTTCCGAAAATATCTCACGTGCGCGTCGAGCTCGAAAAGGGTGAGAGAGAGAGAGAGTAAAGTGAGGGGCGGCGGCGTTCGGCGGCGACGGCAGCGAGCAGCATCGCGGGCAACGAGAGAGAACGAGAGATACGGAGAGAAGAGAAAGAGAGAAAGAGAGAGAGAGAAAGAGAGAGAGATCGAGGTGGTCGCTCTCGGAGAGCGTCAAGTGGTGGCCCGGCGGCGGAATCGCTCTCGTAGAAGCGCGTCGTCGCTCTCCGCCCTTCCTTTGCCGCGTGCGAACAAGAGAGAAAAAAAAACGAGAGAGAGAGAGAGAGAGAGAGAGAAAGAAAGAAAACAGAGAGAGAGAAAAAGAAATTCTGGTGTACCACGCACGAGCGACGAACCGGGAGAAAAAGAAGAGAAGATATAGGGAGAGAAGGACGAGGTTCGGTGAGCGAAAAATAAAAAAAAAACAAAAAACAAACAAAAAATTCAACTCGCGTGTGAAACGCGGGATAGAAAGGAAAGGATCCGCGAGCGGATATAACCTCCGTTACTTATATTACGTATATAGATATATAGATATGTATATATGTATTTTAGATATATAGTTCATAGAGTCCATTCGACGAGGCTTCGATCGCTTCTCCATCCTTTCGTAACGCTATTTAAGGAAATTCATCTCCAGGTGAAACGCGCAGCCAAGATTCGAATATCCCTCGGCAGGAGATTAAATTTTTTATCGTTCTCTGTCCCGTTCTCGATTCAAATATACGATGCCAGGGTAGCGTTAATGAAGGCGGGTTACTGTCGCGAACGGAGATTAATAAAAAAATATATATATACATATATATACATAAATGTCTTAGCTTGGATGTACGAGGTGTAAGAATGAAATTTTTAAATAATAATTTTCAAACGATAAAAAATTCATTTGGACAAAGAGAATTGAAAGTGACGAATAATTATACATAATTCGCGAATTGTCATTTTTCATCTACTTTGACAAATTACAATTAGCGTCGTAAGAATATGAAAATAATGGCGAGATGAAAGTGTAAAAAAAAAAACATAAAATAACGAATTTTGAGTTAAAAAGTAAGAGGAAGGAAGAGAGATAGAGAGAATAAGGGATTAGCAGTTTGTTGCGTGAAAGTGTGTATACCTATGTGTGTTTATACGTGTGGGAAGAGCATCAGCAGCCGGCTGGCTCTCGCTCAACGCTGCGTCTGAGCGATACGGCCCTGTCTACTGTGCGCGACGCGACACAGACGTTTGACGTTTGCCGAAGGTCGCCCGCGGGGCTAGAGCGAGCGCGCGCGCGCGCGCGCGCGAGAGAGAGAGAGAGAGAGAGAGAGAGAGAGAGCGAGCGAGAGAAAAAACGCATCTCCCTCGCCTTCGCTCGTTCTACGCACATACGTACATATATACATACTTATATATACATATATATTTATATACATATATACGCACGCGTAAACGTTTATCTGCAGCGCTTATTTTATAGTTATAGATAGACGGCTAACATACATATGTATACGAAGATAGTGCAATCGTGCGATATAGACATATTATAGCGCATGCGTATAACAATATAGTTATAGGTATAGCAAGGAACTCGTGCAAATCATTTCGCGAGATCAAATTTATATTAATGAAATTATCGTCGTGTCGTATGGACACTCGTTGGTCCACTGGTATTTTTCGAACCTACGAAAGTAATAAAAAAAAATAAAAAAAAAAAAAGAAATCGATCGATAAAAATGGTAAATTGCGCTTTTGCGGTATTTCGATTAATCGCGCGCGTTAATACGGAAATAATTAATTCCGGAAAAACTCGTTACGGAACGTATCGCTATTTTTATCGCCCTCGACCATTTCGCGAAAACATTATCAAGTTTTCCAATCATTTGATGATTATTTATCGTCGTCGATACTTATCAATGGGAGACAAGGATTCGTATCGCGTGTGACGCGAATTTCGCAGCGAATTAATCGAACGTGCGATAATAATAATAATAATAATAATAATAATAATAATAAAAATAAAAATGAGATTCTAGGGACAAAGCAATGGCGAATGATTGATGTAACGAAAAAAAAAATGAAAAATAATATTTGCGGTTGAATCGACGCGATTTTTCGGACTCAACGACGAATATTCCGTTCGGTCGGGTCGAAATATTCTTTTTTTTGTTTCCTTTCTTTTTACCGGCTCGTTTTTATTGCCCGCTTATTAACGCTTCGTTAGTCGACCGCACGCGTTTTTCAATTAAAATTTTTGGGAACAAAGCGATTTGTGCACACAGGACGACGTTGCGGGTCGTCGGGCGGTGCATCGCGGTGAAATTCACGCGCGCGCCTTCACCGCCAACGACGATCGATATTATTAACGAATATTTCGACAGCTATCTACTTCTCGTTGTTTCAACTTTCACGGCTGACTTTTTATGACCGTGTTCACTCTTGAAAATATACACCTATATATTGATATAATATATATATATTTCTTTCCGAACCGGTATTGCAATCTCGTCGCTGCTCGACCATCGACTAGGAAAAAAATCAATTAAATATAATCGGGAGATAAATATATTTTTGAAAAAAAAAAAAAAAAATTAAAATTTTTTTATGTAACGACAAATTTTTATCCGAATTTTTGTTCATCTTACAAATCGTTATAATTAGTATCGTCACGATTGAAATTAATTAACACAGGGTCGCGATTAATCGTTTGAAAATTACAATAAATAAATTTACAAAAAAAGAGATAAAAATAGGATTAATTTTTTTGTTTTTCGATATTTGTTGCAACGTACGTCGGGACGAGCTACATATTATTTCCTCACGCTACACACGGATATATATTATAGTAGTTACGGAGGAGGCACGAGTCTCCTCGATCACTCCTCTTTTCCTCTCTCTCTCTTTCTTTCTCTCTCTTTCTCACATACGCCGGCGCGCGAGGGTTCTCTCTCATTCTATCTCTCGTTCTATCCCGTGTACACGGACGAGCACGCGAAACGTTTCCATCCACGTTCGACCACGCGAGCCGAGAAAGAACGAGAGAGAGAGAGAGAGCGAGAGAGAGAGAGAGAGAGCACAGCGGCCCGCGCGCGCGCGCGCCACGCTGGTGTGACGTTTCTTAATTAGTCGAGTGATTGATGCTGAAAGCTCGAGCGAGCGGCAAACTTTTAGCAAACTATAAAGCTTAATTGGAGAAGGAAGATTCAGCACGCATCCTCGCCTCGTATCGGTCGATACTACTTTTTTTCCCTCGCTTTAAAAAAGAATGACGAAAATAATATTTCTTGTTTTTTCTGTTTTCCTTGTTTCGTATACAAGTCGATTTTTATCGTCGATTTGAAAAATTTACGAATTATTGGAAAAAAAGGAAAATTATGAAAAAAATTGTTGAACGAATTGATCGTGAGACAGCGATTTTTCAATACTTTGGATAATATTTTTCTTCTTTTTGTATACAAATATATATAAATGTGTGTGTGTGTGTGTGTGTGTGTGTGTTGCATATAAAATGCACGATAAGGCAACTCGTGTTGTCGAGTCTCGTCGACCAGCTCACACGATTAATCTCTCGATATACATATACGTCCTTTCTTTCTTTTTTTTTTACCGCACTCTCAGCAAGAGAAGTTAATCGCTTTAAAGCGACGATTGTTTATCGCCTCTTATTATGCAATCCCAGTGTAATAATAGGCGACGAAATAAGAAATAAAAACAACGCGATTACAAAAATAAAAAAAAATAAAAAAAAAAGATTATCGGCCTTGGATGACCGTCAAATAATCCGCGAAGGCCACGAGTCTCAATCGTATCTCAATTTTTTTCTCTTCTCTCTCGAACAAAAACCCGTCGGCTCTCCTGCACTTCCCTATTGCGCGTAAACAGGCAAAAATCGACTGAAAAAAAAACACAAATAAATAAAAATGATAATTATCAGTACAGAAAAAAAATAATAATCACTCACGGAAAATAAATCTTGTCCAATAACAAAACGTGTTAAACGTTCGTGTCTCTCGTAAATTCGAATTTGTCATTGTCGAATGACAAAAAATATTTTATCGAACGATTATTCGCGGAAAATTAAAAAAACAAAAAAAACGTATCGGCAAGGATTAGTCATTGAAAAATAGTGAAAATTTTACTCAAGTTTCTCCACGGTTTAGTCGGACGAATAAAAAAAAATGAATAAAAAATTGTCATAGAACGTTGCTCGTCGAGCGTTGATTCACCTCGAAACATTATTATACCTACATATATATAGCAAAAAAAAATCACAATACAGTTACGAGTAGAATGGCGGTGTACCGTAGGTTTGAAAAGGGTCGTTAATACCACGTAGCTAACGACGAGTGTCTAACCCCCTCCCCCTCTTCTCCTCCAGCACCCTCGATCACGGTTAGCGTCGAGCAAAAGCGAGACGAACGCGAGTTCTTCATCCTCCGCGCGCCATGTAAAGTCTCGCGCCTATACGCACACACACACACACACACGTTCATATATTTTTTTCACCCTTCCTCTTCTGTCTACCGTCGAATAAAAAGAAGTTAAAAAAAAGACGACAGAGAGAGCGAGAGAGAGAGAGAGTGAGAAAAAAAGGTCAGACGGGAGTAACCGCGGAAAAAAGCGGGATCGAAGCGAGAGAGGGGAAATAAAAAAAATTAAAAAAAGAATTGGAAAAAAAAAAGACGCGCGCACTGTCTGACGTCTACATCCCGGGTCTTCCTTTTCTACACAACCACCTACCTACTTACCAACATTCTGCTTCCATCGTCTGACTTTTATACGTCGATATACACACACACATATATATATATATATATATATATCTGCCGATTCCGGTGTCGTTGGCGAATCGTTGCGGAGGCAAAGAGCGAGCGAGCGCGCGCGCGCGCTAGAGAGAGAAACAAGGAGAGCACCGGGTTGTATACGCGCGGGATTCCGTAAACACGAGCTAACCTTGCGAGCGAGAGAGAGAGAGAGAGAGAGAGAGAGAGAGAGAGAGAGGGAGAGAAGACACACCGCGTGGCTACCCTCATCCCCCCCCCCCGCCGCCCTCGCTCTCTTTCTCGACTACCCATCTAGCCCCGGTTAATGGTGGTTGTGGTAGTGGCGGCATCAGTGGCGTCTTTACGAGTCTCGTGGAGTCTCGTGGTCCTCTCCTCGTGTACGTAAATGCGTTCTCCCTCAACCTACCCCTCACCCTTCTTTCACCCTCTCTACATAGATATTTTGTACAATATGCGTTACACAGTCTCGTGTCGTTTCTCGGTGTACGCGCTGCAAATTCTACCGTCGGTGTTTATAAGCGAGGACGCGTGTGTATGCGTTGGAAAACACTACATAGATGCCTTATACGCTTGACAGAGCCCCGTAACCGCGACCGTAACTTTAACGACTGCCGCAAGTATAGCAGAGCTCCCAGTCAGGTCCCGTACGTGTTCTTCTATCTTTTCCTATATATCTATATATATTTAAACGTATATATATATATATATATATATATATATATATATATATATTTGTATACGTGCATAAGTGTGTCCGTACTTTTAAGTACGTATGTGTATGCCGGGGATATAATACTACTGTTGCTCTGTTGCACTTGTGCTCCTTATGCACGGAAGTTCTCTGGGAGACCTGGCCGAGCTAAGAGTCGAGCTAACCACCTAGAGACCAATATCTACGTATATGTGTGTATATTTGTGAGAGAGGCATTCGCGTAAGATCCGACACCCCTGCCGGGCAATCGCGTATACTTCTTCCGTCGCAGAGCTCACGTTTGGACACATACGCATGCATATATATGTGCGTGTGTGTGTGTGTGTGTGTGTGTGTTCTCTTATGATTTCTATGACGCTTGGGAGGCCTGCGTTTACAACTAATTGCGAGACGCTCGTTCGGTCTTCCGAGCGGCTCGTCGGCGACGATCCCGTAAAGTAAAATAGGCGGTATTTTTTATTTTATTTTATTTTAATTCTTTTTCTTTCTTCTTTTTCGTTAACCTCGTTTGCACGAGCGTAACACACCGACATGTGCGCGTTCAATTATTTTTATTATTTTGTCAATACGGCATTATGGCCAATTTAGCAGCTCTGTGTGTGTGTGTGTGTGTGTGTGTGTGTGTGTGTGTGTGTGTACGGCGTTTCTCGACCCTTCCACATCCGCGCAAAGAGTACGAGGAGATATAAATTATTGTTTCTCGGACAATTACAATTTTATTATCACGATTAAAAAAATATTTTATTACCAATTTTTCATCATTAATATTTAACGACAATATATCGATCATCGTTTGTAAATTAGATTAAAAAGCGTGTCTTACTTCGAGGGCAAGAATGAAAATAAAACAAAAATAAAAAATAAATTAAATAAACCAACAATCTTCTCGTTAAAACTTTTATCTCGCGATATTACAGGGGAGTAAGAATTTAACTCTAACGAAGGCTTAAAGACTCGTGCATGGTTGGGAGCCTCGCGAATGAATCAAAGATCGATTCTTCCATACAGAACGTATATATATTGAATGGCGGAGATTTTGCCCGAGGCGAATAAATTATACTCGAGCCAAGTTAACGTACCCAGATCTATTTTATTTCCGTTTAATTGAGAGTCTTCTTTAAACTCTCCCTTCTCCCCTTACCCTCGACCAACCCCCCCCCCCCCTCCCTCCCCCTCCCTCATCTATTGACCGAAGGAACGCGTCGCGATCGAACGCACCAACGAAGGAGCGTTTCTCTTGGAATAGCGTCGTCGCGTCTACGAAGCTTGTACGGTTGGGGGGTTGGTCGCTATAATACGGGAACCGCGAGAGAAATAGTCTTAACGGGTACGCGAACGAAAAGAGGAGGAAGCGAATACACGCGAGGACGACGCTTAGTTAAGGAGCGTTACACGTATTCCTCGTCGTGTTGACTAGCGAATCGAGCATGCTTCTCAATTAATATTTTAATTGCCTCGATTATTTCTATCGCGATTTTCTATCTATTTATCTGTCTCTTCCTTGTCCGTACGAAAAGGATGGAAAGAAATGAGAGAGAGAAAAAGGAGAATTTTCGCTATGTCACTTCCGGCATGATTCTCTCCTTGTATTCCTATACAAACGTAGCGTTCGTTATTTTCATGTTTATTTAGGTTTGTTTGTTTTTCTTTCTTTCTTTTTCCATTTTTCTTGTTGTTTAATTATTTTTCATTCCGACAAGATCGCTCTCGTTTCCTACCGGAGAAGTTCGTCCCACGCGTCTACGTACGTTCTCCCTAATGCGGCGCGCTCGATTAATTGTAACAGCTACGCGATAACGAGCAACGACAAACGTAACGAATAATACTTTCGATGCTAATTCGCATCAGATATTTATTCCTACGTACCTACTCTCTCTCTTACCTATCAGCTTAACTATGAAAATTCTCAAATTCAAAGACAAATCATTTCTATCCCATTAATGAATTTTCATTGATTAATAAAAAATATGAAAAAAAAAAAAATTAAAAAAATTTAATAATCGATTGATCTAATTATTCGACGTATTTCGATAAATTAATTTCATAAAATAAATTTCGTTGATCAACGACGTCCAGTAGCATATTTTCATCGTTACGAGAAAAATAATCTCGACAGAATTTGAAATAAACCTAGGGAAAACGGCTTTACCGTGGATAATCCACGTTCGATCCATATTTTGCAGTTCGCGTCAAACCCCCCCCCCCCCCCCCCCGCCAGCCCTACACACGAATCAAGGTAAACGCGTATAAAGCTGAGGTTTATGTATAGAGGGATGCGCGCGAAGCCAACGGCACGAGAAGCGCGTATCAATTAACGGGCGTGGGGTTGGCGCGAATGTGCGTGCGCGCCCGCACAATACCGGTGTGCACCGACCACCGCTGATGCATTATTAGGCGCCGCGGCGGAGTTAGGTACGTGGGTAATTAGCGCGTGTCTCGCGTTGACAGTGCTCGAGCGCGCCATTTGTTACGTCGTCGATGGAAAGTTTTATTCGTTTCGATTTACGCGGTTAAGGTTGTTACACTCGGTTCGTTCGTGAAACGAAGAAAAACAAAACATTGAGAAAAAGAAGAAAAGAAAAGAAAAGAAAAGAAAAAAGAATAAGAAAATGTAAAAAAAAGATCGAATTTTCCGATAATGAAAATTTAAACAATTATTATTATTATTATTTAAACGATAATAATCGATAAGAGTCGGAGTTACAGTTGGCGATGATAAAAATGATAAAATGATTTTACGATTGTTATTACGTGCTGCCCGAGACTCCGACAATTCACGTTGACCTATTAGCTGGTTACGCACGTGCCTGCATATAGAAATAATAATACGAAGCGCCGAGTGCGTTCGAAGAACGATCGAGCGTTCGCGAGTCACGGGGAACGTTGGGTTCTGGAGAAGGGACGGTGGGGGGGAGGAGGAGGAGGAGAAGGAGGAGGAGGAGGAGGAGGAGGAGGAGGAGATGGAGAGAAGTGACGCTACACGTTGAGAATCGCGACTCGAGCTCGACAGGATAAGGAAGCTCCGCGTGTACGCTCTCGTGTTTCTGTTTTAACGTATATACGCCGTACTGTACAGTACGTACTTTAGCATAACTCTATAGAGAGAGAGAGAGAGGGAGAGAGAGAAAGAGACAGACAGACATGCGTGTCTCGTCGTTATAAATGGATTGACCCAAAGAAAACCTCTGAAATGACATAAATAACGACGGCTCCGTAGTCCCTTCTGTTATACTATATTGCCTGTATACGTATATATTTGAGCGAATATATATATAAGGATCTATAGTAAAATGTTCTACGCCGGGGGCTTATGTAACCTGCGTCGTCGCAACGCAATGCAATCCACCAACGCCGATATAACTATATTGATACCGTGCGCTATATCATATATATTAATATATATGTGTATATGAGTGTGTGTGTGTGTGTGTGTGTGTGTATGTGCATAGGAGCGAGTCGATGAGTCGAAGAGATTCGCGCCTTTTATTCTGTTATATCCTTCTTCCTCCTTCGCCAGGCTCGTTCTCATTCTCTCTCTCTCCCTCTCTCTCTCTCGTCCCCCTTCCCTCTGCCGCTGGCCCATAGGCATTTTACAGACGCGTGTTTATTCTTGTTTTCGTTCCCTCTCGCTCTTTTCATTTACGGAATACGTCGCTCGTCAGTCTGTGCGTTGGTCGATACTATTTTCGTATTTCAATCCTCGCCTCGTCTCGTTCCCGAGGGTATGAGCGAGAGACGAGGAAAAAAAACCAGTTTTTTTGATTCTGACATTATAAGTTGCGAAAGTTGTCATTATTTTTCTTCGGTAACACGGACGCGATACGAGGGTTTGTTATTTTATCGTGAATTTTTATATACGTATATAAATATGCGTTTTTTTTGTGGTTGATTTATCACGATTGGAAAATTGTTGTAGAATTATAATGAAAAAGTAATTAAGGCGATGAGTTCATTGCATATTATGCGAGGAATTCGCTTTGAAAAACTTGGTTTATTTTAAAGGATGGAGAAAAAATACGTTTTTCGCGGATAGTCGACGATCGTGTATAGGCAGCTGTCGAAGCTTCGTCACAGCGTTATAGACGGTTAGGTATATCGGACTGTGGAACAGCTCCAGTCGCGAGAACCGGAGAGTGCGAAACGTGCGTTATCGGTCTCGGGAGGACGATCGGTGAATAACGTCGCTTCGCTTCTCTCGGTTTTCACTATCTATCTATCTCGCTCGCTCTTTCTCGCTCTCTTCACTTCAACGTCTTGAAGTATCCTTAGCGTTATCCGCAAATTACGTCAGCGGAGAATGTCAAGGAGAGAAAAAAAGGGAGATAGAGAGGCGGAAGAGAGCGTTATATACATATATATGTATATGGACGTGTGTGTGTAATTATCTACGAAATTTGACCCGATAAACAGATAATCTTGGGTTTTTTTCGCGAAATGATTTGAAAACATTTTGAAAAATTGCTCGGTATAAAAATTATTGAAATTCAACAAGCGATTGACGATTTATTAATACCAGTTATCCCTTCACCTAGTTTATCCGCAGTGCTGTAATTTTAATTAACGACCAATTTATAAATAGCCGTCGATACTCTTTCTTTTATTCAACTGCGCACTCTTAGCCGATAATGCTAAAAGAAGGGATTGAATATAAGCTATATATATCATTCTTATTCCGTCTCGCGGAGATATTTCTAGATTTCTGATTTTCTAGTGTTAGACTTGTCTCGATCTTGACGATACACCGAGATTCTCGGCTTTCTCGTCCCATAATAGCTGTACAAGATTTTTAATATGTGAGGACTCACTTTTTTCGATGCATTTACTGCTACCTGCGACGAATCTCTGAGAAACTTGCAGCGACGAGCGATGTCCTCTAAGAACTGTTTTGATACTTGACTGTTGCAACGACAATGTTTTTATTTCACTCCTGCGAACGCGAACGCAACGGGGTTTACACAACCTCAAAACTTTGCGAAATGTAAGGCGCGCATAGGCAAAATTTTCACGATGAGAAACACTTTCACTGTATTATCGTTTTTACGGCACCGTGTTTTATTCATTTTCGTTGTACATGCAATAAAATGCGCAATGACGATATTTCCATTATTACGAGGTGTTGTTGTGATCGAAGTGTCCTCTACGCGCCCTCTAGTCGCACGATTTAGTGACAAGAAAAAAAACATGGCCGCCTGACCGCGTTCGATCCAGCGATGCATATCATACATGGTGAAAGAAAAAACAACGTTCTCGCTCGTCTAATAACGTTACTTATCGAAAAATTACCACTTGGAGATTATCACACGACCGAGCCAACCATTTCTCGATAGATTATCGATGCTACGAACGATGATCCGTTTGATATCGACCGATTTAGAGGAGATTCGATCGATGCACGCGCGTACTTCACCATCATGTCACGAACACTATGAGTTGCGTGAGACGTGCGACGCATGGAACGGGGGCGCTCCGCGTAGGATATTCGCTAAAGGGGCGCCACCGTCAAACAGTGGCAAGTTCCGAAGTTACGGCGGAAGTCGAAAGTCGGTCGGGATAAAAGGACGGGTAATAAAAGGTTGAGTAATTATTTTTTTTCGGATGGCGTGGGATGGCGTTGATGATACTCGCGAAAAATGTAAGAAAATAGCCTTTTATACAATCTCGTCTATGCACAACGGCAGAAAAAAATATGACGTACTTTCATCTCGTTTCCGTCTCTAAATTCACGAATATCAAAGGGAACCATGAATTACTCGCATCGTGATCTCGAATTTATTGGAAAATCGTGAATCAAGAATGTCTAGACTACATCGACAGTAAACTCGTAACCTTACGAAGTGCGAGACGAACACGAAACTCTGGCACCGAACAAACTTTGGATGATCTCTTATTTATACGTCACTTATCGAAAATTCCCCCTCCAAGGGCATTGTGCCTCTCGAACGATCATTTCACGTTAGGTTCTTGACACAATGAACACAAATTTGTTAAACATTAGACGGCTTATACGATTGGTCGGGTTTGACAAGGCGCACTTTATGCAGGGTTTGCGCGACAAGTGGCGCCATCGACAGAATGTGGCGAGTTTCGAAGCGAGCGGGAAGTCGGAATAGAGCTGTAACGAAAAAAGAGCGCTCGGTAGAACTTTTATGCGAACATAACGCAATGCGCTCGTTATGCTAGGGCCACGTAAGGGAAGGGGAACGCACTGCTGAACGTCACTGTTGACCGACAAATGGCGCCCGTGACGATATATGGTGAAATCGCGGATAAATATTCTTCTTCGCATATTGAATAATCGTTCATTAGATTATTTCATCGCGCCGATCGTTCAATTTAGATGAAGAAAATGAACGTAAGCAATCTCCGGTACTGTAGAAACGATAATTCATCAATGTACGTCTGACAAAACGATTCGCCGTCCGCAATTCATTTTTCGTTCAATCTTGAGGTTATGTCGCGATGTTTCTACGTGTCGTTTGTCAAAAAGTCGCGAATAAAGAGTGTATTGTGAATATATCGAGTGGATGCTGGTTAAAGACGATTGTGTCGAGAATGAAGACCGCGCTGAGGTCGAATGAACAAAGCGAAACCGTCGCTGGGAACGTATCACCACGACGATCGATAGAAAAACGTCGAAAAAGTCAGTAGTTTTTTGTAATTCTCATGCCATTAGCATCCCGAGTGTAGAACGAATTGACGGTTACAGTGACGAGACTTTTACTTTCTTTGAGTGTATGAAAAAAAAAATACGTACGTGCATTAATGGCCGTATAAAAAAACGTATACACGAACGTACATAACCACGAGGGTGGCGTAGCTTGACTCTCCAACTTTCGTGACCCGACTCTTCTCGTCAGGTCAGATCCGACGTTTCGATAAGCTTTGTAAAAATGTGAATATGACTCTCTCGCACGTTACGGCAGGTTGGGGATTCGTACGTAACAGCCAGTACAGAGCGTGACGTATAAAAGTTTTTCGTGTGTAATGCACAGAGTTTCGTGTCGATAGAAGTGCAGGTTTAATGTATCGAACGTAATTCTATATACCTACACATATAGGCAATAGGAGAAGCCTCTTTCCGCATCGAACCTATCGTTCTCGCTTTTCCACCTTCGATCATACATCCAAAAAGTGTTTTCACCAAAAACAAGAAACCCAATACCAAGAAAATTTGTATCCAACATTTCTTCAAAATTACGAATGTCGAACAAATCTTTCCCTTCGAAAGTTTTTTGTATTCGTAAAGAGTGTAAACTTTACGAATATAAAACCTCGCTAGAAGTGGCAAACGGGTAAACTCGTGTAGTTCCTCGCTATTCCGCTAGGAGAGTGAGTTTCGCCAATTAGCTTTTGCCTCAGGGGTTACAAACTCGCGCGTGCGCCTACCACAATTTTCCCTCGTCGCATTATATTTTTTTTTCACGTACATACTTGCCTCGGACTATATTTTTTTACACTCGAAATATAAGTTCTTCTTTTTTGGCTCTTCTCTTCACAGCCACGCTCGGTATTTTATTAACTCGACTACCGTTGGTTCCTCCGATGGCCTTTCTTCTCTCACCTAGCATAGCGAGCAAAACATAATTTAAATAAATCTCGTTCATTCAAATTGAGAAAAAAAGAAATATATAGAAATTCTAGCATCGAGACATTGCCGTGTCTACTCGATGCGGACAATTGCCAGAGACTCGCCCAAGTCGTTCGCGAAGACGTCTAAACTCCGATAGACATCAGCGATACACGATCCTCTGTGTTCGTGCATAAATATATATGTACGCAGAAGAGGAACGCACGTGCGTTGTTTTTTCCTCTCAAGAGCACCTCGAGCACACGATTCGGTTCATACACTAGATGGGACACAGTCACATGCTCGTTTCGAAGCAATTACACTCTGGCTCGCACGCGCGTCGAGTTTGTGTGTAAATGTAATACACTCGGGTGGGTAATAAATAGCTCTCGTCGAAACTGTAAAAGAAGCAATAAAAGATGATTTCGTATCGTCGTCCGGGCTGATGTATCTGTCATGTGGTTTCCTCGTTCGCTACGTGTATATCGCGAACGACTGCAACGAGAATCAATAATCATTACAGTCGTTGAAGTTCAGCTCGTTCGACGCGCTCCGTCCGAGACGGAAAGAGACCGCGAGAGCGAGAGAGAGAGAAAGAGAGACATTACATTTTGCGTGTTGCTGCGTTATTATAACGTGTGCATATGTAATACTTTGTACAGACTCGTGGCAGAAAAAAAAAACCAGCACGTAGGTCGATAATACCTGGAAAATTCGATAAACTAATCGTCTTTTTAATTTTTTCAATTTTTGTACAAAAATAATTTGTAATCTTTAATTTTATGGATAATTTATCAATGATTTTTATCGGATGGAATTTTAATTTCAAGGGAATTTGGATAAATTACGAATAAATGAAGTTTCTTATTGCTAATCTCTCTTCCTTGGTCTTCTTTAGGAGGCTTTCTCAGCCGCGGAAGAATGAAAGTTAGAAGCGCGCGTGGATTACATTTTTTTCTTTTTGCGTCTGATAAATTATTATGTAAAAGGCGAAATGAACAGATAAGAACGACGACGTCGCTGTTCGATAACTGTATCGCGTCACTCGGCAGGTACATCAGACATTTATACATACGGCTCGTATATATATCTATAAATATCCGAAACGATATCGCTCGTTTGCTATATATAGATAATACTACCGCTTCTTCCGATAATCCTCAAGGATTTTCGAAATTTCGATTTTTTTTCACCAGCCTCGAAATTATAGGAAAATAATGATAATAAAATATTAAACGTAACGATCTAAAAACTTGATTAAAATTCAGTGTTAACGTGATAAATATGCCATTAATTAAAATATAAAACGGAAAAGAAAACAAAATTGTGCGGGGAAAAGCGTGATAAATGATTAATTCCCGATGTAAAAATTATTAATCCCATTTATCTAACGCCTCGTTCCTTCGTTTTTAACGAACCGATAACGAATATATGTAAAAAAAAAGAAAGAAAGAAAGAAAGAAAGAAAGAAAAAAAAATCAACTATTTCAGCAGGGTTGCGGGCAGTTCAGACATGGGAAGTGAGCATTACTGCCTGAGGTGGAACAATCATCAGAGCAACTTGCTGGGTGTGTTCAGTCAGCTACTGGAGTCGGAATCGTTGGTGGACGTGACGCTGGCGTGCACGGAGGGACCTTCGATACGAGCTCACAAGGTTGTCCTCTCCGCGTGCTCCAGCTACTTCCAAGCATTGTTCCTCGATCATCCGAATCGTCATCCGATCGTTATACTCAAGGACGTTCGTTTCACGGAATTGCGAACGCTCGTTGACTTCATGTACAAGGGCGAGGTTAATGTCGAGTACTGCCAGTTGTCGGCCCTTCTCAGGACTGCCGAGAGCCTCAAGGTCAAAGGTTTAGCGGACATGACGAACATCAACGCGGCTGTTGCCTCGCGAGAGGATCATCATCATCAGCAACAGCAACAACAGCAGCAGCAGCAACAACAGCAACAACAGCAACAACAACAACAACAACAACAACAGCAGCAGCAGCAGCAGCAGCAGCAACAACAACAACAACAACAGACGCAACAACATCAACACTTGAATTCGGAAAGTGGGAGAGAACGAGAGAGGGACAAGGAGAAGGAACGGGACAAGGAGAGCATGATGCCAATGACGACAACAACGACGACGACGACAACCGTTAATACAACGTCGTCATTGAGCAACTCGACAAATCCAATGGAGTGCAACGAGCAACAGCAACAACCTCAGCAACAAATACAACAACAATTAGCCCAACAACAATTAGCCCAGCAACAGCTGGCGGCTGCGGCGGCGATCGCCGCGGCAGCCGCGTGTAGCGAAACGATAGAGGCGGTGGACATGACCGATTGTCCATCGTCGCCAACGGGACCCGGTAGCCCGTGTCAAGGACCCCTTGCCCTCGATCGACCCAGGCGAGACTCCGACGACGCCGTCAGTTTAGAAGAAACGCGCGGTTCCCTTAGTCCAATTTCCGTTCACAGCGGACCCAGCGACATGAGTCTTAGTAACAATAACGCAACTAACGCCGGTGCATTGCCGTTGACGCTACCGCAGAGCCGACTTCCGTCCCCTCACAGTACAGAACCACTCGCTGGACCCTCGGGCCTTCCTCCGGTTCAACAAGTTCCTCTTGTAAGTTTTTTTTTATCGCTCACTCTCTTTCTCTTTCTCTTTCTCTCTATTTTGTATATTTATCAATTTTTGTTTATTTCCTGCCCAAAAAATTGCTTTTTCACTTCATTATTTGACCTCGTTGCGATAGGATTTGTAATCGTTGATCTTCAGAAGACTCGAAACAATTCGTATTTCTTGCCAATTGCGTCAATGTCGAATACATTAAATTAATCAATATTCCTTTAATCTTCATTTTTAACTCTGCGAAATAAAATATGTCTTTGATCGATTATTTAACGTCGTGTTCTCTTTTATTCTCGGTCGATCGTTGCAGTCATTGAAGAAGGAAGTGGATTGGGAAAGACCGAGCGACGAGCGTTGCATGAGCAGCGAAATATCGGATTACAGACTCCCACCAGATCCGGTGAGTCTATTTTCGGTATGAATTTTTTTCAATACTTCATTATTATAATTATTCTCGTTATTGTATTATTATCTCTTGATATCACGTCTATGCATATATATTTATATATAAATATCTCTATATATTTATATAGCATATTATTGCATCGTCATACGAATTATCGATATATTATCGTACGCTCGAAATTACAAAGCTTTTTTCGTACAATATGTTTCTCACTCGAAGAGTAAGTTCGGGCTTTTTTATACGTGCAAAAATTCAAAAAGACGAAGAACTAATTTTTCCTTCCACAAATTCGAAAAAAATCGTTACGATCGTTTAAATTCGAGAAAAAAAAATCGCGATATATCAAAATCAAATTTATAACTGCATGTGGGCTTGCTGCATGTGCCCGAGTGCTTTGCTGTTTGGAAAAAAATTACCGAAAGATATTTCTCAAATTATTTTTCGAGATGGTACGAAAAGAAAAAAAAGAAAAAACAATATAACGAGAATTTCACGACTCTCGAGCTTCGTAAACGATAAGAAAGATGAAGACACGCAGAGACAGAGATCGGTGGCGCGAATTTGCATTTTCCCCGAGAACACCAAAACACTTGGTCAAGAGATTTTTTCAATGGGAACAGCGCCCGGGCATGCTTTACAGATTTTTTTTCCTCGCCAATTCACTTTCCTCTTTTCCATCGCCATTCGTATTTCTTTTTGTTTTTTTTCGCGTCTCCCTCCGAAAGATGTTGCACTTTTTATTAACTCTCCATCTTTCTGAATTTGATGTGTTTACGTGTGTGTCTATCTATCTATTTACATATACATATACATACATATAAATATATATAAATATGTATATGTATGTATGTGTTATTTCACATTATATTTGTCTACATATTTATATATAAAATACATTATATGTTCTGTCTGTTTATCTCTTTTCTCTCTCGCTCCGTCTGGCTTTTTTGACTCGCTCTCGCTCTAAAATCTCAGGTCCTCTCCAAGATAATCCAATCGCGATAATTTCGATGAGAAAACAAAAAAATTACAATATTTAAAAAAAAAATGATCGCATCGTCGCGATTCCAAAATTCGATCACGATCCTTACAATCCGTTTCACATCCCACAAAACTCTGCCTCTGTCTTGTGCTAGCCTTACTGTCGAGAAGTTGACCTTCGTTTTTGGCCATGGTTGTCTATTATATATATATATTTTTCTAAATATATATTTTTTTTCTTCGAACTACATATTACGGTACACACGATGATCCGTAGCTATCGAGAAATTCAATCACACCGACGTTATTAATTTGAGCCAAAAAATTAAAACAAAAAAAAATTCTTTGCTTTAATATCTTGTTGATTTCGTCGATTATTGAAAACGGTTCCATTTCATTTCGCTCGAGACTCAAACCTTTCATGGATGGACTGAGGGTCGATCTTTGTAAAAACGAAATTTCGTCCTCCTCGTTTTTTTTGTAATTTAATGATAATTATCACAAAAAAATTTTTTTTTTAAATCTCGATACTCGATCACGCTGTGTACGTAATTATACATGTATATACGATTATTACAATCATTACAAATACCATATACGCGCATATCTCGCATATATGATATATATCGTTCAAGGTGAATTTCGAAATAACGATTGGAAAGAAAAAAAAAAGAAAAAAAAGACACTTACGCTATTTCGAAAAACATCCAATATATTAATATATACCACATATACGACAAAGTATGTATTTATCATTTCGATACTCAATACTCTATATACATTACTGTCGGATTCATTGACAAACAAAAGAGAGAGAAAACAAAATTGTTTTTTTTTCTTACTTCACAATATCTAACTCTCGATGAATATATTTATTTGTATTTCGATTGTTGGTTTGAAACACGAAACGCCCGCCTCTTTTGCGTATCGTAATCGATTGATTGTCAATGCGCTGCGTTTTTTTTTCTAATTCCATTATATACTTTTTCTATTTTTTTGTTCGTTATTATTTTTTTTTATATAATCTATCATTTTATGACGATGAGCCACGCGTGTTTGTCTGCGCGAAAGTTTCGGTGATCACGTGGGCCTGGGGGGTTTGGGGGGGTTGGGAGGCATATCAGGGGGCAAGTAAACGAAAAACAAAACAAAACAAAAAACACAAAAAAGAACAAGACAGAACGAAAAATGAACGGCTGTTGTTGGTTTTATGCTTTCAACATACATACATTATTACTCTTATTGTTATTATTATTATGATTATTATTATTATTGTTATTATTATTATATTATACACAACTCCATATAGTTTTTGGTCTTAGTGGGGGTGGGCCGCGCCAAACAAAAATGAGCGTCAACTTCTTGTGCTGCCGTTTTTTCTGTGATGATGATGATGATGATGATGATGATAATGATAACGATTGATAATTGTAAAAACCCGCTAAAAGTGTCTTGAACTTCTCGGTCGATGAAAAAACGCGCTTTCGAACACCACTCGATCTCTAGTGTACTTGCAAATTCAATGAGAACGTAGTAGAGCAATGAGAAGAAGAAGAAGAAGAAGAAGAAGAAGAAATAAAAGAAAAAATAAGAAATTTCTTACAAAAGTATATTTAGCAAATGAGACATATACAAATTAGTTAGAGCCTAGAGACTTAATTATTTTGCACGATAAAAAGAAAAGAAAATTAAAAGAAAAAAAGAGAATTTTAACGAATAATGATTTTTAAAAAAAACAAAGAAATGGTCGAACCCACACACCGTGGCGAAGCTTACGTAGAGAAATTATAAACCATTAGGACGAATCTTTGTCGAGAGCATTGAATTCTTCGCTCCGATCTCTTCTCCCAATATCTCTTGTCTTTTGTCGATTGTTAAGAACGTAGCGTGGATCAATATTGAAAATTGTAAATAAACGTCCCGACGAGAGACGGTGAGACGATAAATGGGAAAAGAGGCTGAGAAGCGAGCGAGCGAGCGAGCGAAAGAGTGTGAGAGACAGAGCGAGAGACACACACGAAAAATAATGAAGCATAAGATTAAAAAAAAAGAAGGAAAGAAAGAAAAATTAGAGCAAAAAAAATTGTTGATTTATCGAATTATCCCGGGCTTGAGCAAGAAGTTGATGTTCTTGTTTGTTTGGTTGCAGGAGTTGATGGGTGTGGATGAGCGGGTGTTTGCGTGCATGTACTGCGGTGCCTCGTTCCTCCACCAGAGCAAGCTGACACGGCACATCCTATCGCACAGCCTCGAGTCGCTCAAGTACCGCGAACAGGCGCATCTACAGCTACAGGCACATTTGGGCCTCGAGACTGGAATGCATCTACCGCCAGAGGGACACTATCCGCCCGGTGGTCCGGTCGAGCCGATGGATCTCGAGCTCGCGGCTCATTCCGATCCGACATCGGGAGTCGTGTTGTGCAAATTTTGTGGCAAATCTTATCCCGACGTTGGTGCCCTGATAGCCCATTTGCCAGCCCACACGGGCGATCGTCCTTTCAAGTGTGAATTTTGCGGCAAGGCTTTCAAGCTCAGGCATCACATGAAGGATCATTGTCGCGTTCATACCGGCGAAAGGCCATTCAGATGTACCTTGTGCGGTAAAAATTTTTCAAGATCGACGATACTTAAGGCTCACGAAAAGACCCATTATCCGAAATACGTGAGAAAGTTCCTCTCCCCGAGTCCGGTCGATCAGACCGAGGAAGAAACGCCACCGCCACCGCCGCCGCATCATTGATTTCACCATTGTCGAGCTTGATAAACGGCAAATTAAAGGCAAAAGTACGAATAACGAATGGAATTTAAATTGGTAACAAAATAACGACGAGAACGAGGGAGAGAGAGAGAGAGAGAGAGAGAGAGACAGTAACCATAGGGCTTGATACAACCGGAATTAACGGAAGAAACCGGATGTTTGAACGCCGACGCGCCGATCAACGAGTTTTTTCTGTCGATTACTGGAAACAATATATCTCGTTCGTCATAAAGCCGCGCGACGACGAAGATTTTGCCAGGTTCTGAGATATTTATGAAAATAATGTGCGAACCTGGGGGTTCAACGAGCGCGAGAGAGGAACGCGATATATGTGTATATATATGTGCATGTATATCGCGAGAGGTTTTATCATCAACGGTGCCTCACGTCGATCGCCCTTTCCTCCATTTTAAAAACGAATCTTTTCCTTTCTCGTTTCCTACCCGAATTCATTACTTTATTTTCCGATCCGCCATTTTGGTATACGATACCTCTGTTTTTCTTTTATCCGATTAAATCCCACTATAAGTGCGCGTCTGTCTTGAAGAAGAGGAGTTAAGGGGGGGGGGGGGGGGAAGAATATCCTTGTCCCGATTTTCCTTCATTTTTTTTCCTTGTCTCGCTCGCTCTCTCGCTCTCGTCTCCCGTCTCGCCGAGCTCCGCGACACGCGCGTCGCGACGAATGAGAACAAGCGCAAAGCTGGGAAGAGGAGAGGAAAATCGAGCGAGGGAGGAATGAAAAAAAAAGAACGAAGAGAAACGAAAATTGGAGAAGAAAAATGTTAAGAAGAAGGAGAGAAAAACGAAGGAAAAGAAAAAAGAACCGACCGATGGACCGAGCGACGAGGCGAAGCCGAAAGGTATTTCTAGTTAGTCCTGTGATTTTGGTTAGGGGATTGGGTGGTGTGTACGCGTGTTCAGGGGGAGGGACACGTTAAAAACGAGCTCCCTCGTTTAATCAGTGCTTTAAGACAACAAAAGAAAAAAAAAACGTTTAGCTTAATTATATACATAACTTATATATCGGTAAATTATTGAACGAGAATGAGGGAAAAGAAAACAGAAACCTGACGAGAGAGAGAGAGAGAGAGAGGGAGAGAAAGAGGAGAAAAAAAACCTTTGCCCACATGTGGTGAGAAAAAATGAATGGAAGATGAGAGTAAGAGAGGGAGAGAGAGAGAGAGAGAGAGAGAAAGGGGATGAAAAAGGTGAAACAAAAATGATGCGGGTGGCGTGGAACGAGATTAAGAGAAACAGGAGAAAAAGCGGTGTAGAATTTATACAATCTGGGAATATCTGCAATAGAGAGGGTGGACACGTGTGCTATATATAAATGAAAATGATGAAAATGAAAGAAAGAGAAAAATAAAAAGAACGATGAAGAACTCGACCGAAGAACGAAGAGGCGCAAGAGGAATAAGAAGAGAAAATCGGGGATACGAAATATAGAGGGAGAGAGTGAGAGAGAAAGAGAGAAAGATGAAAAATTCGAGGCCGCCACGGTTGGTGCTTTTAAGAGATTTTGATAAAATGCTGTGAATACTATATTGATTACGATAACTATAACTATTGTAATAATGTACTAAAAAAAGAAAAAAAGAAAAAAGAAAAAAACCATTGTACCGCGATGTACGATGACTGTTGTTGATACGATTGAGAATATTTTATACAGTTGAAAACGTGAGAGAGGGTCGGTGGTAGGGATGGCGATGTTCGAGAGGGATAGAAGGGTCGAACAGCGCCGAGGGGATAAGATTGTGGCGAGGAAATAACGGCAGGAGGTGGGGAAGGGGATGGGGATGGGGCAAGGACTAATAGGACTTGATTAATTCGAAGATAAAAAGAAAAAAAAGAACGAAACGATAATGGAGAAGAGGATAGAAAAGAATCGACGTTGGGAAGGAAAAATCGTGTCGACGAGGAAAAAGAGCGAAAATCGTATCAGGGATGAAAATTGCGAAACGGGGCCTCGTGTGTACTACGAAGGTATGGTAACGTGTGTGAATGCGTCGACGCGTGAGCAAAGACAGGGAAAATGGACGTGCGAAGATTGATTGCGAGGCTCTGCTACTACATAATTGATATTTTTTTTCTACGTTGTTTTTTTTTCTCTCTTTTTTTTCTATTTTGTTATTAAGAGTGCGCTGGCATAGTATGGCTCCGAGAAATTTGACTATACGGGCGTTAAAAATAGCACAATTTGACACGATAATAACTATGAAAAAAAAAATGAAAAGAAAAGAAAACGTTATACTGTAGAAATTTTGAAGAAAACAATTTTTTTTTCTTTCTTTTAGTTAGAGCGGAAAACAGAAAGAACCCAAGGGAGAGACGAGAAGTGAACGAATGCAGGATTAACGTGGACGAAAAAAAAACGCCCGCGTGTACGAAAAGTTACTAGAGAGGCCAAGTCGACGACGTGGTAGCCATTGACACAGTGCAATACCTAAACTCTTTATTGTTTTTTTTTCTTGTCTTTTTTTTTCTTACACTTCTCTCTCACTTTCTTTTTAGTTATTTCTTCCGAACGAAATCTTTCCTCTGCATTAGTGACGAGTCCATCATGTAGGTATAATTTTATATTTCGTCGTTTTTATCGCCTACGCGATTTCTTTTTGTTCCTTCTTTTTTTTTTACACGAAATCCGAGCAATTTTTATCATTGTTTTGCGTCGATTCTTGTTTTCAATTCATTATTCGTCCCGTGAGGATATGAAAAATGTGAAAAATAATTGTGGAGAATCGAGAGTGAAAGCCCCCGAGGGTCATTGATGAGAATAATAATCGGCGGCCGAACAAGAGGGGAATACAGACCAAACTCGCGAGATTTAGAGTATCAAAATTTGTTCGATTGAAGCAACAACGGGGCTTTTATCAATTAAAAGTCGAACTCGTCTCGAGCTTCGAGTGATCTTTTCTTTGGTCTCCGGGCGTTTTTTCTCATTCTCGCGGCGCGTTTTCATCGCAAAGTAATTAATCGCGTCGCTAATTATTTTTGGCAATTTTTTTCGTAACGTGGAAAATTACCAGCTCGTCGCGTATTTTGGAAATAAAAACTAAACGAAAGAAAATTCCTTCGAGCACGGTAGAGTATTTTTCACGAGCTGTTTACGCTCGGAGAGTCCACGGGGCTCGATAAATCCGTCTTCGCTTTCTTCTTTTTCTCTTTCTGTCTCTATCGCGCTGTCGGAGCTACGAGCGAGACCGACCGAATCGATCGATCGTTGAAATATTCATTCCGGTTGTGCATCGAGACGGGGGAAAATGCGTGTCTCCTTTCTTAGCTTTGAGCTAAACGGAAACACGGAGAAAATTCTTTTTAGAAATAAAACAAAAACACAAATATACGAGAAAATACGCTCGTACGGTTTCCGCGAAGAAAAACAAAAACGTATTAGAAGTATCTTTCGAACGTTTATTCCAATCGTTCGATAATTTTGAAAGAAAAGAAAAAACAAATAAAAACGTTAATTCAACAATTCGAAAATAAAACACAATTAATTAATAAAGGGTCCACGCGACGATGGAAAAGTCGGAATTTTCCACGGTTTTACTCGAAGGAAAAAAAATAGAAGGGGGGTTTGAGCTCGCAATTTATCAGACAGGTCACGCACCCACGTCTCGTCGTTTCGATTCAGCGAAAAGAAAAGAAGAGACGCGTCTTATTTAAAAAAAAAGAAAAAAAAAAGCAAAAATGTTTTCTTTATACAAAATTTAATGCCCTCTACAATTCTGTGATTACTATATTTTTATTCTATAATAGAGACAATTTTTTTAACAACAAAAATATCTAATTTCGTTTTTTACAGTTCGTGACAATTTTTTAAATTCGAAACAACAAAAGAGAGAATGTTGTATCGGCCTTGGGAAATTTTTCCAACGTGATCGTCGGTCACCCCGGCTCCGATGATAATAACCCTATTTTCTTCGTTTTCGCGATTTTTTTAATCACGAATGACCGCCGGCTCGTTCCTACCAGTCTCGTTATATCGTGATAAGAGAAACGAAAGAGGGAAAGAAAAAGAAAAGTGGCAATTGCCGATGTGCAAGTGGTTACGTAACTCGGTGCGTTGCACATAGACACACACACACACACATACAGGCGCGAATATGTATATAGGACGTTTTTTAAATACGGTATAAAGTTTGAACAACTGCTCGGAGATTGCGACATGAGACGTTTCAGGATTCATCCGTTTCTTCTTTTTTTCTTTTTTTTTCTTTTTCTTTCCACTTTAAACGTCGGATTTTAAACTTCTCGTTAAAAATTTTGGAACTCGCCTCTACCATACTCGCTAATTATATCTAACGTGAAAAAAAATCTTGCGACAAGAAGCGTCGGAACTTTAGCATAGATTTTTTTGTTTTTGTTTTGTTTTAGGAAGGGCGTTCGGGGGATTGCTTATAAACGATAATAATACCTCTGTAATCAATATAGTTGGGGAGATCCGTGGATCAATCGGGATTCCATAGAACGTGAGATTTTCGTCGGGATATGTCGCAAATGAGCCGTTAGAGAGAGAGGAGAGAGAGAGACAAAAAAATACGAAGGTTCGAAGAAAATGAAAATTTGTTAAAACTAAATATGGATCAAAAAGTCGTTGCGATCTACGCAATGCCGATCGATCACGGAAGGACATTATTGCCAGAAGTATTAATTAATTTAATTAATTTCAACGCTCGTGACAACCTCCCGGGCGAATCGAGCGTGTACAAAATACATAAACTTGCACCATAAACAACAAAATTATATATATATGGCTTCTTATAATCGTCGTTGAGCTCGTTGCTGGATTATCAATTTTTTTTTCTTCAAATTTTGAACACTGAATATACTCGCATAGTTTTTTTTTCATTCTTTGATTAGGTTCTTTCTTAACCGGAAATACGAAAAAAAGTGCAATCGAACACACGAGAGAGAGCGAGAGAGAGAGAGAGAAGTTGAGCTTAGACGCCACGACATGCACCTCTGACGTAGAGTACAATCGAGCAATAACAAAGTTCCAATTAAACTTTTTGTTTTCTTTTTTTTTCTTCTTCTTTTTTCTCGTCTAATAGCGAGAAATTTCTCGCCTATTAAATCACGCAATATTATCGTCCTATGTACTATGTAAGTTTTTATTTTTCACTAGACCGAACAATTTTCTTTTCCTGCGGGGGGTTGGAAAGAAAAAAAGTTAATCGCAAAACTTGCCGCATATTTTTCATTCGATTACGCTAAACGATATGTTTCCTTTCGTTCTTTTTTTGTTCTCTCGTTTCTTTTTTTTATCTTTCCATTAATCGACATAAGTTATCGTCGTAACATCTTTTGTAAATAGCCTTCACGATTAAGCTCTCGAGCATTGCGTTGATGTTCAACGATAAAATTACAACAAGAGCAACGACAACAACAACAATAACAAATGTTTAAAATTATTTTATCTCGTCCCAAAATAAATACATATCATCTTACGTATTTTTTTCTTTTTTTTTCTTTTTTTTTGCTATCGTTAATTGGGTAATTATTATTTTGGCCTTGTCGTTCGGTTGCTAGATCCGTGGCTAATGAACAGTATTTCTCCCTCGAGTCATTGTTCCTGATAATGATGATGATGATGATGATGCTGATATAGTTGTAAATAATAAAGAGCCCGTTGCAATATACTAAATAACGATTACGTTTACTACTTACGGGGGGGGGGGGGGTGAAGAGGGAGGGGTGTCGCTCGAAATCTTTTTTTTATTTTTATCGCTATTCCTATTGTTTTTGTAGTTTTTTTCCTTCTTTTTTTATACTTTGCAAACAAAAAGAAAAACTATTCTGAAGTCTCATGTTCTTTCTCGCCATTATAATTTATCATATCGTTTTTTTTTCTCTTCTTAATAATACTACTATTATTATTAATATTATTATTATTATTATTACTATTATTATTATATCATTCCCGCGTTCAGTATTAAAATTATACTCGCGTCTCACTTCTCGTCGCGTTAATCTCATTTCTTTCGAGAGAGTGTGAAAAATGTTGGAAGGGGCTAGGGCCGGGGGTCACGGGGACGAAGACGGTGGATCGACAATGGAAAATAATTGGTCAGTTCGTGAAATGCATAATTTGTTGTGTCGAATTATCGTTGTTTATTATTAATTATTATTATTATTATTACTATTAATGATTATTATTACGATTATTACAATCATATCGACTGCCACGAATAACAGTGCATAAAAATGTGTTCGGGCCCGAGTACATGAGAGTGCAATCCGTTAAGGGGGAGGGGGGGGGGGAGGTTTTCTCGTTTCTTTTTTTGTTTGTTTTTCTCGTTTCCTCGCGGTCTCTCCCTCGCGACAGTGAGAGTGAGAGTACCACGTGCGCGTTTCACCTGTAATATAATAATCTTAAGTTTCTCGAGATACTAAAAAAAGGAAAAATGGAAAAAAAATTACAATAAAGATAAAAGGAAAGTCTAAGATACGCATAGCTCTATTGTACGAAAATAGATAGTTTATATATATATTATTATTAGTGACGTTAGCGACTATATATATATATATTATATACATATATATATACGTTTCTGGACTAAAGTTCCTTGAGGGTGCGCGCGTTTGGGGCCGTTGAAACTGCTTATTACGCGACCCCGATGTGATGACGGTGCTTTGTTTCTCTTTTTATTATTATTATTATTATTATTATTATTAATTATAAAATTTATTTTTATCATCTCGATACATGCAATAGCGATTACTACTACTAGGATTTATTTTGTTATCCTAACAATAGCATATACAATATAAATAGAACCTATTAATTATTATTATTATTATTATTATTCATAATGCTGCTATTGCGTTTACTTATACATACATTATTATTATTATTCTTACTTACTTATTATTATTATTATTAAAATACAAACGCCTATTTTGAAACACCGAATTTGTTTTAGTGTGCACTTTTTTTTACTCATCAAGACGTTTTTCTTTGTTTGATTTATCATTATCGATCGTTTGACATACACAAGAAACGCACCCCCAAAATCCTTGATCTACCCTCCTTATAATATCACAGATTTACATATTTTTCGTCATTATTTTTACAATTTTACGGGGATGTTTTACCATTCGATACCTACTTCTTGTATTTTCTTTTTGTTTTTTGCGTATATAGTTATTCCTGTATTTTTATCGCTTTTCTTGGATACTCGGGATTTTATATCCTCCCACCTGTCTCGAAGGAAGTCGCGAAGCAACTGTCGGAAGTTATCGAAAAAAGTGTAATGCTTGATGCACATAGTGTGTATCAAAGACAGCTTGGAACTGACAGGTGAACTCTCTCGTGTCGTTCGTGTGCTGCGTGGGCTCTTTCCGTAATATATATATATATATATATATATATATATATGTAGCACCTCTCGTCGCGGCCCCGCGCGCTTCGTACACCTTGTGGCCGTAAGAGTTTATTGATTCGAAGTGCATCCGGGCAAGTAGGGCGCCGCGCGGATACAAGATGCACTTGTCGAAGGCTGAATTGCAACCCCCCCGACCATCGCCTCCCCTCCCTTAACTTCCTCTCTTTTAACCAGCCACGTTGATGATCCACGTTGTTGAAACGAGCTGAGTTGAATCGAAATCGCGAATGAACGAGCCGTTAATTGCAGACCCGCCGCGGTGTAGAAATGTACGGGGCGTTCCGTGTCAAGTTTACTAACGACCCTAATTGACGCAACTTCGATCCGAATGTTTTTCTTTCTCTTTTCTATAATTGTTCGTTAATTTCTATAATTTTACGAACTAATTGTTGTTTTAAATCGACCCTCATTTTTTAATATATTTAACGTTCTTATTAAATCTCTTTTTCGTTACGAATTAACGAATTTTCTATAAAATTTTGAATTTTGAAAATAGTAAGAACAATCGTGAATGAAATTTTGAGAATCTCGAACGAAGCTCGACATGAAACGCTCCATATATATATTTTATATAATCGTTTAATCTCGCGCCGGGGTGAGGGGAGGGACAAATTCTTGGATAACACGAGCATTTCGTATTACACATACGCGGAAAGAATTTCCTAAGACTTTCTCATTATTTACTTTTCGTTTCTTCGTTTTAATTTAAAAGAAAATCAAACCGAGACAACGTTACTTCATTGTTATCGAACGGAAAGAAAAATAAAGAAATACGAACGTGTCCATATAGCTAGCGCACTCGAACGACTGTAAAATGAAGTAGGCTTTGATGAATGAATATTTAAAGGGAGGAACGAGGGAGAGTGAGAGTGGGGGGGGGGGGTGGAGGTGAGAAAGAAAGGGGAAAATAATACACACGGCAAATATTACATAGACACGATCGCGATGCTCGAAGCAAAAAAAGGTAAAAAAAAGTGTCGCGAACGTCGACGAAAAATGAATAAATTTAAAAACAAAAAACCTACGTAATAGTATTTTATCGTAAAAAAGAAAATCGTACGTAGTGCAGCAGCAGCAGCAGCAGCAGCAGCGGTAAAAAAAGAAAGAATGCGAGAACGATGAAAGAGTTGCGAATGGAATGAGAAATGTAAGACGCGATTATGTCGTCGGTTCGAATAACGCGATTTTTGCAATCGCTGCTGAAACGAAAGAGCGAGAGAGAGAGAGAGAGAGAGTGACGGAGAGGGAGAACAATTTTTAGAAAACGTAACGGGACGGTACAGTGAGATTTGCCAAAAAACGAGATCTCGTTCGACTCGTGCGATATGACAATTTTTCGAAAAATCCTTTCGAGCTCAAAAGTTTTTATGCAATTTTTCAATTTTATCGACACTATTGTTTTCTTTTCAATCGTTCATAATTTCAAACAAATCGTTTAGTTTCTTTGGCTATCGAAAGTTGGTAAAAAAATAAAAAATAAAACAAAACAAAAAACACCGGAAAATGCTAACGACGAGATTTTCGTTATTAATTTTGGCAAATTTCGCTGTGCGTTGGTCGCTGGATATTATCGACGAGACACGTGCGAGATAACGCGGCGTACACAATTTTAGTAGTTTGCTGTTACAATGGGGAGAGAATCGCGAGAGACAGAACAATAGTTATCACAAATAGAATTAACGATAAAGATATAAGTATAAGAGGGTAATGAAGCGAAAGAGAGAGGGGACGAAGGCGCTAGAACACGAATCGCGAGAGACGATCGGTCGTTCGTCGCTGAAGGGAAGAAACGTTTTCATCGTTACCAATTAGACAAAAGAAAATAACAAAAACGAATTTAAAAAAAAATTATTAATCAACGATTGAGTTGGTCGTTCTCGAAATGAAACAACACTATATCAAAGACCCACCCCACCCCTCGTCGAGCCTTCCCTTCTATCGACGTTCGTCGCCGAGGCGAAAGAAAAGAGGAAGAAGAAGAAGAAAAAAAAGAGGCAAAACACACACACACACACACACGAACATAAAAATAAAAGATCGTAGGGCGACATAAGGAAGAAAAAAAAGATATCAGTTCACGCGAGAGAACCTACTATGCAATGAATCCAATAGCAATAAAACGTATGAAATGGTAAAAAAGAAAAAGAAAAAAAATGAAAAAAAAGAATGACAACGGCGAAGGTCGAGATGCAACGGTTCGTTATCGTAATGTATAATGTCGTTTATTTGAGAAACTCTTGTACCGCACATTATAATTAAAACGGAGAAAAAAGAGAGAAAGAGAGAGGAAAAAAAACACGAGGACGAGGAGAAGAGGAAAAAAAGAAAAAAAAGAAACAAAAACCGTTGACATTTCACCGGACCCCGTTCGATATGCTACACTATACATATATAAATAAATAAAATAAATATATATATATATATATATATATGAAAATATATATTATATGTCAAGAGATATTTATACTAGTATTTTAATAGTTTAGTACTTAAACACAGTATAATATATATAAATATAAATATATATGTATATGTATATATGTATAGATGTATATATATATACATATGTACGTATATATATATATATTATAAAAAAACAAAAAAAGAGGAAAAGAGTGAAAGTGCGAGCGGATGTACTATAATACGATAACGGTGATGCGAGAAAGAGAGAGAGAAAGAGTGATAGGAATAACCGCGAACGCTGTAAATACATACAACACACATAGGAAATATTATTCTACGATATATATATATATCTATATATATATGTATGTATATATATATTTATATAAATATACACATATATATACATATAAATATATAAATATATATACATATTATTATTATATCTATTGAATATGGGGAATAGTGATAACGACAAGATAAGGGATATAACAGACAAGAAAAAAAATATTACATAGAATTATTATATACACCAGCATATTGATATAGTTGAATATGTGAATAGGAGGTTAATATATCTCACTACAATTACCTATATGAGTATTTAAGCTATGGACAAGAATTTATTAATTATGTAAAGAACCGAGGCATAGGCATTAAAAAAAAATGACACTAAAGAGAATGGACGTGATGCGTAACGATGACGAGATAACAAACGAAGATTTGACCGATGATTAGACGGACGAGAGACACGTAATCATATTATTATATGATATTATGATAATATGAACATTTAGGCAAGATATAGTGCAATGAGAAACAGAATAACGTTGAGAATATTAGCTAGGCTATATATATATATATATGTATATATATATATATACACACACATATATATATATACATATAAATACTTTATTGTTTGTACATTGGGCACGAATGCGCTATATTATTTCACCGATATCTAAATAATGTACTCCGCGCGTTTTGTACGATTTTCAAAGTCACATTAATACCGCACACTCCTGGACCCTGCCGGCCCCCACTTCGCCCCTCCGAAACCCTCATAGCCGCAGAAAAACGGCGTTAAGTGATACACGAAGGGGAGAGAAAAACAATAAAATAACACTAAAAATTCGTCAAAATCGTCTCTGGACAAACCATTGTCGCGAATCAAATAAGTGATCGCGTCGCGATTGTATGACAAAAAAAACGTTAAAATCATTATTAATATTGCTATTATTATTATTATTATTATTATTATTGTTGTTGTTGTTGTTGTTTTTTTAATCAATTACCCTCGAATAACTTTTGATCGTCATGGCCGATGTAATTTTTTTTAATATCTCCTCCATCCTCCCCTTTGAACGAAGCTCGAACACGCACAAATATGTGTGCGATATGTTGCCTCCCTCCCCAACCCCCCGCCCCGCGAATCCCCTACCCGGCCTCTTCTCTCAACCCGATCGAATTTTAATTCGCGACGTGTGGTCTCACTCGCGTAACACGGGTTTGAAAGAGAAAATGAGTATATAAAAAAAAGAAAAAAAAAGAAAGATGAAGGAAACAAATAGCCTTAATGCCTCGCAAAAAAACGCACGTGGCTCCGGAGTAAATTATAAGTTTCACACAAACGCGTACTACTAATTGGTAGAAATGAACGACGGAAAGAAAGAGATAGCGAGAGAGAGAGAGTGAGAGAGCGCCTCGCGGTTTCATCGTAAAGAGAACTTGTCGTTTTAATCGCTTTTCCTAAAAGAAAAACCAAGAAAAACAAAAAACAACTACATCGTCGATATCGTTTGAATTTTTTCACATTATTATTATCATTATCGTTCGCGTTATCGCATCGAGAAAATATAATATTTGTTTAAAAAAATAAAAAAAATAAAAAAACGTGTCGATCGAGAGCGAAAATATCGAGAGTAAGAAAACAAAACAAAGAGAGAGAGAGAGAGAGAGAAAAAGAAACGTGATAAAGTAAAACGAGAGAATTTGCATTGTCGAAACAACCGATCGTGTTGTGGGATCGTCTGGTCCATAAAATAAAAAAAAGTAGTAAAGAATAAAAAAAAGAAGAAAAGCCAAGGGGGAGGAAGCACGCAATGCTCTTGTAACTGCAACGCCGCAAAATCGACGTCACACGCGGTATATATGTCGCTACAGAAATACACAGATTGTGTACGACATATATATAACCATGCCGTGGTGTACCAGCCACCCACTCTTCGCGACTACCCCTCCTCTCGATAAGAGCCGCTTGCCAGAGACAGCGCTCTGGCTGTTACTACTAGCGGGAGACAAGCCCGGTGAGAGAGACAGAGGGAGAGAGAGGCAGAGGGAGAGAGAAAAGAAAAAACGCGAATGCGGTAAACCGGGCCATGAATTTGTTATTAGCGGAGTTAGGACGAGGTTGCGCGCGTGCATCGAGGATATAAATTCGTGTGCATTTTACGATCGGTATACTACTTCACCCTTTTCTCGAATACTTTTCTTTCTTCGCTCCCTTGTATCCGGATCGGTACAGTAAAGTTTGTCGTATCTTTCGTCGAACTTTTGCGGGATCTCATTTTCTATAAATTCGCGCGCGTTCGACAGTGATTTCATCGAATTAGGTGCAAATATACCACCCTCCCACCCTTCGAGTGATACGTCTATCATCATTGTCGCGAAAGGGTCGACCCGCTGAAAATGAAGGTCGAGGACAACAAAAAAGTGCGATGTGTTAAAATAAACGCGAGTAAACTCGGGATGCTCGATCGAAGAAGAATTTTTAGAAACTAAATGAAAAACTAGAAACAGGGGATGATTTTTTAAAAATACCAATGTATGGACAAAGAGAGAGAGAGAGAGAGAGAGAGAGAGAGAGAGAGAGAGAGAGAGAGACATACACGTATATAAATTTTATAGTCAAAGAATCGAATCGGTGTAACAAAAGGAATTACCCTTCCCACCTTGGTAACGACGCTCACTCCTCCGTCGACAGCGTCGACACATACCCCTACACGTTTTCCGTGCAACCCCTCATCCACCCCTCACTCACCCCTTCGTCCATTCGCATACGTCAAATTCATCGGGAATAACGCAACTTTCACTACCACACGAACTAAATGTTTAATCCGCGCATAGCGAATGGCAGGGGCTGGGTCGGAGGGAAGAAAAGAGCGACCGGCCAAAGGGATGAAAAGAGAAAGAGGACCGTCTATACGATATACGTTCGAAACTATATATAAACGTTATAGCCTAAGGACAAACCGATATGAATTCGGCGACACGCGCCTCGAGGTCAGGGGTGTCCTCACCTGGCAACGCCCAAAGTCACGCCTACCTGAGCTGCCCCTTTTCCCGCCACGGTTACGCCTACGCCACTTTTCCCCTTCTTGCCTCATCTTCCCCCCTCCACCCCCCGGTCCCCCTATCGTCCCACTCGCACTCTTTTTTCTTCGACCTGTCTCTGCTCCCTCCTTCTCCCTGCTCCTCACTCCATGTTCTCGTTGCCCTTTCCATCGAGTCCCCTCTTGACCCTCCATCGTAGCCGCCGTCGCAAGACGCGCTATATACGCCTATGCCTACGGCGAGTTCTTACGCCTACGCCTACCCCCACCAACGCGTCACTTGGTCGGATACGAAGTAACGCTCCCTGGTCGTGCGCCTCTTTCGAATCTGTCGTCGGGGACAGAGGGGAGGGGGCAATTCCCCACCCCCGTTGTGCGTCCTACGACGACTTTTACCGTTCCTGCCTACGCCTACGCCTACGCCCCCTCCGCCTCTTCCTCACCATCCCCCCTCCTGGTACACGCCTATCCCCACCATTTTTCACGGACCATCCGTTTACTACTCGGCTTGGGCGGCTTTCACACGCGCCTACGGAGTTTGAACAGAAAAAAACAAGAAATTTCTTTTTTCGTTTCTCTTTTCTTTTTTTTTGTTCGGGGACGAAGGCACGCGCATCGTCCATGTTCGATTTCGAGACTTTTTATCGTCGCGATTTATCGGACGGTGGCAGTTTATGGCAGAGGCTTTTTTTATTCGAGTTTTGTTTTTTCCCCTTTTTTCATAGAAGGTGGGAGAGACCGAGCTCGAGAGTCTTACGCAACCCTTAACTTCAACCTCGTACCCGGGTCGATGTCTGATTAATCGCGGAATTGATTGGCAACGTGCAAAAGTAATCGATAGGTAAATTGGCACGTACCAGCCTCGGTCGACTCTTCGTCATGCCCCCAACCCCTTTCTCACACTGAACTAATTAAGGGTTGAAAAATAGAAGAACGATCGATTAGCTTCATTAAAAGGTCAAGAATCGTGAAACGAGATCTTCGAACAGCGTCGAACGACGATTTTTTTGTGCGCGATCCGTCGAGGATTTAATTTTCAACCCTTAGAGTCGATTTTTTGAAATTTCCTTTGGTTTTTTTATGTTTATTTTTCGTCCGGTTGGTCAATCGTCTTAACTACTGCTTCCCCCTCCCTTCATTCTAGTTCTCGCAGACGGGATATTATCGCCCGCCCGCGTCTATCGCTACCTTTACCTCGTCTCTGACCTCTTACCGTCCCTCATCCACTTACCTCGCTCTCGATTCTCCTCTCGCGTGCACAGCGAAGCGCCTACGCCTTTGCGTTTACGCGAGAGTGCCACCTTTCCCTCGTACACGCCTTCTTCATCCCCACTACTGTCTCCCCCAACGGCCAGTCTCGAGAACAGCGGGGTTGGAGAGAGAAAGAGAGAAACGAAAGGGTGGGTGGAGGGTTGCAAGCCCGCCACTACTACCCCAGTTCTCGGCGTAACACGCGTTTCCAAGTTTGTAGATCGGGTCACCGGGTTGAACGTGAACCACCCCGCGCGTGCTTCCGAATCATGACGCGCCCTTTTAACCCTCCTAACCAACCGAACCCCTCATCCCCCACCTCTCAAACCACCCTTGGACCGTTCGTCTCCTCCTCGACGCTGTCTCGTAAATTTTATTATCGCGATTCTCCGAAGGCAAGACAAATGTACTCTCTCTCTCTCTCTCTCTCTCTCTCTCTCTCTCTCTCTAGAAACAACTCTCGTCGTGGAATAATTTTTCTCGACAAATAAACGAGAATTTCTTAGAAACGGGTTGATAAGGGGTTGAAAACGATACAAGGTCGAAACTTTTGGCTGATGAATAATTTTTATAAACAATCGATTGCACGATTTTCTTTTTCTTTTTCGAAAATTACTTAATATTGCTATAATTTTTGCTCGAGGCTCGATGGTTGAATTGATAAAAAAGAAAATGGGGGGTTTTGCACCTCGTACCGCGACAATTTTTTGGCTTTATTGCAATGAAACACGCGAGAACCGATACTCTCGCTCTCTCTCTCCGTTTTTCTCGCTCTCTAGAATATTTCGCAATCGGAGTCGTAACGCCAAGTAAGCTCTTTTACCGTTTTTACGAAGATCGATCGAGTTCGTTGGCTTTCGATTTCTTAGAAAATGTAGCGACACCGGATGTCTCGCTGGTTTCTTTTTCTTTTTTTTTTTTTAATATACGCCAGGTTGTTATTCGCGATCGTGGCGTATTTCCATTCACTTCACTGTACAAACGTCCGTGTCACTAAAAACAGATTTCGAACAATGCAGATTCTCGAGAAATATAAATGTGAAATGAAAAAAAAGATATATATATATAAAATATCCCGAGAAGTCGAGAGACGACAAGTACGATTCATGAATTTATATAACGAACGGTGTCGCAATTTTATATGGTCGATACGCGCGAAGAAATTTGCTCCCCCCATCGAAAACACACACCGAGCGACGTTTCGTTTTTTCGTCCCCCTTCCATCGCCTCGATCGCTCTCGATCCCACCGTTCCTCCTTCGGTTCTATCGTGTTCACACCTCCATTAATCGATCGTATATTTTTCATTTTTTCCTCCTTCCGATCTCCGTATAAGCGCGAAACTGCGTGTGGGACGATTATTTAAAAAAAAAATTGAAAAAAAACGAACACTCAAACAAAAAGAAAACGCGCGAATAACGTTTCGCGAGTTAAACCCGCGGCCACCCTGTAGAACGGACTCTCGCATAATTAGTAGTTACAGAAAACAAGATATTTAACGTGAAACAGATGAAGAACAAAAAAAAAGAAAAAAACAATAATAGGCTTTTCCGTAAACGATATAAAAGATTTTTAAAAAGAAATGATGATGATGAGATGATGAGGAATGAAGGGGAGGGAATGATGATGATGATGATGATGATGATGATGATGATGATGATGAAAGAACGAAACCTACGAATTGTTATGTTTTTCTACAGTAACGTTTGTACCGACTTACAACAATATTTGTACAATATTACGATAAACGTGTACCTATACAACATAGGTAAACCCAGATGCAATAACTTTTTTAAACAAAACAAAAAAGAAAAAAAACGGTGTTAACAACGGAATATTTTTCATACATAACTCTCGCTCTCGTCGGACGATTCTCGGTGATTGCGCGCGTCAGGCCGGCCCGTTAACGCCCCTGGCGCGACACAGGATTAACCCACAAACAGACACATAAAGGAAAACAAAGAAGAAAGAAAAAAAACAAAAAAACAAAAAAGTGAATAATAAACCACAAACAAAGAAAAAAGAAACGTGAAAAGGAAGAAGATGAAAGAAATAACACACACCTAACTAACTCATTTCGTTTTGTGCCAATCTCCAGCAGACCGCGATTTAGATTTTGCGTTTTTTGTCCGTGATACATCGCCCGAGAGATCGTAGTGATGGATGTGTTTCCCTGTTTTTCCTGTTTTTTTTTCTTCTTTTTTTTCTTCTCCGTAAAGATAATTAAAGACAAATGAAGATAACAAATAAATAAATGATAAACCGATGAATAACGAGAATAATGCCGATTTACAGAAAAATACAAATAAAAACAAAAAAAATAACAAGAAAACGGAGCAATTGTCCTCGCCATCTCAGAATACCTGTATACCCAAAAGTAGCATTTTAACAGAAACGCCAGACCACAACCTGAAACTTTATAAAAAATATTTAATATATCATCATTGTTTTGTTATTGTTCGATGGTCGTCAAGACCAAAATTGATATTATCGTTTAAACGCGATATTTTCATTACTACCTGACCGACAGTGAAAACGAAACGATAAATAATAATCCTCCGATTCGCAAGGAAAATACGTCGATGAAGCTTCATTCGCTCGGTAATAAAAGAATACAACGGAAATGCACGTTTGCCTCTCGTCGAGAATAATTTCTTAAAACAAAAAGAAGAGAAGAAGAAAAAAACATAAAAAAGCAATCACACTCGCATACGCACGAACGCCGAAGTGCGAATTAATCGTTGATTTTGTCGAACGAGTTCGAGCGACGATAAACGAGACGAACGTTCGGGATTGAGATGATATACAAGAGAGGATTATTTTAGCCGCGGAGAACGTTATTTTTCGGCCACCCGTTACGTTGGAAAAATATATCGCGCTTTTTTTTATTTGAAATCCGACCTTGCTTGATCCTAGATAATCGCGAAAACGTCCAAGTGCGTAAATGGAACTATTACACTTATCGGGAATATAAAATCGTGCGATGCGTTCTACCGTAACGGACGTTCGCTGCAAATCAATAAATAAATAAAATAAAACAAAAAAACAAGCAACGACGACGAAACGATTTATCACGAAAATATTTATCGACATTATCGATCGCTCGAGCTCGATCACAGCCAACGATCGTTGCACTTAAAACGATTCTAAAGAAAAAAAAAAGAAAACACACACAAAGTTGCATAAAGATAACAAAATCGATGAAATATTGATTTCGTATATTCGTTTAAAAAAAAAGAAAAGGAAAGAAAAAAACAAATGCATCACGTTCAATCGCGCCCCTTGCACCGAGCAACCTACATGGAAATTCAAGAAATTCAAACATAAATAAGTAAAACCAAACCCAAGCAAAAAAGTAATTGAATTAAACGAATGGAGAGAATAAAAATTTAACCTTGATACACGACACACAGACACACACACACATTAACCACACGCGTATCGTTGTACCGTTGTAGATAATCAGAAATTCACACACGTTGTCTTATATTAAATCGAGAGAAGAAATTGTTGGAACGACGAACAAAAAACAGAGAAAAAAAGAAAAAATGGAGAAATATCTAAGCGATAAAAAAATGAAAAAAGGAAAAAAAACGTAAAAAAAGCTCGTCCCAAAGTACTCAATAACGCACCCACAGAGATTGCGGACTCGTGAATTTTGTTTGCGATGTATACCTAATATATAGTTATCGAAAGAGAGGGGGTGAGAAAGTGTGAGAAAGAGAAAGAGAGAGAGAGAGAGTGAGAATAAGAAGAGGAAGGAAACAAAGCGAGTATAAAATTATTTTACTCGATCATCCTTTTTCAAAAATGTGACCTCTGTCTCTCTCTATCTCTCTCTCTCTCCCATTTCTCGAACGAAAAGTACATAAAAAAAGAAATAAGAGAAGAAACTTTTCGCATAGGACACGACGAGGCGCTTTTCAATTTGTCCCTAAAAAAAGAAACAAAACGCGTACGTCGAATGAAAAGTTAATGAAAAAGAAAAAAAACACTAAAATCGAGCGTATATCGATACCCGATATATCCTTACGAAAGGCTGCGGTGATCGCTGTAAAACTGAATTTCTCGGTTACGACGTAAATATTATTCTTCTTATTATTATCATTATCATTATTATTATTATCATTATTATTATTATTATTATTATTATTATTGTCATTACATTCATTTGATTTCGTTTCTTAGAAGAACGAATGCATATCATAGTTGTAAATTACCAATTTGTGAAATAAAAACTGCAAACTGTTTGTGTTAACATTACAAAAGCTGCCTCGTTCTAACCCGAACCCCGCCTCGAAAAAAAACGAAAAATCCTCGATCAATTCCCTTCCACGGACAAATTCCATGGGATTATTCATAAACGACGGAAACGAATCTGATCGGTAAGTCTTTGCGTGGCTCGTCGCTCGTTTATTTCTTTCAAGCTAACGCAACTTTCTTTTCCTCTTGAATCTCTAAAAAAAAAATCTCGAGAAGTAGCGTAAAAAAATGGAGGAAAAAGGAACGATTTCTAAAAATGTTTTCAGGTGTCATTGGCTCTCGGTCTGGAAGCGGGTGGTTGGGGCGCGTTGCTGGAACGCGCCGGAAGTCACTCGGGAAGTCCGAGCCCTCTGTTGGCGCACAGCGCGAGTTACGCGGGTCTTGCGAGTCTCGCGCGTCGTTGCGGCGTCTGCCTCGCGACCTTTCCTTCCGCCTGGTTGCTCGAGCGTCACGCTCGTCTACAACACGCCGATCGTCCCAACGACGACAAACCCTTCACGTGCGAACAGTGCGGCCAGGGTTATCGCTATCGTTCCGCTTACGTCAAGCATCGCGAGCAAAATCATCGCGCGAGATTGCCCGCCGACAAACTATTCACCTGCGACGTATGCGGTATGCAGTTTCGTTACCTGAAGTCATTCAAGAAGCATCGTTTGAATCATGCCCTCGAGCGCCTCCAGCGCGGCAACGCCGATCAAACGAATCACAACAACAACAACAATACGAACAACAATAACAACAATAATAGCGCGACCTCTTCGTCCTCGATCTCCTCGTTATTGTCCAGAGTCGAGAGGAGCGATCAAGTCTCGAGTACCGGAGAACCGTCCCAGCTCGAAACCGGAAGTAACCTCGGCGATCCCGAGGAATTGGCGAAAGAGAGCTTCGTGGAGAACACAAGGGATGAAACGATCTCGGAGACGGCGAGTCTTCAAGAGAATCAGGAACAGGACGTACAGGCGATGGATCTTGGCACGAACGGTGGTGGTAGCGGTCATGCGGTTGGAGTTCTTGCGGGTGCCGTCGCGGCCGGTGGCGCTGGTAGCGAGGCGGGCGATGTCGAGGAAATGAACGTCGAAAATATCGCCGACGAACTCGAGATGAGAGGCAACAATGAGAACAACGAGAGGGTCGTGAGTCTCGTTAGCAGCAGAACCCCGCATCATCACGATCCCGACAGACGCGAGAGACGTTTCGCATGTCCGTTTTGCGGCAAATGCGTACGCTCCAAGGAAAATCTCAAGCTTCACGTGCGCAAGCACACCGGGGAGAGACCGTTCGTCTGTCTATTTTGCGGACGTGCTTTTGGGGGTAAGAGCGATCTTACGAGACATCTGAGAATACACACGGGCGAGCGACCTTATCACTGTGAAATGTGCGGAAAATGTTTCGCCAGGGCCGATTATCTCTCGAAACATCTCACGACCCATATTCATCACAATCATCAGCGTTAGAGGACGAAAACTCGATGGGATTCGTTCGAGCTCTCTTCTTTTTTTCGTTTTCCAAGATTTTTCGTGATGATCTCCTTTTCGCCATCATCTTCGGTTCTACAATGGCGCTTCCCTTGGGCTACGACAACTTCGTTCGTTAGTTATCATCATTTTTTTTGTTGTAATTCTTTTTTTTTGTTTCTTCGTATAAAAATCGTTATCACTGCGAGCTTCCTTCGTCGAAGAAACGTGGGTGCGGATTGTCGAGGGGGCGGGTAAAACCGTTCGTTGAAAATTCAAGAGTCTGCGAGGTTCGAGGAAACGTAGAAGCGTCCTCGACAAACGACCCACTGTAACGCGTCAATTACGAAAGAAAGATGGAGGACTCGTGACGATTCGACTAATTTACCGTCCTCGGAGAGAAAATCGAAGATATTACGGGGATGTTTCATTCACAACGCAACTCGAAGACGGGGTGAGTTATCGATTTAATGATAAAAAAAAACGAAAAAACAAAAACAAACGAATCTTATTAACGACAGCGAGTTTTTGTAACGTTAAAATAAATATATTATTTATACACGAGAATAAACACAGACAGGCACACAGACACACGTACACACAAAACGTATGATAAAACGTACGCTAGTGAGAAATAATTTTGTGATAAGAAGACACGAAATACCAAAGATGGCGCTCAGCGCCGGTGCAAGGCGATAAGAAAAAAGAAAGCGATAAATTAATTAAACGATTAATTAATTGATCAATCAATTAAATCATATATATGTGTACATACGTATTGCGGATCAACGAATCGTTCAGTTGCAATACTTTTTTCCATTCGTAACGTCTTTTATTAAATTGATCGATCGGCGTAATAGCGTGTGTTCGTGGAATTTTTACGTTCCTCGTTGTTGCAGCACCATATATATGATTGTCGTCACGAATGACGAGTGATATTATTATTACAAAAGATGAATAAAACTGATCGAGATACGAGCGACATACGCTCGTACTACACACACGGTGAATATTATATTATATAATCGGAGGATTAGAACGTGAAGATGACGTTAAGTAACGAAGACAAAAACGTAAAAAACAAAAAACAAAAAAAATGCCAAGGCTCGCGGAGAACAAAAAAAAAGATGAATCGACCGTTTTAACGTTAATACGGTTAGCGACGCTGCTAGTGCATGAAACGGAAGGACGCGAAGGAAAATTCGAATTTGAACAAAAAAAAGAGGAGAAAACCAAAAAATACGTTCGTCTCGTTGGAGAAAATTTTGGCAAAAGGTCAAAAACGAGTACCAAGCACAAAACGATTTGTCGTATTTCGATACTCGCGTACTTCCGGAAAGCATGCCGGTGCCTTTGAATCCCGAATCCTTTTATGAGGATAGCAATAATTTTTCATTTTTCTCCCTATATTAATATAATTGTATTCGAGCTATCTCTCTATTTCACGATATATTTACGTCCAAGTCTCTTATCTAAAAGACGCGCGAATTTCAAAATGGTCCGAGATTCGAGAGAAAAAAAAGAGAAAAATTGATATTTCGTGGCATTGATTAATCATTGTTCATCGTTTGTTTCCTATCGATTCTCACTTAACTCCCTACACACGTTATATATATATACGTGAAAATAATTATACACAGTCTCGAAGCCATTGACGCGATTCTTCAACGTTCTATCTTAACCAACGAACGATAGTTTGTAAATATAGATGATATATTATATATTTAATTAGTGTTAACGTCGTCAACGCTCCTCCTATAAACGGCTTTACTTTGTCCACTCAGTGTCCGTACCATTGAATCACCGGACGCGCGAGACACGAGAAACGATTATTTTCCTCGTTCTTGCCGATTTTTATAAAAATTATCGATATTTTCTTCATTTTTTTATAAATTTTCGATCCAAAGCATCATTTTTTGTCTCTCTCTCTCGAGTGCCAACGAATCTGCCGAGCCAATAATTAACTTCCATGTCCAGAAGGTACGAGAACTCGAGATTTTTGTGTTTTTTTGTTTCTTGTGGCGCATAGACATCGATCTCGCTCTCGCGTTTGCTTCCGGTGAGCCAAATAAGTTGATAGAAGGTGCTAATTAGATTCTTAAGGGTCAGAATCGCCGAGTGCCGTCCGGTCGGCCGTCTCGCACAGCCAACGAAGGAAATATTTACTATATTATTATTATGATTATTGTGTATCGAACTGAAATAAGGAGAAAGAAAGAAGGAAGAGAGGAAATGAGAAAACGTTTTAACACGTTTAAGACGTCTTTTGTGCCAAAGAAAATTGAGTGTCACGTATAAATAATCTATATACACGAAAAAAAGAGCCGTCTCTATATAGATATATATACCGAGGAGAAAAAAAAACGAAATAAGAAAAGAAGAAAAGATAAATCCGTCGAATAATGTTTCAGTTTCCCTCCAAGATACGAGACCGGCCCGGCGTTTTCGAGTGGCCAAAAAAAAACTAAGAATGATAAAGAAATTGAAACGAAATAACAAAAAAACGTAGATTTTAATTAGTCTTAAACACGTTCGATTAAGATGGTTCAAAGATAATTGTGTTACGTGTAAGAGACAAAAACCATGCGTGCAACGAAAGGACGATCGGCGAGTCGACGATTTCGCGATAATTTTCTTTTGTTTTTTTTATCTTTTTTTTCTCGCTAAATCGAGCGCAAAGATAAGGTTGTCGGACGAGCCAAGAATCTTTCCACTTTTCGACAGGTATCGGCGATACGATTGCCCGCGTGGTATCGGATGGAAAAGAGGGTAGCAGAGGGTAATATGCTCACGCTCCATCCCCCTCCGACCGCCCCATCCCTCCTCTCTCTCCCTCTCGATCACCGTTTCTAGCTCGCCGAATTTCCGGTCACGTGCTTCGCGTAAATCTAGCATTAAGACGATCTCCGGACTCGAAGCACGTACCCCCCCCCCCCCCCCCCCTCCCCACCTCCCCCTCTCGATCTTCGCTCTTCCCTCCACCGATTTCTGCCCGAACTCGAGCTCAAACGAAAAAAGCCACGACAACAAAAAATCGTATTTCGAAATTAACGAGCCAAAAAACGTAGCTGCCGCGATGCTTTTGCTTTTTTTTCTTTTTCTTTTTTTTTGACACTCGTGAAATCGTCGCTATCGCCCTGAGTCCGCTATAAATGGCGATCCCAAAAAAGCAACGAAAAAAATACACAAAAATGATAATCGTCGTACCGAGCAACAGGAGGGGGTGAAACGTTTTTCGACCCTCCAACGGGGGATGAACGGAGACGATTGAATTTTATCTCGCGTTGCTCTTTCGCGCGCTGTAATTGTTTTAGCAAGGATTCGAGCGATTCCATGACCGCTGGTTCGCGATTTCGTTCGTCCCGTTTGATCTCCGATTACGCTTTTATCCCCGTCGTAAAAATGGACGAAATCGGTGGAAAATCAACGAACAAACAAAAAATATAATAATAAATTTGATAAAAGCCGTTGTCCAATTTTTGATGTCCCGTATGACGCGATCGGTGTTTATAACGTGCTCGAATTCATTTTATTATACGAATATTTACCGCAACCGAGAGGCCCGCGTGTTACCTTTTTTCATTGGCGAATAATTTGAAAGGACTCGCGGGTTATCCGAGCTTTGGCTCGAAATGCTTGCGGTTTTCGTTTTCACTCGAATCTCGTTATTAAATAAAACCGAAGATAAAAATAAAGCACAAACAAACAGACAGGGGACGGAAAAACGTTTCGTGTTTCGGGATCGCGTTTGAAACGCGAAACTCGAAAATTCGCGCGTTCGATCGATTTTATATCGGCGCGTAACGACTAAACACTCGCGCGGTAGTAAACTCTGGTAACAAAGTGATACTGGAGACCGCAATTTTTTTAACGCACACTTTTAAACGATATTCGTTTCATTTTTCGCCCAAATTATTATTTGAAAAAAAACTAACAAAAAAAACAAAAAAAAAGCAATTATCACTATCTACGTGCGAACAAAATTGTTCTCTCTCTGTTACGATTCGTAAGTATATTGCTGGAGCAGCGATTACGCTTTACCGCACATTTCCAAGAAGAAGAAAAAAAGATAAATCATCAAGGGCCTAAATAATCACGATAAAATTATCGTCGCACCTCGCATAAGCCCGTTAACGCTTTAATAGCGATTTCAATTATCGACGAATCGCGTGACGAACCGCAAAAAAATCCATTCGTGACGAATTAATCGCGTTATCCGGCCGTAAATTTCGATCAAAACGTAAAAAAAAGAGAGAAAAATTGCCAATTTTATTTATTCCTCCGTGTGGTCCACCGGGACGAGCTCGCAGCGCGAAATAATTGATATTTTATCACGTACGAATAACCACGAGCCAGTCGTCATGGAATTTACAAGGGCATTTTAAACCACAATTGCAAAAAAAACAGAAAAAGAATAATGATAAAAATAATAAAAGGTCTATATATAGCTATCTGTAAAACACCAAGTAACGCGTACGTATGTTTAAATTATAAATACGCACATACGTGTATGTATGTATATATATATATGAATATATCTATATATATATATATATAAATATGACGATGATAGTAGGATATAAAAAATATATTTAATGAATGTTCCTATATTTATACTCTAAGGATATATTAAGTGTAACTATATATTTATATGTATATATATACACATATATATGTAAAAAAATATATATATATGTATATATATATGTATATATTGATATTCGATGGTGATTTCAAGTTTTTACCAAAAAAAAAAGAAACAGAAGAAAAAACAACAGCATAGTTGATAAATCGCGTGTCTGTCAAGGCTGTAGAGAAACTCTGGTGACCCATCGAGTGACTCACAGCGAGTTGACGATTTAATTGAGAGGGAAGATTTGTAAGAAGCGAATGGTGACAAAAAAAACAAAAACAAAAAAACTAAAAATTGCAGATCCTATGGCGGGTGACGAAGATTGGAGGAAAAATGAAAAAAAAACACACACAGAAATTTTAAGCGTGAAAGGACTGAAACGGGATTTTATGGGGAGTTTACAATGTAAGCAGGTCGCGCGTGGCGGAGGCAAGGGTCTTCCTATATTGACTGAACGATCAGATGTGATATACGCGTAAGGAATAATTATTAATAATTATTTACCATAATATGTGTATATATATATATATATATATGTATGTATGTATATGTGTGTATATACATATATATACATGTGTGTGTGTATGTTTATGCATATGTATATATATATATATATATATATATATATATATATATATATATATATATATATATATATATATATATATATATATGTATATAAATAATGTAATTAACGATTATTAGTATGGTTACGATATACAAACATTATATCTATATATTGTGTATAGGTAGATAGGTGCATATACAATGTTTTTAACTGGTTTATCGATGTTCCAAGGATATTAACTAATAATAATTAATATTAATGACATAATTGCATATATATATAAACATATATATATGTATATATTTCGAAATTATAGGCCAAGTGTATTTGAAATAGGAAAGTCGTCGGTCGAAATATCTCTCTATCTTTCTGTCTCTATCTATCTATCTCTATCTCTCTCTCATACTAAACTCACTATCTCTCGCGAATGATCGATTCCAAAAATGCTCTATTAGACGGGACCTCAGCGAATCTTGAACAACGAATATTTTTTTATTACAAACATTGGCTGTTGCATCCGCGAGCAGTGCAAATAATTTTTAAGGATAAAACGAAAGAAAACAAAAAAGCAAGGTGAACACGACGTGGAGGAGGAGGAGGAAGAAGAAGAAGAAATAAAAATAATAGCGAGAAAGAAACGAAGAAAGAAGGAAAAAGAAAATAATAATAATACTAATAATAGAAATAAAAATAAATGATACAAGTTGCCTCGATATTGCGTTCAAAATATTCGCCTGCAGATCCGATTGATTGCGTTCGATCAATATTCCTGGGCATAATGTGCATAACTATCACTATATATTGTAAAACTATGGTAGTTTTTTCGGTGGGGTGGGAGGGGTCGGTGGGGGAGGTAGGAAGAGGAGGGGGAGGGATGTGCAACGCGGCAAGTACAAGGGAGGGGAATAAACAGTGAACTCTTCTCGCTCAAGTTCGCCAAGTCCCTGATAATTGAGCATGCGCACATATACATGTATATATATATATATGTGTGTGTATATATATATACATATATGTATATGTATATGGATAGTGATAGTCCGAGATAACGCGTTCCGTGCAATAACGCAGTTTGCTCAATCCTCGATGTCCGTCGATCGTCTCGTTGTGGTCCACGTCCGTCCACTCGTAACGATATCGACCGTAATTATATTATTGATAGTGAAAACAACAAAAAAAAGAAGAAAAAAAAGGAAAAGAACGAAGTAAATGGAGCTACTACTACTATTACTACTACAAGTCGCTATATCTGTGTCCGATAGAAATTTTGGCGAACGAACGAAAAACGGAAAAAAATGCTGTTGAGAAAAATGTTTGAAAAAAAAAGAAAAAGAAAACGAAACCAAAAAACCAAAAAATAAGAAAACCGCGCAGCTCGACGTTCGAAAAAAAAGTCGAAAAACGTCTTTATCTCTAACTCTTTCAATCTTTTTTCATCCTCCTCGAAGTCTCGATGTCCTTGGTGTCTATTCTAAATTAAACGATAATGAAAGCAATGGAAAAGAAACAAAAAAACGAGAAAAGATGAAAAAAAAAATTAACGTTTTACTAATTCTTGTCTGTGTAGAGTGTCGAAGTAAAAAACGCCCCGAAAAAAAACTCGAAAAAAAAACCAAGAGAATGAACGAAGAGGAAAAAAGAAAGAAACGTTTTTACTCTCCAGCGTGGTTGCAAAATGCTACCACCACGGTCTATCGTTCGAACCTTCGCTCTTACTCGTTTCACTTTTTTGTTTTGTCGCTCTATCGCCACGGGCGTGATTCTCCACACCTTTACGTTTTCTACAACGCGGATGACACACGGGAGAACTATTAGAATACTGTAAAGTCGGCTATGTAAGGGAAACAAAAAAGAAAAACTAAAACAAAAAACAAAACAAAAACAAACAAAAAATCTTGTAGAATGAATGAACGACCAAAGAACGAGTGATGAAAACCAAAGTGCAAACAAAAAAAACCAACTACAACAACAACAAGCCTCTCTCAATTGTTCCAAAAATTTTATTGATTCCTCGTACTAATCTCAATCCAATCTCGGCTCTCGTCCTTGTCCCGGTGTTTTTCCTTCGATTCGACATTTACGATTTTCGGGAAAATAAAGAACGAATAAAAAAAAAGACAAGAAACTTACAAAAATAATGAAAAAGAAAAACGTGAAGAAAAAAAAGATATTGAAATTTTGCAATCACTCTGCCAATACAAAAGAAAAACCTTCGTGGCCGTACTATCATCGTTTTATCGTGTACCTTCATTAGATATAAAATATTCGTTGTATACTACGATATAGTATATAACGATGTGTCATATTGCAGGGCTGATCTTTGTAAAACAATTCGACGAAAATTACCATCGAAATCTCAGCTGTTCGCTCTACTCGCATTATACATATATAACAAAAAATATATATATATACATACATGTATACATATACATATATATGTATATACACGTATGTATACGGCAATGCAATATGACCGTGGATGTTAGAGATATTTTTCAACTTGTACTAAATGTGATAATTGATGAATTGACAATGAGCAATCTAACTGTAATATAAATATTATTATTAATATTATTATTATTATTATTATTATTATTACTATTATTATATATATATAAATATATATTATATATAAATATATGAATCGATGTCTGTCGTACAAGCCGTGAAAAAAAAACAAAAAAAAACATTAGGACTTTACATAGTTATATATAAATGTGTTAGCTAATACGTGTACGTATGATTTTATAATACTTCTAATTTTCAAGCGTCGAGTGGAGTCAGAATCGATGAAAGAGAAAAAGGATAAAAGTAAAGAAAAAAGAAAGAAAAAAAACAACAACAAGATAAATATAAAGAAGAAAAAAACACACACACAAATTTCATCGCAAAACACGAACGCGAACAAACAAAAAATGAAATCTTTCGTGTTGTTAACACACCCGTCTCAGATCTGTCCACAATTCGTCCAATGACGCGAGGTGATAATGACGACTACGATATTTTAATGATAAAAATAGATAAAAAGAATGGAAGATCGTACACTTTGCGAAATACACGATTTGAAAGAGAGAGAGAGTGAGAGAGGAAGTGAAGGAAAGAATGGAAAAAAAATAAAAGAAAAACAAGAAAACAAAAAGAACAACGTAGATATCCTTCGTTTAGAATTCGCTTTCTCGCTGTACGAGTATTTTCACAAATGCGATTAAGGAAAATATAAAAAGTCGATGGCCCCGATGAAAGTATGAGAAGAAAAAAGAAAAAAAAACAAGTTTTTCCGCGTTTTTCGATCGCCAAGGACTTTTCTCGATACGAAGGAATTTTACGATGTCGAATTCGAAACTGGTACAAAGAAAGAAAGAAAGAAAAGAAAAAAAACATACACACGAAACAGAATGCAACAAACAAACGACAACAACAAAATAATTATGTCCCTCAATAAAAATCCGATCCGTAATCGCTATATAAGCTCTTAAAGATTAATTGACCAAATGCTAATAAAACAAAAACAAAAGAAAGAAAAACATTTTAAAGGTAATACAAAATGATTAAAAGAAAAAAAACAAAAAAAAACAAAAGAAAAACAAAGATAACGTCGACGAGCGACATCGTCGAATCACACATGCCAATATTAATGCGAACCACCTCGCGCCAATGGTGTTTGCGTGAATAACAATGAAACAACAACAACAACAACAACAAGATAAAACAAAAAAATACTATTATTATATGAATATTATATACTAACGATGAATAATTATTATAATTACACCGTGACACTTGATATAAAATACACGCATACACGTACACACGGACTATCTAACCGGTTGTTGTCTACGATATAATGTTATTTTTCTAATTCATATTCAATTGTTATTGTTGAGGACGTGAACATCGAATATTAAGGGGGGAAGGAGGAAGGGGGAGGGGTGAGCGGGAGGGAGGATGAATTAATTCGCTAAACGTAAATTGAGCACGGCTGTTTAGGGCTTTCGTCGAGTCGAGAGCGAACGTTTTTTTCTCGAGGACGAGAATAACGCCGAGATATTGTGCATATTCGCTGACTAATTAACGGGCCCGATAACAAACAAATGAGAGTCGCGATAAAAAAAAGAGAGAAAAAAAAAGAACGACGAATCGTCCGTACCTTTCAGCGAAGAATTATGGAATATTATATTACTCGATTGCAAGTGGGGCGAAGAAAAAAAAGAAAGAACAAAAGAAAGAAAGAAAGAAAGAAACAGAAAACACGATAAGCGTTTTCGATATTAAACGGGTAATAATGAAAATGCACGAGGCGTTGGGAGAGGCGAGACGATGCAATATCGAAAGATTATTAAATTGAACAAATTACGAAGCCAGTACCGAGGCCGTTAATTATTGCCGGCTTTGTGAAGTATTGCCGATTTTTTCGATTTAAAGTTTGTCCGGGACCGAATTAATTCAGTCGGCAAAATTTGATAAATGAAAATAATAAAAAAAAGAAAAAAACAAACGAATACTATCAGGATTCGTCCTAACGTCGACGAATGTCGCGCGGATCGACGATAATGTACGCATCGCAACGATTAATTGTAACGCACGAAGATCACGTCGATGGGTTTGGTCCAGAGACGAAGAAAAGAAAAAAAAACGAAAAAATTATACCAAACGCAAAAATGAAGGACAAGCGATGTGCTTAGGGCGCTCAATAAACCTTCGGGCCTACGTAACTATTACCGACTATATTCATATACATACGTGCAAAAAGTAACTCGGTATATTTTTTTTTATTACGTTTCTTTTTTTTTCTCATTTCTCTTTTTTAATTCAGTGCGCTGGCTACAGACGATGCTGCGGACGCGTATTGTATTTTTTGTAAGGCCCACTCTGCCAGATTGTGATAACCGAGCTCGCAACATCGTCGATAGCCATCGCCGGCGCACGGCCGCTCATTCGTCAGAAGAAATCTCATAAGTTACGATCCAAAAATAGTGAAAGAAGAAAAAGATTTTTCGTCAGTGATATATTTTCTTTTTTGTATTAAATTCCATCCACGACTCGATTCGATTCTGGAATAAATTCATTATAATTGAAAGATTGCGAATAAAATAATTGGTCCGGGGACAAGGATCGAGTCGTCGATGAAGCTAAAGCTATTTTGTTGAAAAAGTTTGTATAAGCGATAAATTGATCCGGGGCCTGATATGTATCGTTAACGCCAGAGATTACGTCGTGGTACTAATTTAAAATAATTTTTTAAGAAGGTACGCGACGAATTATCCGACGTTCTTGGGCAAACGTGATTGGTGGTTGTTATATTATTTCGTAAAACAGCGAGAAGAACAAAAAAATGAATAAAAATTGAAAATGAAAAAATGAAAAAAAAAACCTAAAAAAAAATTATTAATTATAACGTATATCAGTGTCGTGCAAAGAGCGACTGAGCTCCTCGGTGTTGTGGGTATACATACTCGTTCCTAGCAACTCGTATGACGATTACTAACTCATACTACTCATAACATTGCATTGATCCACTTTAATCTACTTATTCGAAAAATAAATAAATACATTCTGTCCAATCTCAATCGTTGGTGGTTTCCATTTATTTATCCTCCTGCAAAGATCCTCGTTCGCGTCCTACGACGATGAAACAATATATTGTCGAGAATAGTTATGCGTGCTGCGATTAAAAATAATTCGGGTTTGTTATTAAATTCAATTTTATTATAAAGAAGAAACAGCGTTACTTTATTAATTGCTATAACTTGATTCGAACGAATTCGAATTACATTGTCATATATTACAATTGTAGCTTTGTTTTTGTTTTTTTTTCATTTGTTCGACGTTTCGTTGACGAGTTTCGTGCTCAATATCATGATACTTTCGGATATTCAATTATATTTTCTTCATTTCGTGTCATGGCGGAAGTTTTTATTTTTATTTTTATTCTCAATTAATCGACGAATTGAATTGTCAATTGTCCTCCGGCGACAATTTTCTTTCGAATTTACAAAAAAAAAATACGTAAATATTAATTAACCGCGCCAGTGGAAAAAGAAACACTGGCGCAACGTCTAAGAATCGATCGCGTCGATATCGAAGTTTTAACGTGTAAATGATTATAATTGGGACTTGAAATTAAAACTCTGAAGAACTGAAATTAGTGAGATTCTCGTCTCGTCCTTCTTGAGTAGTAACGACAAAAGTATCTCCGAGATTCGCAAAATCTCCGTTGAGACGTGCAAAAAGTTAAGAAAAAAGTTAGCATGCTCTAAGACTAATTATTTCTTGTTTTTTTTTTTTTTTTTTTTTTTTTTTAGTTTCTACTCGATCTCGCATCCGTCACACAATTGTCAAAAATAATTTCGTATTATTATAAAAGTGGGAGAAAAAACGTTTACGCGAGAGAATAAATGAGCAAAAAGACATTTTGGCGTACGAGATCAAAAAATGTTTAACTTACATCGCGTACGAACTAGTTGAACATTTACGGGCTTTTTCTCTTTCGTTCTCCGTCACGCCGGCCTTTGAATTCTCAAAGGATAAAAATACGATATGTTCGTATTACATCATCGCGTCTTCATCACAATTCGTTTCTCGATCCCGTTAATGTTCGCAATCGAACTATCTAATTTAACTATCAGCGACGTAACTTGACACTTTCGATATAAAAATTGCACTGGTACGCGTTGAACACGAGAAAACGCGGCGAGCGATTGGCGCATCTCGCGAATATAAATGTATCGAGAGGCAAAATAATACGCGAGCGCGTTGAAGATTCAAGCGAGGAGATTCGCTCGATCGGCACGTGCCAATCAAAAAAATTGGTCGGTTAAAGTAATAAGAAGAAAAAAAAATACATTACTCGAGTAAAACGCGTTCTGGTATACGTCGCGGTTACGCGGTAGAGTAATAACGCGTTGGACGAAGTAAATATTGAGAAATCTTCGAAAAATAAAAATTCACCCGCTTTTATCGTCTATAATCGAACCTTGAGCTCCTCCATTCGTTGCTTTATTCTGCGTCGCATCTCCTTGTACCTACATCGAGAAAAAACAAAAACATAAGCAATTTTTTGTTTCGTCATTGATATTTTTATAGATTTTCTTTCGTCTTTTCTTTATCGCGAGACTCACTTTTCCTTCAGTATAAGAATTTGTCGTTCCTCTTCGTAATGATAACGCTGAAGTATTCCATGACACTCGGCAACCGAGAGATTCAAAAATTGTGCGACGTCCGAACTTATTTCGGGCGTTGATAATTTGTCAACGAGAAATAATCGCGCAACGTTCTCGTGAGGTCCGAGAACAACGCGTACCTCCAATGGATATTCGTCCTCCCTCAATCTACGTTGTTCTATGAAAAAAAAGAGAAAGTAATTTCGTAATTAAAATACGAATTCTAGTAAATTTATCGATTTTATTTACACAAATCTTACCTCCGTTGTCTCGTACCACAAAGAGCGCGAAATTATCCGGTTTAGCGTCAACTTTATACTTGTCGAGCATGAGATTGATAACCTCCTGTGTACTCACGAGACTCGTCACCCAGACGGACATTTGCGAACCATGAGGAGGTGTAAAAAAGCTCGTTTCTCGATTATAAAAATGACCGTTTATCGAGCAACGTCGACGAAGTCGACTGCGAGACTGTCGACGACCACCGGGTCGACGTCTTATCGCTGTCGAGCCTTGCTTGCGTCGCAATACTACTCCGTCCAACTGAAGAAAACAGATGGCTTCGAATTTAAGTACGAATGAAAAAAAAAAAAAAAAAAAAAAAAAAAAAAAAAAAAATGTTTACCCAATGGTTAAAAAATTAATATTCTTGCCTCCAATCCACTATCCGTAGACATCGTCATATTGTCATCGTCGCGAAAATGCAGAGAATTCACCGAATCCGTGTCACTATCGCCTCGATGCCTCTGCAAACAATCAGGACCGGACATCGATCGATTCAATCCTTTTTCTATCCAGCTATCGTCGTTGCTGATCGATCGATTTCCGATACTTTTCTCCAGACTGTCGAAATACTCGACACGTCGTAGTGTTCCATTCTTGCTCGGTGTGCTCTGATAATTTGGCGTATCGGTACTCGAAGAACTTCCTATACTGTGAGTCGGCGTGCTCGTTATACTATTCTCGCAAATTTTTGTCCGATGACTCGGACTGTTCGCGCTTGAATTGCCTCGTCCATCAGCTGCATCGAGGCTCGATTGTGCGGAAAGCGGTGGAGTTTCGGTACTGGAATGTGAACTAATCGATGGAAGACTCTCCGGCATTGTTCGATACAACTTATTGCCATCTTCGACTTTACGCTCCACCTGGAATTTTACCAACGCGTTACGAACGTCTCATTCGTTTTTATCGTATCATCGAAATTATTAATACCTGAAGTAGTTCGTCCAATTCGTCCCACTCCATTGTCTTCACATCTAACTTCATAGGTAGCGTGAGACTTTTTAGATGATCGGGCGACGCCGGCACGGAATTCGGTTCGCTCTCAAGATGACTCTCGGTCGGTGACAAATCTTTGTTGCTCGTAACTTCTGGTTTATCGTCGTCGCTATCCTCGGCCTCCTGATACAATCGAGAGAAGAATCTTTTTTACTTCTTTTCTCTCCTCCGATCATTGTCAAAATTTATAAATGAATAGTTTCGTTCCAACCTCCGATACGCTTCTTCTACACGAATTTCTATTTCTAGCCGTGACGACCGTCCTTTGATCGTCGTCCTCCTTCAGATGTATCACCCCTCGAACGCCCCAGTAAATTCTTAACGCACCTTCGAGAATCAATCGTCCATTTACCTCTCTGCTTCTTATTCCGCCGCTTTTGCCTTCGTAATACTGATTGAAGACCTTCAGCTTCGTCTCCAAATGCGACCTTGGTAACGCCGATCGAGGTTCCTTTTTGCCAAAACTCGTATGAGACTCCACTCGCGTTCCATGCCCAAATAACTGAGGGCCGAACAGTGCACCGTAGCAAGGTACGTGGCAGTAAGGCACGCCCTTGTGCTGTGCGAACGAAGGAAAAATAATTTTATTTCATTAATTATGTTTATTGCGTACAGACAAAATTAAACTCGATAGAAGCGATCGATCGATTTTAAAAAATAGCGTATCGTATTGTATTTTACCTCCGCGTGCTGTCCTGGATTCAAACGTTTGCCACATTCCTCGCAGCGCAAACACTCGGGATGCCAATCATAACCCAACGATTGCTTGCGTTCCGCTGAAAATTGTACACTCGCGTTAAAGAAAATTGGATTTATTCGGTTTTAAACATGAAACGATAAATATGACGAAGGAACCCAGAGCTATTAAATCGTTTGAACAATTTATCCAGTTATGTATTATTAGCTTTTTGAAACAACCACGAGATCGCGAAGTACAGATTTTAGGGCTGTAACCTCAATCGGAGTACATTGACCCTGCGGCTTTGTCGTCGCGTATCTTTTCAACTAGTTGAATCAACTACATAATGCCAGATCATTCTTAAACTCTGTACAAACGGAAGAAAATTGTGTTGATCACATTGTCGCGAAAAACTTTGGGTTGTCAACGTCAAAACTATCGGGGCATAGCATAATGCGCATTTTTTTTTTTTTTTTTTTTTTTTTCATTATTAATTTTGCACACCGAAGTAAACGGGTTTTCCGCATTTGTGGCACTTCCACATGATGCTGCGAGGTTTACAGTACCGGGGGATGTATTTTTTATTATTTACGTTCTTGCGAAAGACGCTACAACATTTTGTTTACAAAATCAAATGAGTCTTGGCGAAAATGACACGCGGATACGTCACTGGGCCATAGTTGAGAGGGTTACGGGGGATTGGTGCGCGATGAGGACGAAGGTGGATCGAGTTTGGTGCGCCAGAAGAAATTTATTTTACCGACGACGAGAACACCTTTTTATCCTTCTCTCGGTCAAGAAGAATTATCTTGTTATTGCTCTTGAATCCGAATTGGATGATTATAGTTTATAATTAAGGAAGGAGAGGATCTTTGTAATAGAAAAGAAATAAAAATCATACGATTGTTACCGATGCGCTATTCTTATTTCATTGTTAGGAAATTTTCGTCCTGGCCATTGACAATTCAATCATTACGACGAGAAATCTTCAGCTCGGCTATTGTACGCATGCGCGTATAATTATGGTTATTTTACAATAATCGCATCCTAAACGTAAAAGAGGACGAGTCTTGGCGCAATATAGAACTTTGTCGCTTTTTATCGCTATCGATAAACATCATATATAGTTTTTTATGACTACTATGAGGAATATCATTTTGAATAATTGAATGAATAAATAGCTCGATCTACACAATAATATATAAAAACACACGAACGAAGAAAAAGTACGTATAAAATTGGATTATCACAAAAACATTGTTATATCGCATTCGGCTACTTTTTTAAAATTCGACCATCTCGTTGTCGTCTCTGCTTATCGGATCTCCTCTGAGTAATGCAATTATCGTACTGAAATCAAACGATCGAGCTCATACTTTTTGGCCGATATTAAAGGATGTTAATAATCTGTTGTAATACTCACCAGTACAAATAAATGAAAAAGAAAATAAGATAATATCCGAGATATATCATGCAATCTCGCGTGTGTTTCTTCAATTGGCCTCTGTTATGTATTTCCGTTGGATCGAAAACTCCCATATTGCCCCTCGGCACTGTAAAATATTCGTACAACAGCCAGAACGTCATAGGCACATTTACCAACGCTAACATCCACTGGCCGTGAATGAGTAGCATGAAATTCAGAAACGTGTGTGCTGTTATTTTTGGTACGACCCACTGAAAAGGAAAATTATTAATAATGAGTCCGAATGGTTCGAATTACGAGCTACAATGTACCTTGTTCAAACTCGAGCAGCATTGTTGGGCGTTCAAATAGTCGCACTCGAGATCGGACAATGCAATTACCTAAATAAATTAGTTAAGGAAAATGAGAGTTTGAATCTCCCGCGCGATCACCGCGAGGTAAGGCGTGCATCGATCAATGTCCCTATATTACTAAATACAGAACAGACGGACCGGTTTTATTCCGACCGAACTTATTTTGTAAAATCATCACACGCACACATTCTTAAATAGCACGAAATAACGGAAAAGGATACAAAATACACCAAAACAAAGAGCACAGATCCAGTATCGAGTAACGAGAATGCGAATAGTAGAGGCTCTGAAACTAGGCCCATCCTGACGCTTTATCAATGAATCTTTTCCTCGTACGTCATTCGTTCACCGTTACTATCATTCGTTGCTCTTTTCCTCGTTTTTTATCCTCACTCAACCGGCCAAAATGGCTCTTTCATCACGGGCAAGGACCCGACACGACACAATTTCAGCAAAATTGAAAACTACCGACTAACTCTTGCCCCAAATGCCGACATCGGGCAATTGCCAACCTCCAACTATTTACATTCCCCATGAAACGCGAATCCCCCCTAAAACCTATAGCTGCCTAACCGACGAATAAATTATCGATGGAGGGGGAAGAAATGTCACTACGAAGTTGAGGGGCTTCTGCTGTTGCACCTGGTCAACACACCTGTCAAACTTTGAATAAAAAAAATAGTGTCACCGCATTAGTCGATAGTTTTTTCGTGTGTGTAGTGTGTGTACCGCGGCGAGTGCGTTACGTCGTACACTATGTTCCGAAGTAACATACAGTTAGCGTCTCTGAGAATTAGCGATCGATGAAGCCGGACAAACGTTGTAGCATTACTCAGCAAACTTAACGATCGATAATTACGATTGATACAAACTAATGAAACCGAACTAGTAATTAATGAATTTCGAGGACGATAGAATTTCGTAAAATGTATCGAGATACACCGAAAGTTATCATCGAAGATGGCTCTGCTCCTTCAGCTCCCTATGTCGTTCATATACGTATGGAAGATTTATTAGAAAAATTAAAATTGCTCAATTACGATACGGAGTTCGTGCAGGAATTGAAAATGAAACCGATCAATAGGTATGTCTTATATTGAATTTATACAAGTGTATTACAATGTTTTTCGCTTAATTTGTTATAGCGACGCTAGTAATATTTTTTCCAGGCATTACTTTGTAATACCAACGAATCCGGGCGATCAATTTTATATGTTTACATCACTCGCCGCCTGGTTGATAAGAAAAAATGGCAAAAATTTTGAATCCCCTCAAGAATCCGATGATCCAAATTCTACAATATCTCTAATACTGGAACATCTCAGAAATTCTGGTATTCCCATAGAATTTCCTCCTAATAAATTGAAACAGGGCGTTGGGGAACACGCGATTTACGTTTTGGACAATTTGGCCGACCGAGCTATCAAAATGTCCAATTTCGAATGGAAAAAGTAAGCGCAATGTAAGTCCAATGCAATAATATATCCCCTTCGAAAATATACGATTTTGATCCTCCAACAGGGTAGAAATACCTCAGGAAGAACCCGAGGCTGAACCAGAGATCGAGGAAGACGACGCCGAATTGATTTTGGAAAAAGTCGAGGAAGAAATGATGGCTGACTATGACAACGAGGAAGAAGACGTTATGCGCATAGATGACATAACGAAATTATATGGACAACAAATGGTAATTTCGTCAATCACAAAAATAACAAAATTCTTTCAAGAATCCTGAAAATACTATTTTTTTTCGATTTTCAGGACAATATCCAAAAGCCCGACACTATCTTAGAATCAAAAACCGATACCGAAGAGTGGAAACTCGAATTGGAGAGGGTTCTTCCTCGGTTAAAAGTAACTGTGAAAACGGGTGAGAAAAATATTAAAGTCTTTATCGCTTTCGATATCACTCGTGTGATAATATTTATCATGAACGACAAATAAAGATTCTCGAGATTGGCGAGCTCATCTCGAACAAATGAAGCAGTTACGTGGCAATATCGCATCCGCGCTGAGCGGCTCGAAAGGGCAATTGGAGAAATTGCACATCGACATTGGCAATACATTGGACAAAGTAAAAACGAGAGAGATGTACATGAATAGGCAACTCGAACCTGCTCTAAACGAGCTGAGAACGGTTCAGGTAAAAATTCCTTCGTACTCTCATCGCGATAAAAATTATTCCAAAGCATCATTATATTAACAATCCGTAGGAGGAATTATCGAGAGTCAAAGAACAGTACAGAGACGCGAGCGGAGGTGTAACCGAACGTACCCGAACGTTAAATAAATTGACGGAAGAGATGGAACAAGTCAAGAGAGAAATGGATGAGAGAGGCTCGAGCATGACTGACGGCAGTAAGTAGTCATTATATAATCAGAGAGCAGGGGGAGAGGGAATTGCAATCACTATTACACATATTTCATTCGACTTTGTTTTTTAGCGCCGCTTATAAATATAAAAAAGACGATAACAAAAATGAAAACAGAGATATCCGATATGAGCGTAAGAATAGGCGTACTGGAGTACAGTTTGATGTGTGCAAAAATCCGGGATCGTACTCAATTACAAGAAGATATGAACAGCACGAGCGGCACGTTGATAAAATAATCGGAAGAATCACGATCGAGGAAGAAATCGAAGAAATGTAAACAATCCGTCGGTATGTGATAAAAAAAAATAAAACGAGTCTGAGATCGATAGATATCCCAAAATAACGATAAAAATTCCACTCCGATCAATAATTCTCGACTGAATCTATACAAAAAAATCATCATCTTTTTTATCGATAAGTTTACGAAGCAAATAAGCGTGCAATTAATATTAAAAATAATTTGTATCGTTGATATCTATGTCGTGTGCTGGTTTCACACGTAGTTAGATTATACAAGAGTGATTGACTGATGACATTACAGATTTATTCCTATTATAAAATATCCTAATGCTAGCTCGATTTGTCTCCACCGTAAATCATATTTTATTCGTAATACGCAAATGTTGCGGCAATAAAGTTTTCTTTCTTTTTCCTCACCCACGCAATTTTTACTCGGCCCGAGTGAACGATCGTCGTGTACCGATAAGGCCAACGATAGCCGGAAACATGCGCATTGTCGTAAACGAACTCTCGCGCATATTGTACGAAATTTTCAGGCGTTCGAAGACGCGTTTTGGATTTTCAGCTTTAACGACGACCTCCGCGAGCTTCTTTCTATCACGCTCTTCCGTAATGACGGAGAGCCCACGTCGTTAGGGAAATTGCAGCACTTCATTCGGTACGGTTGTACCGAAATAAGCGCTCTTCGCGTTTCTTCGTTGATTGCGACCGTGCCATCTCTTCTCGCATTTTTGCGACTCGTTGCGCGTTTACTAATGTCCAAGCGCGCTTACTAACAAAACGTTTCTAACAACAATTATTATACATTGTTTTTTGACGAAATTCGAGACACAAGTAATAGAAAAATTCTGACAAGAAAGGAATGTCTTTATGATATTATTATTTATAGAATACCGAGACTTTATTTAGATTCGTTTGATTATGAATTATCGCACGCAGTCGCGGATGCGCGGAGGCTGAGAACGGCCGAACGTTGATTACGCACGTACTTGCTTTTACTCATTAAATATTTCTTTCATTCGTCTGTAGACTGTCGCTGTGATCCTCCCACCACGAGAACAAGCTTCCAGAGTGTAGCGACCGCGCAACGAGCAAAATAAATTTTCGCGAGGAAAATATTGCCTTACAGGGACAGTCTCCGTTCAGACTCGCGTCTGTAACGACCTTCGTAAATTTTACAGACCTGAATTATCGCGCTTTTGTCCTTAGTACGTGACATTGTTGTGCCGACCTCGTAGCCGGCGTACGATTGATAAGAGAACGAAGATTTCGTAACGCTTATTTTCGCGAGTGTAACGATCGTCCATAATCACCGAACTTTGAGCCTTCTGTATCAGGTATACGAAAATCATAAATTACTTCGATCGATTAATAAATTTCAATAAAATCCCTCAAACGACTTTTGCATTGAATAGTCTTACTCGAAATTTGTCGTTCGAGGTATGTACCAAAAAAATTATCGTCGTTCCTGAAAATCGTTCGAACTGTGAATTTCTTTCACGCGTCCCAAGAGGCGCGAATAAAATACTTTCGTCGGAGAGTTTGGGAAAGTGGCGAGGTATGGATATCCGTAATCTTCCAACTTTCACTGCCCTCGGAGTATCGTCGAATATATCTCCGCATGTTCGCATCAAAACAACATTGTCGTTATCGCGATCTGGAAATTAAAGACTTCAACAACATTGTAATCTTTTGAAACTTCTTTTCTTTGAAAAAATGGCAACTTTAAGATTTCGTATACGTAACTTCTTGACACCGAATTCACACACGACGACTGGACGTATTTGTTTCGTTCGTACGTTCATGCGCATAAAAAAGCCTCTCGTGTACACAAAAGTAGGCTCGACTAAGGGAAGCACAAAACCCGTCCTGGTCTGACGAGCCCATAGAAAGGAAAACTGGAACATAGACATATATATGTATATATCCGCGTTAAGTTTGCTTCGAAACTATTCAACCGATTGTTGTTGTAGTTTTTTTATTCTCATTTATCTGATAATGTCTGTACCAAAGAAATCGTACGGGACAATAATGACGAGTAAATAGATCCGAGAAAAAAAAGAGTTTCTTCGAATCTCGTCCTGTGATAATTATAGAACGCTAGTTATCTCGAATCACGAGAAATCGGACTTTTGTACGGCTCCGATTCGTCAACGAGTCGGCATCTTATTCAAACGCGGTGCATAATATCGATGAAACGTCGAGTGTGAGTCACTGAAGAAACGATAATGAAGCTACGTTTTTGCATCCGGGAGAGAAAAATGAAGCTAGTGTAGGATATTTGTTTGAAAACCTTTTGTCAGCTCGCGAGTCAAGTTGCAACGAACGATTTAGTTCGCAATATTTTTGTTCTCCGCGTTTAGTTCGAAGGAACTATTGTATCACGTGCGATCGAATTATAATTGGATCATTTACCGATTAGATTATTATTTGAATTTAGAATGGTATTCTTATCTTCCTTCGCAAGGGTGAGCCCACTTTTCACCAAAAATAAACGTATTATCATACAACAATCATTAATATCACTACGAACAATATCGACAATAATATTTTAAGATATTTCTCACTGAAAACATTATTGTAATACTTTCAGATATTTTTCACCGCAAATATTATTGTAATACTTTCAGATACTTCTCTCTGAAAATATTATTGTAAATAACTTTACAGTTACGTACGGAAAACTTTGCGCATACCGTTAATATCGATATTATAACAAAAACGTGTATTTCGTACAGAGTGATATTCATCGTTCGACCGCATGGCTTCTCAAATAACGCTCGCTGAATAATCCGTGCCCAGTCATCATTTAAATTCACGTTTCGTGATTCACAATGTAAAAAAAAATCAACGATCGGAAAAGTATCATTCTTGTCGATGCAGCGAGTTACGAAAAGCGTAAATACATCATTTTTATCCTAGTGATACGGACTTTGCGCAAGGTCCGATGCAACCGATTGATAATCGTGTCTCCTTCCTACGCGGACACGACACTTTTCATTCGGGCTTTTTTTCCATCATCTAGGAAATATCGCGACGTGATTTCTCTCTCTCTCTCTTTCGCAAAGCTCTAAGCAATACGATGACAAGCAGTCTAGCGTCTAAACAGTAGCATTCGGAAATTGGCAAGCGTTTAAACGTCGCAGATTCTTCACTGCGTTCGTTGTACGTGTATTCGTACCTATTTTATAAAACCGCGTGTTCCGCAGTCAATGAACGTTATATTTATAAAATTGAATTACATCCCGTGTTGATTTTCAATCGAGTATACGTCTCGTTGGTTCGATCTACGGGCAAACATAACGTGTGGCGTGTACGGTGTATATATATATAAATTTTGGTCGAAGCGAAGAAATCCTTCTCCGATAACTCGGACAGTCGACTTGAGCCGAAAATTTATCGTCATCGATATAATGGAGCTGAGTCCCATGTTGGCCGACGGCAAACAAACTCGGGTAACCTCGTCTCAGTAAGAATAAACAAGAGAAAATGATATACCTACTATACGCATCGTCATAGCAAATTTGATACATCAAAGGACGTCACGGTGTTAAGGTTCGATAAAATGTCCATTAGATCAACTTTTACTTTAACTCTCGTTCCATCCAGTCGCGCCAAGAACTCGTTTGTGTATATTGATGTTCTCTTGTATTCGCTGCAACAGTTATCTCTAAATAAAGTCGGAGTAAGTATATAACTATTAGCTCGGAACACAATCGCGTCGACTACATCGATGCAAATTACGACGTTTGGGTGAATAGCGACAACTCTTTTTAATGGAGGAAGCTCTACAATTACCACTTTCGTCAGTTTGGCACGAACTTGACCTTCTCGTAATTTCTTTTCGTTCGTTACTACGGACTTCTGACATTCGTCGCGTATAATCCTCCTGTAACTGTACGTACTCGATACTTTATTACATAATATTTTCGACGCGTCGTCACCGACTTGGGAAAATTGTTTTCGCGTTGGTCAGTTTTTTTCCATGTTGGAACGTTAGGTGTACGTCCATGTTTAGACGTACGGATATATGTGTTCGGTACGGCATATATCGCTATCAGTAGACGAAATATTTTCATTAGATGCCAGCAACGAGCCGGTGATCGACGGTTAAAGGGCATTCATGATCCATCTTATCAGATAATCCACTTGGTTCTATCTACCGATACGACAGTTCGTCAGAAATCCCTTGCTACTTACATATTTGTCAAGATATAAAGTCTGCGTTATCGTTACGGTATTGGAAGATATACGTTGATTCGGGAAATATTTTCGATACTCGATCAGTCATTATCGAAATTGCTTTACGATTCGGACACTCACGGGATCGGACGTTCTAATAAAACGCGATGGATTAATCGATACGTTCTTTAACATACGTATTAATGGTATTAACTATAAGGAGTTCAAGCAGTGTGTAAATCGGAAGCGTAAATGTGTGAAAAAATGGCGCCGAATAATCGAAAACTAATTCCCATGGAATTAAACGGAAAGCCAATCATCCAAAATCGGTAAGATACACATATTACAAGGATGGTTGAATGTGGCGCTGCCCTAGTGGTCATTTCCGGTCGTAAGAAACGCATCGGCTACTTCCGCCGGTACAAAGTAACAGAATTTAATAACAGTAATTGTTCGTATTACGTACGCACAATGCAATACTTTCGAACAACCAAAACATAAAAACTCGTCTTGACTAACGATATTTTTTATACTATTGAATAGTAGGGGACATTTACGTAATACTGGGCGAATTTCGTAAGGTTTCTCAAACGAGATTTCAGTGCAGATGGGATCATTACAAACATACATTAGGGATATTTTTAATACTTTACGAGATATAAATGTTTAAAGTCGGTCCAATTAGAGCGCGCCAAGAAGCGTTAGAGCCGCCCACTCTTCGCTCTAGCCGTAGATATAGAACAGTTTAGGCTCGAAACATTTGGGATCGCAAAATTCAGAGCAGTCAATTATTATTATTTTATTACGCAGTCATTTTTATTTGTCGGGCATTGACTGCTCTGAATTTTGCCGAGCGCCAACGCTTCTCGGTGCGCTTTAATTGGACCAACTTAAAAAATTCATATCTCGTAAACTATTAAAAATATCCCTAATGTATATCTGCAACGTTTGTTTGTAATGATCCCATCTGCACCAAAATCCCGTTTGAGAAACCTTACGAAATTCAGCCTGTATAACAACAACGTCGGTAACGCAATTTAGTTCACGGCGCTTTTCGAAGTTCGAGTGGCACCCCAGCATTGACTCATTATCAGTATCGCGCGAGCGATCAGCTGGTAATGAGTTTCAATGTCAGCTGGTGGCTCCATGTAACGTGCACTGAAATAAAACACATTGACACAACTGTCTTGTGGTTATAAGTTATAAGCGTGCCATGGCGCGTTTTCCCAAAGTTGGACAGTCATCTCTGACATTAATACAGTGATATCGGGTGACATACATCGACTCGCACGATATTATTCTCGCAGAAATTAATAATTTCATAACATATAATCAAAATAATATCACCAAGTATCAAGGAGAGTCTCAATTTTTTTGCGGTTGGAATCTTGTACCCATTGGAGTCGCACTTGCACCAATACATAAGTACAAAGAGCAGTATCAGAGAACATGGTTATGGAGAATTCGTCAATTAATATTTCGAACACATTCAGCGTTAAACGCAAGATTTCTTTGTTCCACAAAATCTATAAGTAAAACATTGTAACCATGGCGTCTACGGAGTCGTTGGTATCGTCTGATTTAGGGGAAAACCTCGATGGGTCAGTGTCCCATGACATTTAAAAAATGGTTTCTTAACGATACAGTAAATTCTGTAAAATGCATTTTTTCTTAATCTCTAATTTTTTTTGTTATTAATATATTTGTCATTTTTCAGGGTGCCACCGGCGAGAATGGGTTTTTCAAAAGCAGTCGTCATAGTATCTAGTCTGGGTATTATCGCCGTTGTAATAGGAACGACCGTTGGAATCCTTTGGATGTCCATATTCAATAGTATATTGATTCACGAACTTATTCTGAGTCCTACGTCAACGAGTTTCTCTCTGTGGAAAGAGACGCCCATTCCCATGTATCTGGAGTTGCGTCTATTCAATTGGACCAATCCCGAAGATTTCAATGCTTTTTCCAAAATCAAACCTAATTTCGTTGAAATGGGTCCTTATGTTTTTAAGTAAGATCAAACGTCGCATCTTTTTACAAAATAAATCAATTTCGTATCAAAGAGAACGTTAATTTATTAATATATTTTGCGATCGCAGAGAAGTCGATTCGAAGGTGAATCAAGTATGGAATTCGAACAATAATACCGTCACGTTTCAACAGAGGAGAGTTTGGCATTTTGTCGAATCCATGTCCGTGGGTTCTCTTTCCGATAAAGTCACCAATATCAATCCTGTAGCTACAGTAAGAAACTTTTAAATCACCCATTTTCAAACGCGAGTGTCGCGCGTGATGTTAATTGTTGATGTTTTTAGACCGTAGGTTACGCGTTGAGATACCAAGACGTATTAAGAAAATGGCTGGTTAATTCAATATTGAAGGTAACGAAGCAAAAATTGACAGTCACAAAAACGGTCGAAGAATTGCTCTTTAATGGATACGATGACCAATTGATAGATGCCCTCAGGAAATTGAACGCTACGAATATACCCTACGACAAGTTTGGTTGGTTTTATGAAGTACGTAGATATTTACTTTCTTGATTAAATCGCTCCGAATCCGTTGGTTTGCACGATTCGTTAATATTCTTCTAAATCATGAAATTGTATATAAAAAACGTTGTCTATTCGTAGCGAAACAATTCGGACTCTTACGACGGAACTTTTAATATGCTAACGGGAGCGACGAAGATTAAAGATCTTGGTTATCTCAAGGAATGGAATTATAGCAACCGGTCGAAATTTTACAACGGTACTTGCGGTACGATAGGTGGAAGCCTTGGTGATCTTTGGCCACCTATGAAAGGTTATAAGACCGTGTCCGTTTTTGCTCCGGACGTTTGTACGTGAGTAGAAAATATTTACATTAATTTTCAGCTCGTCTATCGTGGATATTATTTTACGTTAATTTTATATTTTATCGTATTTTTCTTTTTTCTAGATCGCTTAATGTCGTGTACAACGGAGATAAAGAGTATTTAGGCGTGAATGGAAACGAATATATCTCGGACAAAAATATGCTCGACAATGGTACGAACGTAAAGTCTCGTGCTTGTTACTGTGAGAACGTAGATTGTCAGCCGAGTGGTGCGTTCAATGTTTCTCTATGTAAATTCGGCGCACCGGCTTTCATAAGTTTACCACACTTTTATCTGGCGGATGAAAGTTATCGTTCGGCGATCGACGGTATGAAACCGCGAAAAGAGGAACATCAATTTTCTGTGGTCGTCGAGCCGGTGTGTTAAATATGATTTCTAAACAACATATTTTAGAGTGATAAAAATTAATATAATTCTAATATACAAAATTATATAAAAATAAAATTTTTTGTCTTTCAGAACGCCGGTATTCCGATGCAAGTGAGCGCAAAATTACAATTGAACTTGCTGGTTCAGCCAGATGAACATTTGAGGTACATTATTATTTTTTTTATATTTTTTATTTCACATTCAAGAAAAATTGTTAATTTGTGGTACGATTAACAATTTTCGTTGGTTACAGTATATTCAACAACATCTCGAGGACTTTCATACCCATTCTCTGGTTCAAGCAAGAGGCAAACTTAACAGAGTCCTTAGCTGGTAAAGTAAAATTCATTCTCATTGTACCGTTGCTGGGCCATGTGACGTTCTTTGGCATTTGCGGAATTGGTTTTCTTCTCTTATTCATCGGGATCTGTATCTACATAAAGCGAATGCGTCAAGCCGATGACGGTCAAATTTTGATACCAAAAGTCGAGAGCAACGGAGTCAGCACATGATTTTTAATTATTGATATATTGTTTAAGTCTTTTTTTACGTACATTACAACGACTAGGTCGAATCAGCGACGAGATGTTATTATTTTAATGTCGTTAAAAACATTCGCCAGTACTCGTTCTAGTGTCGTCTGGATATTTTGAAAATTCCAAAACGGAATATACGAGCGTCTTTGTTTTAGATGTTGCAACGTTGAGGAACACAGGATATTATAATACGTGGTATAATGTACTTTGTAAATACAGTAGGACAGTCATTGAACGTGCGTGATACAAATAAGTGCCTAAGTTTCGAAAATGATCGTAATATATCGAGTCTTGACGGAGGATTTTATTAATTTCATTAAAGATCGAGCAAATCATTGTTATCAAAATTGGATAGATGTATTATAGTTACGGTACGGAAACGAAAATGACCGTACTTCTTATATTCGTCTTATAGGAATGCGTTTAGAAATCAAATTACTGTTTACACTTGTTCCGTGTGCACGCCTTCCAGAGACTATATATCGTAGTTTAAGTATCGCGCTAAACATTTTTACGACACGCGATGTAAGCTTTTACGAATTACGTAGGAATTCAGTCGACGAAAAGCTGAAAACATATATTTACCGAAAAAAAAACAAAAAAACAGAAAAAATGTGGTCAATTTTAATGATAATCGTCTACGAGACAGTTTCGAAGTGCCTAACGCAGATTTAGAAGTGCACAGAGTTTTCGATTCGAATTATACCGAAGGACCGTCTATTAGTGTATCGGAGGAACTATGTTCAACCCCAGAATTTTCCAGAATTACAAAAAACTAATTATACATGTGGATAGAGCCTTGGAGGTCTCCATTAAATCATATACATCTAGATCGATAGAAAAGTATGAAATTTTAAATTTAGAATGTTATCGTTGATCATGGAAGTTGGTGAAATTAGTGTAGGCGCTGAATTACTTAATTCACTGACAATCACGTCTGTAAATAAAATCATTTGCTTATCGTTTTTAACGAAATGAAAGACGCTAAGGCAATTGAATCGTCATATATATATATATATATTCGATGATTAATATTAACTGTCCGATTGTGGACAGAAAATTGTTACAGATTGCGGCAATAATCGTATTTTAAGAGGTTTTAGCTCGAACTCCTCTTTATCAATAGAGAACATTGGTTCCTTGTCTTCCTATTAAACGAAATGACATGAATTATATATGGTGGTATTTTTAAGTAAATGTAATTCTGTATTTAAAGTCAAACTTACGAAATTTTCCGTTTTATTCGGCACGAGCTCAATATGTTTTGCCTCGAGCGGTTTGTTTACTACAGTTCTTTCTCCCTTTGCTCGTTTCCATCCTTCGGTGATGAAATCAGTGTAATTCACCTTGTCGGGACCTTAAATTATTATTTTTTTATTAGTGGACAATAAATATTCTTGCCAATTATTATAATACTAATTACCTAATTCCATTTTTATCGATGGTGCACTCCGAGGATCAGTCTTCTCGATATTTCTCGTAGTGAGTTGCAATTCCGTCGTAGATAACGAAATTTCATGCATTTTCCCACAATTCTCATTATGGATCTTGCTATAATCCGGACCAGTATCTGGACGTGCAATTATTTATCAGAAAAACTCGAAAGGTTACAAAGATTCGTTAGCAAAAATTTGTAATTTTAGATGTAATTTCTTTACTCTGTGGAATTTTTCTTGGAATAAACACTTGCCACCATCTCTTATTGCTTTTTATAGCCTCGTTGGTCAACTGCGATTCCTTATAACAATGAGAACAACCGTGGCAAGGTTCCGAAAAACGTATCGTAGCGTTGCATTCCCAATTGACGTCTTTTTTATAACCGGTGAATATGTATGTAACGTACCTACGAATATTGAACGTTTCTTTTTTTTCAAGAATAAGATATCATCGCATTGAAGAATAATTCAAGAGTCTTCGGACAACTTTTAGTACCTTCTCAAATAACCCCAGTACCAGTACTTGTTGATACGCGATTCAGCATCTCGCCAAGCGCCCCATTCGATGATTCCTACTCCGTAAACAGGCTTTATATCGTTTTCAGGATCTTTCTGTAATTTAATCGAACTATTGATAATTTTCGGATTCAGTAACTCGTTTGAATTGCAGACTAGAGAATCACCTCGAGCGGCTGAACTTCAACTGCGTCGATGCGCTTTGTTAATCCTTTGATAACGGCCATAGCTGCATCTGCCATTTTTCGAACATTGGCCAAATCCGTGTAATCATGGAACAAGGAGTCTGCCATTCTGTTTGTCTGGCCGAGTGGCAAAATACCAATGGGACAATTTTTTACATTTTCCATATTGGTATTATACTTTCTCATTAGGCCTGTAACCACATCGGCCAGGGTACCATCGCCACCTGCTACTACTATGGCGTCGGTAGGAGTTTCTAAATTTTCGATCAAGCTTCTTGCTTGACCTTCTCTCTCGGTTTGTATCACAGTCACAGAGATTCCGGCAAGATGGAGTAGAGGTTCGCAATATTTCTCAAATAATTTCTTTGCTTTCCTGAGAGACACGGTGAGTAATGAAACAGTGACAAAATATGAAGATTTAGACTTGTAGCTTTTTTCGTCTTTATCTGTACTAGGTGTAAGCTGTTTTTTAAAAAGTACTTAATAGTATTCAAGTGCCTTTGTTAATGGCTTTCTTGAATATATCGCATAGTCTCAAATTGATTAATATTTGGAATTGTAGACAATACGAATGGTGGGTAATTTAGAATGGACGTAATGCTCTCATTTGGGTCTGGGAAAATTTCTCAATGAAGCAGCAGAACGGTGGAAATCGAAATATTTCTTACCTTTTTTTAGCCACCGGATTCAAAATCACTGTTACATGACGAGGTGGAATAGAAGTCGGAAGAGGTTCATCTCCATACTTTGCGGCTTCTTCGCTATACTCTCTCATCAATTGTTCGGTGCTGGGGACAAGAGTTGTTACTTTAGTCGCTCAATAATAATCACAGCCAAGGAAAAAGAATAGTCAGAAAAAATGATTTTAAAAATCTTCTTCCCGTCAGAATTCAAGAAGGACATAGGTTAGGAGCCGGCTAATGTAATAATGATCGTACTCATAGCTTTCGATGCTGTACGAGACACCGTAAGAAAATGCAGCCGTACCAACGACTGATTTTTTCCAATTATTTCTTATTGTTGTAAAAAGCTTCATTATTCGCGACATTTCAAAAAACTTGGTTCATCGCATGTTCGGCGGCACTGTTATTTGGTCGCACAAACAAAACGGCATGTTCAAAGTCCAGTGTGTTTTTGTGTTGCTGATGTCTGCTCGGTTCTTTATTGCCTCGATGGATGGCGCCACTTAACCCATTTTTGTAAGTATTCTGCGCACCTTACCTGGACGACCAGAAGAGGTCGTCTCAATCGCGTCCAGTGCGTCTCTCGCAAAAATGATAGGTTCCTAGCGTTCCTAGTTAGAGATTATTCGAGATTGAGACAAAAGAAAGAGTTCACGCCACAACTGTAGTATTATATTTATGTTATTACCGAAACGAATATTGTGTCTATTTTAGAAATAAAGTTTATTGTGTTCGGTATAACCCTAGAGTTTTTCCCTCGATAAGCTAACAACGGTGTGGACCAAGCGCTCCACTTCTCTTGTTACTCCAAATTAATTTCATATTTTTGTTTCGATTAAAATATATACTATTAATTAAGTATCGAACAAACAATCGATCAAATAATATCAAACAAATGGGAAAACACGAAGTTTGAAACGTTACAATTTGTCGGCTATGTTCATGGAGTAACTAAAAGACTGCAGCGCCCCCGAAAGAGAACTCGCTACCCGGATATGGGCTCTGAACGCGACCTTGTATCACGTTCTTTTTCTTTATTCAAACTCGCTCCAGATAGTGGCGCCCACTCATTGTCAATCTGCCTGGAAGTGAAATGTACAAACAACGTAGTGAGCAATAGCCAAGAAAAACTCGGTTTCGCGAACATTTACGATAACATTAACATGCATGCTATATAATAATACGTACAAGGAAGTTTTATTCATCGTGAGCTTTTTTGTTTTAAATAATGCGATAGAAATGTTGAACAACTTGTAAAAACTAGTTTTCATCGCTCATTTCCACATCTGATTTTTGTCTCGTGACTTGAAACGACAAGTGGCTTGTTTCAAAAAAGCTCTTTTTCGAAAATACCATGGTACGTCGCTGTACCCCGGTCAGATAATGAGAGTCACGATTAAAGATTTTTTTTTAAAATAGGACTGCATTTAGACAAAGGATGTTTGCTTTTCTTCACAAGTGAACACAGTAACCTCGATCTCTAAAAGTTCAATGACAAAGAATGGGAACAATGATGAGTGCTTTGTTGTTCAAATACTAAGTATTTATTTACAGACACCATATCATGGTCAGCCCTGCGGCCAGAGTGCATTCATGGTCGGTACATCAATGGTAAGTGAGATGAAAAATTATTATTATTATTATTATTATTATTATTGTCGCTCTGGTTTTCAATGCACTTTGATCAGCAGGGCAGGCTCGGTGCTCCAGACTTATCAATATTATTATCGTTTCTAACAATATTAGCAAACGATTATTCATTCGTTGAATTAGATTATTAGCTATTATTATCCACCGGTATTAATATGACGAAAGTGAATTTAAATCACATATTCACACTTTTCATACGCTCGTATGTGATGAATGATAGTTATTCCTAACATGGACAATACTGTTCGTTATTTTTGTTTTATCCGCACGAAGAGAAAAATAACGCACTGAATACCTCGAATCTTACATAAACAAGAACCCTTCAGCTATAAGATACGTTATTCCGGGGACCTCGTCACATTCAATGCAACGGAACGTTCTTAAACGTGCCGATTGCCAAACACACGAGACTTTGGGCCATTATTCCATGACTATTATTATGCATGGAAAAAGAAATTTCTTCGACCATTGTCTCACGAACGTGAGAGGAATAGAATTGGAAAAAAATTCTTTGATTTTTTTCGCTATCTCGAGCTATATCCGATTAGTCGAGGGGGTAGAGAATAGAAACAAGCACAAGAAGCCCGGTCAACGACGACGTCGATCGAACGTGATTTGAAGAGATATCGGTTTCAGAACGAGTATATATAAGACACACTGTCACATTCCATAGATCATTAGGCTCTTGGATGGATCCAAATCGAACGAGTGAGTTTAAGACGTTTTTTTTTCATCTCCTGTTTGTCGTGGACCTCGAGAACGTTTCTAACGCGTCGATAGTCTTTTTTTATACCCATCTATCGTACTAATTTCATTCTCGTTAATAAGACTCGTCCATGAATACCAAATCACTAGGCAAAAAAATTCGGAAACGATTGGAAAATCGTTCGCCACGTACGAAGTGTGCGTGGGTCGAATCCGGTTACCCTGACCCGTCACTGCCCACGCACACTTCGGTTCACATAATCCGATATAGTTTAGCGTATTCGAAGAGATCGGCTTTGTGTCAACGCTCGTATCGTATCAAAGAATCTTTTCGCTTGGAAAAAATTTAAAAAAAAATAATCTGGTCTGTTTCGTTCTTACAGGAGGTTCAGCACGCTGTTGAAAGGATACAAATGATAAATAAGTCGACGATGAAGGTATTTCGTACACGACGATTAATATCGGATACTCGCAACCACGAATATAATTAACATTCACAAAAAGTTCATTCGCACGTTCACAAGTTTCGCACACTCATACTTCCAACTCCTTTTTTTTCGCTGGAGTTTATTCTTTCTAAGACTATAAAGCTATGTCGACTGGCACGTCGAGTTTATTACGATGAACAAAGAAACAATATTAAGTACGCAAATGTTAAGCATTCTCTTAAGTAGTAGGCGCGTGGAAGAAGACGGCTAGATTTGTATCTGACTAAGATTCGCGAGACCGGGAAAACAAAGCTTTTGCTTCTTTTCACGTGCCAGCTAACTACGGCGTCTCTGGCATTACGAAAGAAGCGTATCCAACATTTCCATCCACCGAAATGTTCGAATCAAGCATATTCTCCCAAAGGGAACGACAGAGGAGGATACAATTAACGATTATAGTTGTAAATTATTACATCACGACGGATCGGCGCAAAATCACTGCGAACCAAGTGGCAAAGGATCGTAGGGCGTCGCGTCGAAGCCCACGTATCGGTTATTCTTCTTGTGCACAAAACCATTTTGGGCATCAGCTTTGTAATAAACGACTCTTCTTATACCGAACGGATCGACGTAGCCGAAAGAGCCGATGCTCTTGTCGTCGTTAGCTTTTTTCTCCTCCTCGTGATAATGCGTTTTGAGATAATATTGAAAGCCATCGGCGGTCGTGTGATGACCATCGTATGGTGGAAATTCGTACTCGGGAATTTTCGACGTACTCCTCGTTTCGGGAGTGTCGGAACGTTCGTTTGCGTAGGAAATCGGTCTTCGAGAATCGCGATCGGTAATTTGACCCTCTCGATTGTTATTTCTCGTTATCGTCGGATTGTAATTCGCACCTCGAGTACCGGAATAATAATTCGTCGATCCTCGGTACGGTCGTCTTCCGGTTGAATTGTTGAAACCGGAAGCGATCGGTACGACGGGACTATCGCCAGCGGGTGATCTCACGTTGTGTCTGTAAAGTCCATAAGTCGATTCCGGCGAAACTCGAACACCCAACGGTTGACTAGCTTGTGGATCGTTGTTCCCTTCGTACGAAGGTGGTTGCATGACGACCGCTGGTCGCGATACGTACGGATAAGGGCTGCGATAAGGAGCCTCGTAGGGCGTCTGAAATTCATACGACGGTCGTAAATAATTCGTCGTTGGTTTCGCGTAATTGTCCTCGATTACAATCGGCCTCGGATCTATCGTGCTCGAATAATAATTCGTTCGTGGATTCGACGTTGTCGTTGCTATTTGATATCGCCTCGTCACCGGCGAATAAAGTCTGTAAGGTTTCGGCGTGTTGGTTTCTATGCTGTTGCTCGACACGTCTTGATACGCCGTTTGTCTAAGAAACGAAAAGATCGATTTCATTCGACGTCGATACTTGAAAAAATTGGAACTTTAGAGAAAGCTTGAATAATTAATTTTGGCCAATCGTTATTTAAATACCTGAATGGATTCGGTGGTCTTCTCGGCTTGACCAGTATTCCCGACTGTGCCGGTACTCGTTTGCTCGACGCTACAGCGTCTTCGATCGGTCGATCTTTACCCACGTAAACCGTTTTCGATCTTTTCAAAATTATAGGAAAAGAAAAAATTCATTTAAATTTCAACGATTCGCTCGTCGTAGCGTTCTCGTATAAATTAATACGAGATAATGATTAAAAGAAAAATCTTCTCACTTGAGTATCCTAAATCCTTCGCGATCGGCGATGTAGTCCTTGATGCGAAGGTAACCGAGAGGATCGAGCCAGCCCTCTGTCCCGATCACCGTCCCATCCTCGAGTCTCTTCTCCTTCCGGTACTGTCCATTTAGCGTCTGAAAGCGAAAGTATCTCTCCGGACCCTCGTCGGTCTGTATGTGATACTGCGTGTTCGGTGTTGCGCTCCAGCCGCTTCTCTCGGCTTCGATCTCGTCTGCCGTCAGACACAGAACCGAAACCTGAATGAGAGACGTGCGAGAAAGAAAGAGAGAATATAAATTGAAGAAAAAAAGAAGAGGAGACACGAGTAACAGGATTCTTCGCGTATCTGGGTCGAGCAGCTCGAATGAAAGAGTGGCAGGTTGATAAAAAAAGAAAAGAAAAGAAAAGTAAAAAAATCTACGATCGATCTCGCCGATTATATAAATCGAAGACGAGTGTAATGCTAAATAGCTCTCGAAGCGAAGTGTTAATTCGTCGATAAGTCGCTCGTCCGATTCTCCGATCGACCGTTTAAGGTACGATCGGTAACGCAAGACGAGAATTCGATCGATCGGTCAGTGACGAAGTGGAAGAAACAAAAGAAACAATGATACGTAATCGTTCGAGGTAATTAAGCGACGTTGGGTGGGCTCGATCGAGGTGAGATCGCCCGTCTCATTCTTATTCAAGATTAGGCGTTTCTAGGCTACGATCTTCAAGTACGCGAGAATAAATTGTAAACCGAGAATTGAATCTATCGTTAAATTCCACGCAATAGTCACGAAGGACGTTGATCGTCGGAGACGCTTGATCGTAACGTTGTATTTTTCTTTGCAGATTTGGCGCGAGATCGAGAGCGAGAAAATGGGAACGAGGCAAAATCCAATCGGATGGAAATGTGGAGAAACATATCGACGACGGAAGAACACCGAGAGACTAGAGCGTGGGCTTCGATTCCGTGTCAGGACCGTTTTCACCATCGCCGTTGCGAAGAAGTGGATTCGGTCGCTCGTGGGTGTAACGGTCCTCGAAAGAGAGGAAAAAAACTTGTATACAACACCCAACCTTGAGTACGGTCGTGTTTCATCGTTATATCAGATGGTGAAATTTGCCGGTGGTCGATTCGCTACCGTGCTCGACACGACTCTGCTGTAACGCGAAATTTGAATATTGAATAACTGTCTAACGTAACGAGTCGTGAACATAACGCTCGACGCTATAGAACGATAATTTTTATTGTTCTCAAGGAATCGAGGCTCTCGGTCGTCACTCGCCCCATGGTGTCCAAGACGGGCGAAGGAGACGTTCGAAGGATAAATCGTTGCAACGAATGCGTTATGTCGGACATGCACGATCCATAAATTCAGAAGGCGAAAAGAGTTGCGCGAGACTTTACGAGGGCAAAGCATTTATCCGAAGGGGGACGGCCAGGCTTCTGTGCAAAGACGATGTCACGAACGCGTACTCGTATAACACAAAGAGGCGAACGAGAGGGTTCGTAACGATTCGTCGGATTACTCAACGAGCGGGTATAGCGCAATTCTTCCTCTTCTCTCGGTATCGCTTCTCGCTTCGTTTTGTCGTTGTCGTCATTCCTCGACGAATTCACCGGCTTCGCGAGTCCCGTCGGTCGAGGAGCCGACTCGGATGCGTGGGATTGGGAAAGTCTCGTATGGTCGGCCTCGTACCGGTCCATATTAAGAGATCTCACGTCCGTACTGTCTCGCACACACGAGCCAATGCTTTATTCCTCGTACTCGAGACGCGCAAGATCTTTCGGTCTTTCGAATTTGGCGGTCGGTACTATTAAATTGTCCAGCATGGAAGCGACTAGACCGAGAGGGTAGTAAAAACTTCTAGGATTGTGAGTAATATATATCTTACGAGACACGTACTAATATACCGGTCTTTCTTACGATTTTAACACCGTCGGCTCCGTCTCTCTGTACGCTCCGGATCGTAAATTTTCTCTCGAGGTCTCTTCGGTTACCGGTATGAACACACCGGTCGAGATCGCGGTTAGGACGCTTGGAAAATACCTCTCGGTATATCCTTTCGCGTGGGCGAACGTTACTACTATCGGTCCTGGCGAGAGTGCAAACTTATTTCTTCCCAGGACCCTCTGAGTTACGAACTGGAAGCTCGTTGCTCTCTTGGTCTCTACCGATACTCCTCGACTTCCTCCAACCCACACGTCGGTTCTCATCTCTCTCTCTCTCTCTCTCCTACTTCGGGAACTGTCGTAGCTACAATCATCGTATCGCATTTGCGAGAGCCTCGGCCACTTCCCACACGAACGTTTGTTTTACAATCGTTTTACAATCGGCGCTTTGCCGGTTCTCCATTAAGTTTGACTTTATAGGGAGGAATATCGTTTGGTGAATCAGGGTCGTCGCTACTTTTTCGTTCGGTCGATCAAAGTTTGTTTAATTTCTTTTCGAGGCGTTGACTATTTCTCGTCGACGTCCCACTCGTGGATTTTTAGAATGTCCTCCTCCTTCTCGGACGTTTAACGAAGACCTCCATTACCTTTGAGAAACATACCGGTCGACGTACTCGAAGCTACGAACTCTCTTTAGACACCCACTCGCGTTACCTTGTTCGTTAACCGTCGAGACTCTCGTTCGAGGATTCGATACACCGGACGATAGAAGGACATTGCCCTCTGTTCGAATTAATACGATCTTTAATGTATAAACAGTCGGTTACTTCGCTCCATGTTCAATCTCGACGAATTCATGCGTGGGTTTGTACAAACATTGCCATCAAATATCTTCCAACGCGCGATGTTGTTTTTGCAACAGTCAGAAATTATTTTCGTACACGAATATCATGATTGTAATACCGTTCAGTTTTAATTTGTCGCTAAAAGATCGAAAAAACTGAGTATTTCCGTAAATTGCAATATATCGAGATTATAATGATAATATTCTTGTTGCAAGGGAAATTTCCGATTCTGTAAAACCTCCGATTGAAGCCTTTTTGGAGAAAACAAGAATTTGTCCGACTAGTATGTACTTGTCGTACAGTCTGAAGCAACCTTACACAATAATTTTTAATATTTTATCACTTTTTTTGTGATTTTAGACAATCGCCCGCTATTACGAAATTACGATGGATTTGGATCGGATATAAAGTTGCGAAGGAGAGTTTACGTTCGCACGGACTCGTACACAAAATCGACGTATTTCCATCGAGACGAAGAGACGGAGTATCCCCGGAAACGAGAAAGAGAACGAGGCTGTAACCGGAGGAAAGAACAATTTCCAAGCGGCATACACGATCGTGAGAATTCAACGAGTGTGTATTGTCCCGGTTATTTATTAGACGATGGATTTACCTGAGTAATAGTCCGACTTAGTAACGCTCGTGATATTATAAGCTGATCCGAGAGAGTCTTCGACCGTCGTGTACAGTTGCATTGTGCGAAAGTATCGTGTTCTTATGACGGTGAGAAATTTTATTTTATAGCCGATAGAAACTTATTTTTACGACGATCGTCTACATTGCGCGTACACGCGTCGTCATTGACCGCGGGTTCAAAACTCTCGATATAATCGTTTACTTATATCGAAAAGAAAAAAACAAAGATTTATTAATTATTTTCTCTCGCAAGGTTCAAAATGGAAGGTCATCTTCCTCGAGAATTCTAAAACTGTTTCGCCTCGACGCCTGGGGGAGTCGCTCGTCGCTGGTCCGGCCAACCGGAAGTCCACCGTAGAAAATAATTTGTCTCGCGAGAGATTACACAGGGTAATTATTCTTCGTGAGATAATGAACAACGACGAAGAAAGAAAGTTCAAAGTGTACGAAATATAAAGTCGCTCGTATAATTACGAGAGAAGCGATCGCGTGACCCACATCGCCGAGAGGGCGAGAACGAAAATTGCTCTTTTCTCGTCGCGCTCGGCTATATCGACTCGCCTCGAAAACGCGACGATGATTATAATGATGATGACAAGAACGAGACCAACGGGAACTTAACTTTCACGACGGACCAACATTTCTTCGGTTCGTTCTCTACGGTCACCGAGCACTCTTTATCGGTCAGCAACGCGAAGCGAAACGAGACGCGGAGTGACTCGACTCGAACGAAAATTACGTGAAACGAAAGACTCGACGCGAGAGTCACGAGCGTAATAATATTTACTCTTGGACCGGATAATCGTTATGAGGGGTAGAAGATTCTCGATACGTGAAAAAAAAACGAAAGATTGACTTTGCTCTTCGACTCAAGATTCTCATAGTTATTCTCGTAAACGCTTTACAGTCTTCGAGAACGACGCGTGAGTCATCCACTTTCGTATCTCCCCTTAATTCGTATCCTCGAAGGGAACAGTTACTGTCGCTCGAGAATCGTCCGAGGCGTATAAAAGAGCGAGAGTCGTCTTTTCATCCACGGGACATTCTCTCTTCAACCCGAAAATCACCGCGACTATCCATCGTAGTAAACGTTCACTTCCTATTCCAGTCAGCCTCGCGTTTCATTTAATGTTTTGTTTTTTATCTTCTCGACTCTGACGAGAAGCGACCGGGTGTTATAAAGACGGATTTAAGTGGCGTCAACTAGTCGCGATAAATATTCTCCGAGTACCGAGCGTCGCGATAATTCTAACTTTAATTTATGAGCGAATAGTTGTGTAAACGTAAAAAAAAGTGAGAAAAAAAGTAATATACTTGTAAAAAAAGAGGATTCATAGACGATTCTAATGCCGCGGGTAATCTCGTTACGTTTTTATAATTGAACGCTCGATAGAGACGAACCGGAGAGGAACCGTTACGAAATTTTGCGTCGACGATTTTTCACCTCGCGCGAAAACGAAAGTTGTCTCGGATTTATCGCTACTCTCGAACTCCGGTTCTCGATAGTGACGGGCTTTTTCTTTCTCTAAAGATCTTTCTCTCAGGGGACAGTTGTAAATTCACAAAATTTTAATTCATCTCGTATTCTTCGAGAAACGGTTTTTTAAGCGTCGACGAATTTTCCACATTTGATCATCGGTCTCCATCGCGACTTCCTTACCGTGACGTCAGCATTCTTTCGCGAGACGAGATCTGTCGTAGGAACGATTTGTCATTCGCGTATCGAAGCACGTGAGAAAAACCTCGCGGTGAGAGACACGCTCGTCACTTTAATCGACAAACGTATCGAGGACTCGTTGCAAAACTGCCTAGAATTATACATTATAAATGTGCCGTATAATTTTCATTAGACGCATACTTGTGGCTCAAGGTCGATCGAGTTATCGGCTATTCGATAGACAACTCGGCGATGATCGATACGACGATCGACGATTTTCCCATCGATGATTCAATGTCGTCGCAGCTCGTTCGATATTCTCGCGGCATATCGCACCTTCGAGTACGCCCTCTTCTGACCATGATCGTGAGATCGTCATAAAATTCATCGAAGGCCTCGTTGCGAAACAATATTTTCCATCGAATTCCAACCAAACAACATTGAATTACAATAAAATCGTTAAAAAAATTGAAAAGAATTATCGATTATTTTTAATTCGTATCTCGCCGACAAAAATATTCCCCTCGATTAGCTCAATCCACCGGAAGCGCGCGGTAACTTTTAAAATATTACGGAAGTCGAAGGATAAAAAAACGGAAGAAAATAGAATAAAAAGTTTTCGCGCGTAACGATTGCGCGCGTCGTGAAGTCCCGACGGAACTTGTTACGAATCGACCGAGCGAGCGTACCGGTCGAGAATCTCGTCGGGATAGTTTCGCCGGAGTTGATATCTCGCGGAACGAGTATAACATAGGTCGCGTAAAACGAGTCGCGAAACTCATAACTCATCGCTCGTAATTCACCGTGATCACGCTCTACGCGCAAAAGCTCCCACGAAACTCTCGCTATGCTCTCTCTCTCCCCTGGGCTCGAATTTCCTATCTCTTTCCGCGGCTCGCAGTAGGTACACACCGAGTTTCTCCCTCCACCCGGGAGATACGTAAAAAATCTTTCACCGCTTATTACGTGACCGTGGTTGAGCATAAAACACACAGCGCACATACCTTTCGGGTTAAGGTGAATGCCGAGGTAAAGCACCGCCAGGCGAGTGTCTTTCGCTTCGCAACGATTCTTATCGTCCGCTCGTTTCGCGAGAATGAATTTTACATTTTTTGTTTACTGTTTGTTTTAACGATAAAACTAATTCGTTATCGTTTGATTTTGCATTATCGATTAATCAAGGGAAAAATGTTATGAAGAAATAGAAATTTTTTAAAAATAAATCGTTACGACGTTTTACAAACAGTTAGGAAAATAGTAATTCTTGATTACGGTCGTTATCGCGTACGTGAATAATTAAAATCGGATACTCGCGTCGATTTGATCCGTAAGAAAAAATGAAAAATCTTTCGCCACGATAATCTTCATTATTTTCGTTATACGGCATTCCTCGTCTCACCCCTTGCGTTCGTGTAATATAAACATAATTGGCCATTTATACGCGAATACGTAGCGAGGGATTTAGCCTTTCTCACATTAACCGCTAATAATTTTTCGCGTGTGCGAATAACGACGATAATAAATTTTTCGAAATAAATTCTTTTTACGCCAAGCACCAAAAATCATTGACTATTTTATTTTCTAGGAACGATACGACGTCTATTATTTTTATTTATTGATTTCTTTTCTCTCTCTCTCTTTTTTTAAATTTATTTGTTTTTATTTCTTTCATCGAGAAAAACTCGTTTGCGTCGCGGTTAGCGCAGTGAACGAAAATAAATACTGAGTCAGTACGAGCGTAATGTGCAAACGTGCATAGCGTGTATACGCGAGTCGGTATTAAACCCACTCGCTTACGCGATCTAACCGTAATAGGAAGTGCGTGAGCGACAAGAACACGACACACACGCACTATAGTACACGTTACGATTCATCGCGAAACGTTGCACACTCCTAACGATGCAATTTCGTTTCGTACAAACGTCAGCGTCTTTAATAAGCACAAAAATATCACGAATTCCCATCGATTCGATGACCAATCGTCTCGTGGATCAAGATCGAAGTTTCGATTCGTCGAGAAGAAAACAAACAAATGAAAAAGTAAACGCAAATTTCGAGATGCTTTAATTATTCTACGTTGAAACGATCTCTCGCCAGACAAAACGTTAAATGTTGATTACCTCGACGTCGAAATTTGCATATTTATGCCGAAATAAAAAACCTTGAAACTCGAGGCGACAGAATTTTTAGATACGGTCGAGTAAACTTGATCTTACGAAAGAACAAAAAAAACGTAAATTCAATGCTAAGGTCACTGTAACGTTCTCGAGGCGATGATTTCATTCACGCCTGACGATTCTTCATTGATATCAAAACTTTACTAGCGTAGCCGAGTCTCTTTCTCTCTCTTCCTCTCGAGTCTTTGTTTCGAGGAAGATCGCGCGAGTCGAGAGATTCCAGGATCGCGGAATGATTCACGTATCAACGTTATAAATTACTCGACGATGGTTTTTACGACCGTGCGTTAGTCAGTCGAGAATCTCGTTTCGGTAATAATTACGCGTATACGTTATTACGTTATTGATGCACCCGTTGAGTAATTCCGGTTGTTTATTCGTATAATGATCTTTGTTTTCGTAATTATCGGACTGTAATATTAATAATTAACGATTCTCGCCTGATAAGAAACTGAACGAATTTCTTACGTCGAGAATACAAAACTTCAATCGTAATTCGGATTAAAACATTAAAATTTATTCGTGAGACTCTCGTGCAAATTTCTGCAAAGATTTAACAAAAAATTATTCCAGTCGTGAGAATTACTTCGTATTTTTATCGGTAAGTTCATAAAGGCTGTTGATTGTATCGCGAGGAATTCTCGAGCCGGTAAACCGCAAGAATTGTGGTAGTGAAAGAAAAAATAAAGAGAGCGAAAAGCGAGAGGGGCGTCAAGAGATAAAGCCTCGAGATGAGAAAAATATGTGTGGTGTATAAAGGTGTCGTATCTCGTATATATCACCGTGTTAAAGTAACCCCGGGTCATCGCCGGGGTTAAGGGTTGGTACCAGGAAGAGAACTTTAGCTCGGCACGACAAAAGCGGTCACTTCGCGAAGTCTCCCTTCGCCCCGCAAAAAGTCTCATTTACGAGCGAGGCCTCGAGGCACTAAATCATGCAAATTCTCTCGTTTCTCTTCTTTTTTTTTCTTCCTCCTCTTCTTTCTTCCTTTTCAACGCACGCACGATCTGAATTTAAATTTTCTCCGAGAACAAAGCTGAACTTGAAGATGACGTTTTACGAGCTAGGCTGACCCGAGACTCTCGAAGAGTTCATGCCGGAAAGAAATCCCGTTTTAAAGTTGCTCCACTTTTCTCAAAATATATATCGTGAAAAGATTTATACAAAAATATTCTAAAGAATTATAAATAATCGACAATTTATTTTCTGCCATCGTGAGACTAGAGACGTGACTGTGTATGTATTTTTTATTCTCGTAAGAACTGAAATAATCGTATCGGGAGATGAGAGCGCGCGTGTAGAAAGGAGATTGAAAATAAAGAGCGAGCTTTACGTAATCGTCGGTTCGATGGAAAGAGAACGAGAGAAAGAGAAAGAAAGATTTTCGCGTCGAATCGCACGTGAATGGCGACCGCGTTCGTGTATGCTCCACGATCTTTTACGCGTAATAAGCGCCATAGAGGGATCGCGGGCGGTCCGTACGAAATAATCGTCGAACCGAGCACACGGTATGGCCGATTCTCAGATTGATCTCGCGCCGATCCCGATCTATAATCGTCGAGGACTTTCGCTGCTTCTGGCGCGGTCGCTCGCTCGTGAACCGCGTGTTAACGCGCGGGAGTGAGATCGGCAATTATTATATATATTCTCTATTTATTATCTATATATATATATGAATAAATGTGTGTGTGTGTGCGTACAATGTCGATAGTCCGAGCTTTGAATCTGGAGCAAGCCCATTCACCGAGACGCTGCGAGGATTCTAGAGAACGTTTCTTGCGAGAACGATTTCAACGATTTATTGCTAAAATCGACCGATATTCGACATGGTAGAAATTATCAACGATGTTTTATCGTCGCTGATAAAAAAACTGAAATCTACAAATAAAAAAATTAATAAATAAATCATGCAAGAAATTAATGAATTATTAAATAAATAAATAAGTAATTAAATTAATAGATAATTAAAGTTTGTGCGAAGATTTCAAGGCGCGTATAGTACACACGCGGCTCTTTCACCCTCGATACGAACGAAGCGAATCGGCCGCACAGACGCCGGTATTTTAACTCTCGACAGAAAGAGAGTTGAATGCTGGGAGCGACGCGACGAGCGCGTGGAGATCTTTTACCGGCTCGGGGTTTTGGCGTGACTAATTGCTCGCGAGACACACACTGATTTTTCTGTCTGAACGAGATGCATTACACGCACGCTATATATGTAGATATATATATATACATGTATATATCGCAATTGTTTCATTTTCGTTTATTTTCACTCGACGCCATTTTCATTATTTATGCATTTTGCTCTAGGTTATTGATCGATTCGCGCGATGTACCATAGCGACGAAACGTCGAACTTCAAAATTTCACAATTCTTAAGGTGCGACGTTTCGTGAATGGCGATTGAAAAAAAATATGTCTGAGATATAAAGTTTCGTACCACTGTGGCGCTCAAAACGACGAGTGTCCTCGCGGTCCTGTGCATGTTGAACTTTTCTCTCCGAAAATGGCACTCTCGGTTGTTCAGAAATCTATTTCTTCCACTGTCTCGTTCCCAAACTCTTTTATTCAAGAAATTTTTAATCATAAACGGATTATCTCGCGTAAACTTGCGATTTCACCGAAATTCGATGCGAGCAAGGTGCTCCGTTGAATTTCACTCTGTCTTAAAACCCGCAGTCTTATTTCCCGTTGAACTCGCGAGTTTCGTGCCTCCGCGTGCGTGGGAACGATTGTAAAGTAATTACAAAAAGAAATGAAGAAAGCAAGAAAGATAGGAGAGAACGAGAACGACACCGAGAACAACGGCGTTGATTTCCGGGAATCGCGTCGCGCGTCTTGTTTCCCGGTCGCGAGTGCGCCAGCGAGGATGCGATACCGAGACTGAGAGCGTCGTACGAGAAACAAGTTCGCGAGAGTTTCCTCTCGCGTTGCTATCACACTCTCGACAACGAGTGGAAGTCGGGTGTGGGCCCGTGCTCCACCTCCGCTCGCGCGAGGTCTCTCTCCCGAGCTCCCTCGCGTCGTTTCTTCGCGTTGTCTACTCCCGCGCGGACTAGAGTCTCCGCCACGCAAGAAGATGACCGCCTCGCGACGCTATGCAAAAGAACCGCGCGTGGAATTGCCCGCGGAACGATTGAAGACCGAGGAAGAAACGAGCGAACAGAGGAACAAAAAATAAAATAAAAGAATAAATAAAACGTTGCACATAAGCTTGTACGCACTCAATCTTACGATCTTTTCGCGAGAGTCCTGCTCGCGTATGCGCAATCTCTCAAGAATCTCGACCTATTTCACCTCCTAAGGGGCATAAGAGAGGGTTGAACGTCGAGGGAAAATAAAGAGAGAGAAGATATAAATGAGAGAAATAAACGCTCTCTCACGAAGGCCTCTCTTTGCTTCGTGAATTTTACGAGCTTTGTGGTCTATACGCGAAATTCCGTAAAACGAGTGTGTATAATATTTTACTCAGTACGGCTTTTGCGCACGTGGAGTACGAGAGTGCTCTACGTAGCGATATTCCTTATTGTCGAACGTACGGAGGCAAGTGTAATTTCTCCACGAGATAGTTTCCATAACTTGTAACGCAGTCCTCCCGCAGTATTCTTGGACAGGCAAAAGACGCCGAGTCTCTCTCTACGATGGTTGTGCACAGATGCGCATATAAGTACTCGTACAACGGCGGAGCCGAGAAGGCTCTCGTCGTACGTGCTTCAAGGTATGATCGCCTCGTTGTACGAGAAGTATATTGAGAGGATCGCGAAAGCGAGGGAGAACACAAAGGGTCCGTCGCGTCGCTGACAAGATTTACAAGTATGCGACCATTAAGGCAGAAATACCGCGAGAATTCTCAGCCGCGAAATTGACCGGGAAAAAAAATCGCCGGTTTGACACTTTGGCCAAAAAGTAACTGCGTTTTTTTACGTTGAAACGTATGTTTACCTATGGGTAAAAAACGCAGTTACTTTTTGGCCAAACTGTCAAACAGGCGTTTTTTTTTGCGAAAAAGTAATTGCGTTTTTTCCTAATGGGTATACACACGTCTTTAAGATGAAAAAAAAACGCAATTACCTTTTTGGCCAGTCGATCTTTCGTCGTGAGTCAGTAGTAAAAATATTTCCGAGATTGTCGTTCGTAGATCGAGATCGTTCGATTTAAATTACCCATCTACGTACGCACACGTAAGCTTAACTACACGAGGGTATGTACCGTGTTTTAACAAGTAGTTTCGTTCCAGTATGTCACCGGTCTCGATGTTCCTTCTCGCCAAGCCGCTATAAGCGTTTTTTCATTCAATACGCGACGTCTCTCTCGCCCTCTCTCTCTCTCGCTCGCTCGCCAACTCGACCAACCGGCGTGCGACATTGGAACATCTCGATATTTTATTCCACCTGGCACTGTTAGTTTTTCATCTATTAACCAGCTACTGATCGCTTCTTGACTCGGACACGTTCCTGTAATTTGGAAATACGGTTTTACGTCGTTGTCATCGAAAAGTTCTACGAACAAATTTTCTCTAGTTTTTGAAATTCTAAACCTCCTTTCGCGTCTTGTTTCGTCGTAGGAATAGAACGATTTTTTTTTACGAACGCCTCGTTCGCCCATAGAGTCTTGCTTATTGTCTTACTTTCTATCGAGGTCGTGCATGGTACTCTTTAGAATCGTTAAGTCTTTTTAATACTTAATGCTACCAAGCTATATATATATACACACACATAGAATAGAAGACAAGTCATTTTGATTTTTACAACTCGGTCGAGTCGTTGAAGAATCCGCATTGAAAAAATATTACAACGACGATGATAAACATTAATACGCGTTTTCGCTTTTCTCTCTTATCGATCTGGATCATCGACTCGTCGATCATTCTTGCGGAAAATTCTTTCACTATCACTTTCGACGCTATACACAGCTATACACAGTTCACGAACCGACGAACAAAAATGCATTCCTGAAATAGAAATGGGACGCGACTTTGGCATCTTTTCCCTGCAACGTTAAGCACCCAATTGCAATTACGTACGCATCGTGAGCAAAACTTCTTTTTTTTCACGCATTCCGTACCCGAGTATCCACGGTAATGAACTTTCATTCTCATTAAGCGCGTTGCATTACTCGCGACGTGCTTGCGCGCATATTTATCAGGCCGGTCCGATTTAATTGTAAGTGTTTAAGCACGAAAAGTATAAACGAAGTTTCGCTGATAATTTTCTTTTTTTCATGTACGAATCGTTCCGTATGCAAAATCCAACGTGCGTCATCCGAAAGATTTGTACGAGCTCCGTTAAGCAGTTTACCAAGAGGCAGGGATGACTGCCGTACGAAAAAAGAAACAACGTGGTGTTACGTTGTCATTCTCGACTCGGTGTTACTTCTTACCGTGCAACGTGCCTGCGTCATCGACGTCGCGAAGCGTACACGCATTTGGTGCACCTTAACAGCTCGATATATCGTACCTGATCTGCATAATCATCGAATTCTTTTCTCCCTCTCTACTGTTAGTTTTTTCTTCTTTGTTTTGTCATTTTTTTTCGCGATGACATAAGTAGCAGTGTGTCAACGCGTGTGTGTTTGAAACTCGTACTACCTCGCATCATAGGAAGACGATTAAAATGATGACAGGAGTGAATTTTAATTAGCTGAAAAAAAAGAAATTAATAACTGTTGTCTACGATTATTTAATTTGACGATTACGCGATACTTTTTTTAATGATATTCAAATGGGACAATTAAAATAGTATTTTTATCGTCGTATTTCTTAATTTCGGCATTGTAAATTGTTTTTTATTCACCGCTCGACAGACGAGAGCTCGAGCGACGCAAACGATTTTCCATCATGTGAAAAATAATATCTTGTCTATTCGCATCTTCCCAGCCCTTTTGTCTTCTCACGTTGACGTAATACCCTCGTGTATCAGACGTGATATATATTTATGAACATTTTCCTGTTTTTTTCCTTCTATTTTTTCTTCTTGTTTTTTTTTTTACTTTCACGATATTATCGAGAAACTCGCACAGAATTGAGACATCGTCTACCGGGTAGACAGAAAGAGAGAGAGAGAGAGGGAGAGTGAGGGCGTCACAATTTTTTTCTCGTAAATTAACGTTGAGCAAGAGCAACTTGGAATTATTTCAAAATTTCGAAGTTTCATCTTCGAACGTAACGTACGAAATACAAAAATATCAAAATTGTTATAATCCCGTATATCACGCGATTTTTAAACTCCCCCCGGAAGAGGGAGAGACCGGAAGTTCCGAATCCACCCCTTCCGCTCGTACGCGAAATCGCGATAGAAACAGAAAAAAAACACACTAAAGAATAATAAAAATAAAAATTTGTATTCGTCAATTTAACGAAACGGATGGACAGACAGGGAGACAGGAAAATTTAGCAAAATGGGAAAAAATTGTGCGAAGTCGTCTCGGGAAAGGAATAAAAAAAAAACAAAAAGAACTCGAAGATTGTCCCAACGAGATTGTACTCTTGATTTGCAAGAGCCGCGTGGGAGCGTGCCCGATTCCTCCTCCCGAGGTGCTCGCCAGCAGCGATATCGTGCTGGCCTATGTATATACCTGTATATATATTTATCTATGCCGTTTGTTGTACACAACTCGTTATACGCACACTATCCTCCAACTAAATACTACGAAACTACGATAGAGAGTACTTTATTCTCTCTCCTCAAACAAAGAGGAACGAGACTACGGGGCCACGCGACTATTGCCACGAGCTTTTCCTCGTCTCTCGAGGCGGAACGACGCACGCACGATTCCATAATTTTTCGTATCTTTAACAAAATTTCATTAAACAAAAATTACAACCACTCGTTCGTTTCATCGAATGGCAAAATTTATTTCAATTCAATAATTTTCTATGACGTTTAATTTCAGATTTTTGTTTTCTCGGTATATTCGTTTGGCCAAAAAGTAATTGCGTATTTTTCTCATAATTCGCCGTATTTGAAAGAAAGGGAAAAAAAACGTAATTACTTTTTGGCCATGATATTATATATTTTTATTGGACTCTCCGACTGTCATATCGCATATTTCTCCGCGGTATGGTTTCTCCTTCGTTTCCATACACGTGTTCACGTATTATAAGCCACGGTATAAATACGTATATAGAGAAAAGGCAGGGCACAGTCGTGCGCCAAATTGCTTTCACTTTTACGATCCGAGAGAGGCGCACCGATCTCCCTCCTGCCCCTAAGATCGGCGGCACGGTGTAACGAGAGAGGCGCCTGCGGAAGGTTTATGTCTGTATCCGTGGGTGTCCCGTTGTGCCTGTGTCCGTGTTTCTTTTATACTCACGCTCCTTCTTACAAAAACAACGAGAGGGAGAATTCATTCTAGTTTTATACACCTCACTACGTTTCATCCCCTCCCTCTGCCTCTTTCACCTTCTCAAGGTATTTTTCGGATCATTTATCATTCGACACAATGCACCGGCGATCGGACGATAATCGAATCCAATTTTTTAATCCAACGTATTTCTCGTTTAAGCGCTATTGAATAAATTTTTTTAATAATCATCCAATGCATCGTAGAGGAAGAGAGACTTAAAATCTTATTCTCGTAAACGTGCATTCTCGTTATTTAATGATTTTTTTTGATAAGACAGGAATTACTTTTGAACCGGAGAAAAGTATTTCTATTTTTTTTCTTCTTTTTTTTTGTCAACGTAAAAATGTCACAGGTGGTATATGGCGCGTCTTATACGGATGGTCACTACGAACCTACCGGCGATATATATTTTCGCTCCTATATACAGGTATGGCGTGTGCTACTTTCGTCTCGCGTCTCTCTTTCACTCGCGCGCACACGTTTTTGCCTCTTGCTCTCCCGTCTCGCGCGAACAACGTCCAGCGTCCATAAGGGTGTGTCACTTTCCGTTTGTGCAAGGATATACAGCGAGATTCTACGTGTGGGCTTCGTTCGTATTATCCCGCCGTGCTTACGTGTGCGCAAGCTTCGATTTAACACGAAAAGAAAAAAAAAATAGAAAAAAATTGAAGAAAAAACAAAATTGTAATCGCCTTTGAACTTCGAAGTGTCCCTGCGATAATTATAATTCGTCCGGTCGGGTGGTAAGGCCTCTTAAAATAACAAGCTTTCTCGAAACAAGTCCTGGAATTGACGTAGATTTGTCGCTCGCCTTCTCTTCTTCCCTCCCTCGCCCCTCTCGAAATCTCGAATTCCTGAGAGAGATCCTCTCGGTTCGGATTATAGGCGTCGATTTTTTTTCTTCCTCGCGTCATCCTCCCTATTTTATGCTGGAAAACATCTCCTTTCCGCGACAAGCGTCGTTTCTCTATGCTAATTTTGTTTTCGATTTTTTGTTTTATTTTTGGCAGGGGGGAGTAAGTCGTAAAGTGGCGAAAGAACGCGAATTCTCGCCGAGTGATAATCTTTATTTTCCACGAGGGGGGCGAAATGGATGGTGGAATTTTCAACGACTCTTACCGAATGTACGTAGGCGTCTAGTCTTTAGAAGCTGGGAGAAAGGTTTTCTGTCTAGTTAAGATTTTTTTTCTTTCTTTCTATTTTTTAATTCTTTTTGTCTTCGCGAGACACTGTGGGAATGTCACCTTGCTAAGAACGCGAATATCACGTTGCACACCGGATATGCGGGGACTTGATTCATCTTAAATTATCCTCTCAAATTATAGTCGTGGAATTGAGAAGAAAAAAAAACGAACAGAAAAAAAAGACAAGAGTAATTTATAAAACATATATCGCCGGATTCACGCGCGAGAGGCAAATAACGCATTTGCCGGAGTGGCCCTCGTTTGGCATTGGTCGCGTCCGGGGCCGATTAAGATTACGACCTTGGTACGTTGCAGCGTTTAAACGATTATACCGTCTCGCATTCATCCTTACCTCTCCCACCATCAATCTCTCGAAATAACACGGCCAATTATTTTACCACCTACGCGACGAGCCAATTAATTATCAATGTCGTTACGAAATCGATAATCGTCACTCGTTTCTACGTTTTTCCACTCGATTCAACAATTTTTCCAATTTTTCTCCATTCTATTTTGAAATATATCAAATTAAATTTTTTTTCACTCACCAGAATAACGAGAATGCGGGAATCCATTTTTTTATATAAAAATCTCGAAGCTCGATTACTCGCCGATCATCGAAATAATTTCTTTAGTTTTTGGGTAAAAAAAAATTTCGTTGCACTTTTGCGAGAAAAAAGTCACGCGCACTTTTTTTTGGGGGTAGTTCTTCGAAGATAGAGCGTTTATCTATGACGGTTCGACACTGTTCGATCGGAAGGCGCGATTGAAACTGATCGAGAGATTCTCGGTCAATGAGAGTTGTCCTGCCACGGCGTGGTTAAACGTGAAACCCAAGGCAGGGGAGGGCGAGAGAGTGAACCGACACTGGGCGCCTCGCGAATCGTATAAAACGCGTATGGACCGCTAGTAAAACAACCGTGAATAAGATACGCGTGTGTATATGTGCGATATATAACGCGCGAGTTCTTTTACGGGGGCCGATAAGTTGGCAGGGCAGGAGAGCAGCAAAAGCAGAACTTACCTAAGCCTTCGTCGACGACGTCGCGAGGTCTCGACGCCTTCGCGATTTTCTCCTTCTTCGACTCCCTCACGAAATCGAATCGATATGTAATAGCCTCGGGACTGAGAAAAAAAGAAATATTATTCCAGGACTTTGATGTATTATCGATCTGGCTAATGTTTCAGATCGAGAGATATACGCTGCGGTCGCGCCGAAGGTCGATATTTGGTTTAGGCTAATTAATCGAGTTCGCGGGATTCATCGTTTCTCATTAAATATTATGAAAAAAAAAATGGGTAGACAGTAAAATTTATAGTGACGTATTTAGGCCCTGGGACTACGAAACTTTGATTAGTTTTTGATAAAATTCGAACCTTGCGAAAGAAAATAAGTCACTTCTTCACTAAGTTCGCCCTCGAAATTGCGAAATTTCAAGTTGTCATAACTTTGGTTTTGTTCGACGGATTTAGGCTTGCTTGTAGCGTTTTGGAAAGATTAGCAGTAGACTTAGAGATTGCCTTTGGATTTATGGGTATAGCTCAAACAGTTCTCCCGTGAGAGGAGTTCGAAAAACGCCGAAAAAATAGAAAGGGTACGAAAAAATTTGCAAATATCAATGTCTTTAAAAATCTGTGAAAAATCATTAAATAATCGCAGCATAACGAATCTGGTTCCATTTTAAACCTTGAAGAACGTTTTTTTTTTTGGCAAAATCCGAAAACAAAATTTTAATCAACTCGATTATTTTTGATCTCGGCAAGTTGTCTTTTAACCGTGAGATCCGCGAACTTGCCCGAGTTTCGTTTCCTGGATAACCCACGCCTGCATATAGATCGCTATATATATAAGCATAGCGCAGTTACGAGCGTGCAACGGAAACGTATGAAATAAAAGGGAGCTTACGTTACACGTATTCAGAGAAAAATCAGAGAAAATCGTAAAGTAGGTATCGCACAATGTGACTTCCTTTATAAGTCCGAGTATCCCTCGTCGTCGTATCATTTTTCTAAACACCTTCGCAAAATCGAGTTCGTCGACCCCGGTTTTACCATATACTTTGACGTTTTGCGAAGGTGGAACGAACAAAAACGTTGATGACATGTACGAACGACTATAAAATAACTGTACGTTCGTTATACGGGTTTTCTGTCCCCCAGGGGCAAATTTCAATCGAATGACAAATCTATGATGCACGAAAATACAATTTTTCCATCGATTAATAATCGTTATAATTATTATTCATAAAAAAACAATTATAAATTATTTTATTTTTATATTTATTTGTATTTTCATACTTATTTCTGTTCAACGTTCCCAAGTAGGAGAGAACAAAAGTCAGGGACCAAAAGAACGGAAGAAAAATGAAATAAAAAAACAACTTAAGAGCACATTTCGCGGCGTTAACGAGAGGAAACCGAACAGTGCGAGATAAATGGCTACATTTGTTTTTTTCTTCGATTTACCTTCGCCATACCGTCTACTCCCCCCCGAGTCGTTCCTCTCGTATCGCTCAAAAAGCGATAATTATAGACACTCGGTGCTGCGAAGAAACACCGAATGTAACGAGCTCGGAGAATTATTTCGGCGAGGAGTCTACGTATGCAGAGAAGAAATTCCCTCGGGCTCGAGTTCCTTCTGCAATCCTCGATCCGTAACCTCGGCGAGCATTTCACGAGTTGCTCGCGATAACCGGCGGCGATTTTGCCCTCTCCGGTAGTTTGCTCCTCGAGAATACTCTCTCGAGACAGAGAGAAAGAGAGAGAGAGCTCTTTATTGTTATGCTCACAAATAATATCTTATTTCATACGATACGACTTAAAAGTTCTTGGCCTTCGAAAAATTCGACCCCGAGTCCATTGACTGCAATCGAGTTTGGGAAATAACGTTAATGATCTTAACGAGATAACGATCGTTAAAAAAAAAGGAAAAATAACGAAAGTAGCTTCTAGCCCTCGAGGAATTTTCCTCGCCATGGATTTTCGTATAAATAGCGTTTGAAAAACGATTTTCTAGTCAGTTAACATCATCTTCAACTTTGGTAAACGTCCGGTATAAAAAAAAAATGGTGAGTCGTATTTTCAATTGGACAATATTTTGTGCGAAAAATTCTTGATAATTAATCGTACGATTTTTACAGAAATTTTTCTTACTGTTGGCCTGCGCGGTCTTCGTGGGTGCTTATCCACGACCGGATGTGTCGCTCGCTCAATCCGAGAAGAAATATCGATCGACCGCTGATTTACCGATCGTACCGATCGTCGATAACGGATTGCCGTCAGTCGGTAATGTCGAGTCGGAAGTCAAACGACAGATCGTAAGCGAGTCACCGGAAAGAACACTGGCCAATGGATCGAATTTTCCTCGCTCCAATAATTTTCGTGTTTATCTTAATTATCCCCTGTCTCAAGAGGATCTCGAAGCGATCTTCGGTCCTGACGTAGAGATAATCGCCATTGTCCAGTCGCTCCAATTTCCGGAAGATATTTACACGGACGATCCCGAGTTACCGATCGTCGAGGATAATTAAACAACTTTTCGTCAAGAATTACGACTAGGCGTATAAATATATATATATTTCTTTTTTTAATGTCAAAATGTAAAATATAAAAATGCTACATTAAATAACGAAGGTACAACGGTCTAAAAAAGCAGGCAAAAATGTCGAACCTTCTACCTTAATCTCTCTCTCTCTCTCTCCCTCTCTTTCTGATAACGTTTTGTTCGTTTGGACGGATTAATTGAGTATAATTTGATAAAACTGTTCGATCTCGTCCGATTATTAAAATCCGACGAATTTATGAAAAAAGAAGTGATTATTTTTCGCCAAGATTGTGCTGACGCTCGAGACCAACGAGCTCGACCGACACGTTCCACATACGTAGGGCCAGTTCCTCGTTTCTCGCTTTTACCGACGGAGTTCTCGGCGCGCATTCCCTGAATAAGAAAAATAGAGATTAAGATCTTTTTTTCTCATAAAGATCGAACGATTTATTATTATTATTGGATTTTCTTTTTTCGATCAAGAGATCGATCAATTTACTTGTAAAACAAGCCAGTTTGCTTGCCAGCTTCCTCGTCGAGTGCGCAATGTAGCGTGGTCTGAGCTCCGAGTTCCGGTGTCTTGACGAACGGTTTCGATACCGCGCGATACATGGAAGTCGCTCCGCGAAACAACATCGTGTCCAAGTGTCTTCCAAGCTCGGTCGATATTACACCCGGATGTAACGAGTAAGTCGTTATTCCTTCGATCTCGGCCTCTGCGATGCAATTTTGTAACAGAACTGTTTTTTTCTTTCGATTTTTAAATAAATAACAAATTAAAGAAAACGAACCTTTCAAACGCCGCGCCAATTCTTTCGTGAATAATATATTGGCGAGTTTGCTCTGAGCGTATGCTTTGACGGGGTTGTACGATTTCTCCAAGTTAATGTCGTTGAAATGAATGTCTCCGACTAAAAAAAGATAAAAAGTTCGATAAGTACGAATTTATAATCGATTATTATCGTTATTATTAATCGATCGATTAAATTAATTAATTAATCGTTAATTAACTTACAGTAATGAGCGTCCGACGAGACATTAACGATTCTGGCGTTAGGCGCCGAAAGCTTGATTTTCGGTAATAATAAAAGCGTCAAGAGAAAATGGCCGAGATGATTCGAGTGTAATTGAAGCTCGAAGCCATCCTCGGTTTTCTCGAACGGGCACATCATGACACCCGCGTTATTTATGAGAATGTGAATGTTTGCCTCGGTCTCCAATAAATGTTTGGCGCATTCTCGCACGCTCGCCAGACTCGCCAGATTTAATTTACAAACAACGAGCTCGCCAGAATTACCGTTGAATTGTTCTCTGTTGGGTCTGAGACAAAAGTAAAATTATTTTTAAAAAAACAACAACATTAGAGAAATTTTACGAATATCCGATGATTAATTATCTTTCATTTATTCTAAATTATTTTATCAATGGTTTGGAGGATAAGATTAGGGAAATAAAAATTTAACTTTCTTACTTGGACGGCGGGCTGGCCTTGATATCTTCCACTGCCGCGTTTGCCTTTTCTATATTTCTACACGCCAAGATTACTCTGGCGCCTGTAAAAAAATGCCATTGAGAAACGGAATTACACCCAGCTATCGATAATTATGCAACTCTTATATTTTGCTCGTCAGCAGCGTCGTCAATAATTTATTCAAAGTTTCATAAAAGCCGTATAAAAAAAACGAAAAAATAAAAACGACGATTCAAAAAAGAAGTGAAAGGAACGAAGATCGAACCGGAATGTTGTACAAATTCCGAACAACGGAATTCGATATTTCCATGCCGGTTTTGTATTCGAGGAACTTGGTACGGTAGATTAAGAAATAAAATTGTTTCGCTACGCTCGTGAGAATGAGGGAAAATTTTTACAGATGACAGATTCCATTGTCGGGCGTGAGTAACGGGGCACCGATAGAAAGTAGGCGTCGGTACTTTTTCGCGATCGTCGCGACTTTGGCCCCCATCGAGTGCAAATCCCAGCGTACAATTTACAATTAGACCTCGATAAATCGAACACCCTGCACTATTTCACCTAAGTCACAAAGTACCAAGTTTCGTGTAGCGTTCATGAATATGCAAGAAAAAAAACAGTGCGGAACTCGTTTGCCCCACGTCGAAAATTATTTCTCTAGCTGCCTTCAGTCCTCTTGGCAACAAAAAAAAATATAAAAATAAATTATATATATAATTTACGTCGTAACAGGTGGAAATAACTTCTGAGCGATGTAACGCACTGCTCGTGTTACATTTTACCATGCGTGCACATTAGTTATAATTAGGCCTGAATTCATTTCCATACGCTCGTTAAAAAATTCATTGTAAGAAATCGACCTCGGATTTTATTAATTAAAACAGGTATTATAAAAATAGAATATTTTATTTTTTTATTCGTAAGAATATGTGGAATAACGATTAATTGCGAAATAACGAATAATGTCAGGCTGACGAGAATAGGTTTTTCTTCTTCTAACGATAATGATAATAATAAAAATAATAATAAAAATCTCACCTCGTCTGTAAAGATCCCTGGCAGTTTCCTTGCCGATCCCAGTATTGGCACCGGTAATTACGACTGTTTTACCGACGAGACGAATTTTGGAAGTGCACGTACGACTAAAGGGCCACATTTTGTTCTTTCGCCAAATTCGTTTGAATCGTTAGATTTTTTATTTGTAAAAGATTTATATATTTCTTGTAAAATATGTGCAACGAATGAAAGTCAATTGCACGAGCACGAACGTTAGCCCCGTTCTATAACGAGTTCGCCAAGGCACTGGCGGTCGCAGCTCGCAGCCAGCATCGATCGTGGCAAACCGCGATGATGCTGCATAACTGGCAAGGTACCGTTATCAGAAATCGAGCGAGTGGGAGGCGAAAGGGAAAATCTACTAGAGCCAGATATCTTACGAGACTCTCGTCACTTCTCTTCTCTCGACGAATTATCAAAGAGAAGCTTAATCAAAAAGAAGAAAAATCGTCATAAAATACAATTTTATTTTCTTATTTTTGTAAAATGTACAAAAAGACAAACTTTGGGCAACAAATAAATAAATATTTATCGAATCAGCGATAAAAATAACATTTTTCGAAATACATTTATTTTATTCTATTTTGTTTATTTATTTTCCAAAAATTGTATTGTTTTTAACAATCGCGACGATAATTGGGTAGTGTGGAGTATTTTTTCAACCATTTGTCTCGGTTCAAACTTTAGAAGAATTTAAGACAGCGGTTTTCGAAAAATTTCATTCGCTATCGTAGTTCTCCCGTCTATCTTGTATCAAGTGTTCGGATCAAATAAATGCGCAGTAAGGCGGATAAAAAATACATTATATTGTAATTCTATCGTCGAAGTTATCCGTCACGGGCACGAGACTGTATAAACTCTCATTTCTGTCGTCGCCCGGCTGCCGAACGTCGCGCGAGTTCGCTTCTCTTTGTACGTCCGAACGTAAGAATTTTTATTTTTCCGTCTCGCGTTTCTTGCCCGGCCAACGAACCATTCGAGTTCTTCTCGTTGTCTTCCTCGGGCTTTTGTGTCGAACGGTTCTAGTCCTCTTTCGTCTCGTTCCTTTCTCCTTCATCTGCACGGCGTCTCTCGTGGTTCGTCCTTTTTATTTTTTCCGAGCGACTTCTGAGCTCCCCAAAACCGTGGTGTTGCCCGTGAAGCGACGACGAGAAAGTTTGCTTCGTCATGTATCCCCGCTTATGTCTCATGAATTTTGGGCGAAACGGGGCTCGCCTATGTCATTCCAGTACCACGGAGGTAGCGCGTCCCTTCGAAGATATTCCTGGCCCAAGGTCCCTGCCGCTTGTTGGAACTTTGTATAAATATCTTCCGTACATTGGTAAAGTTTAATTTTATCATTTCTATTTACTTCATCGTTTCGTCATGGTTTAAGATTAATTTTTCGAGGCAAGATTTAACGATTGTTTGATTATTTGTATTTCATTTGATTAATTATAGGCGAATATAGTTTGGAAAGATTACATACAACAGGAGCGAAAAAGCTCGCACAGTACGGACCCCTCGTGCGAGAGGAAATAGTACCTGGTGTTTTCACAGTTTGGGCCTTCAAGCCGGAAGATATTGCGGAGGTTTTTAAATCCGAAGTGGGTCATCATCCTGAGAGACGGAGTCATTTGGCTCTTTTCAAATATCGTAAAGATAGAAGCAATGTGTACAATACCGGAGGACTTTTACCCACGTGAGTTATTATTTATCATTATTGATTTATATATCTTCTTCATTTTTGATCGATACTGTTTTTCAGAAACGGGCCAGAGTGGTGGAGAATTCGTAAAGAATTTCAAAAGGATCTCAGCAAACCTCGCAGTATCGTGAGTTACGTAGAGAATACGGATCGAGTCGTCGGTGAATTCGTCGAATTATGCGGTCGGAAGAAGCACGAAGATCTTTTGCCATTGTTGTCACGCCTATTTCTAGAACGTGAGTTTTTCCACTGTGACAATTGTATCCGTTTGCTGATTATTCGATTATTTTCGCAGTTACCTGTCTCGTTGCATTCGACGTTAGGTTCGATAGTTTCTCGAAGGACGAAATGAGAGCTGACTCACGAAGTTCGAGACTCATCGATGCAGCGCTTGAAACCAACAGTGCAATTTTGAGTCTCGACAATGGTCCGAGACTGTGGCGTTTCTTCGATACACCGTTGTACAAAAAGTTGTGCAAGAGCCAACAGTTTATGGAGAAGTAACGATTAAAAATCTAGCTGTTTAGATTTTTGTGGCTGATTGTGCGACTCATCGATAATGAATAAAAACATTTATTTCCTTTCCAAGAGTTGCGGTAGACATGGTCTCTCGCAAAATTAAAATCTGGGAAATGGGTGAGATCGCGGATAAGGAATCGCTGCTCGAGACTTATTTGAAGAATCCTAATCTCGATGAGAAAGACGTAGTGGGCATGGCGTGCGATATGTTGCTTGCTGGAATAGACACGGTGAGAATAAGATCTTTCGCTTTGAAAGAAGGCGACAAATATAAATCCTCTTTGACGACGAATTTTTCTTCTTAAATCGTTACAGACGTCGTACACCGTTTCCTTCGCTCTTCATCATCTCGGGTGTAATCTCGACGCTCAAGAAAATTTGTATCGCGAAGCTTTGACATTATTGCCAAACGCGGACGATCCTGTAACTTCGAAGACTCTGAGAGAAGCGAGTTACACGAAAGCTGCGATTAAAGAAACTTTTCGATTAAATCCAATTTCCGTCGGTGTCGGACGTATCATGAAGACCGATGCGGTTCTCAGTGGCTATCGCGTTCCCGAGGGTGTAAGAATTTTGACGAATCAAATGGTTTTAATGAAAAAATACGATTTGAATGAAAATAATAAATTATAATGTCAAGCTGTAATGTAAAATTGTACGACAGACTGTGGTAGTCACGCAAAATCAAGTAACTTGTCGTCTGGCCGAGTATTTTCCGGAGCCCGAGTCTTATCAGCCGGAACGATGGCTGCGAGACGAGGATAGGAGTAACAGAAAAAAGCCCGTCAATCCTTATCTCGTTCTTCCTTTCGGACACGGTACGAGATCGTGCATAGCAAGAAGATTAGCCGAGCAAAATATGCACGTAGTCTTGCTCAAGGTACAAGTTTGTCTTTCGAAACAGCTAAAAATTCGATATTTAAACAGTTTTCTCATAATTTTCTTGTATCTAGTTGTGTCGAAAATACAAGTTCACGTGGGAGGGAGGAAAACTCGACAGTCGATCGTTGCTCATCAACAAGCCGGATGAACCGGTCAATCTTCGTTTCGAACGCAGAAAATAAAAAGGAAAATGTGAACGAACGATGTTCATCGCTGTAAAAATTCTGTTTTTATTGTAATCAGCGAAGACGAATTGACTTTGCGATACGAATTTAAATAAAAATGGGAGAATTCAAAAATCACAAAGTACTTTCTTCTTTCTTCGCAGCAGGATAAGCGAAGAATTAATTGTAAGTCATGTATTTCGGAGTTGCCGAGAATTTTGCGTACGACTTGATGACCTTGTTAACGGCCTCGAGGAAATCTTTCTCAGTTGCTACTTTACGCCTCGCTCGAATAGCGAACATACCCGCTTCCGTGCATACCGAGCGTATTTCCGCTCCTGTGCTGTTCGGACAGAGACGAGCGAGCAGCTCGAATCTTATATCACGTTCGACGCTCATCGGACGCGCGTGAATCTTGAATATGTGTGTACGACCTTCGAGATCCGGCAGACCGAATTCGACTTTTCTATCGAGACGTCCGGGTCGCATGAGCGCCGGATCGAGTGTGTCGGGTCTGTTGGTTGCCATCAAAACTTTGATATTTCCACGTGGATCGAATCTGTAAAATAGACAATTTTCCAGTTATTTTCGACGTTCGTTAACATTTAAGAATTTCTTATTCATTTTTTTCAATTACCCATCCAATTGATTGATAAGTTCCAACATCGTCCGCTGTACTTCATTGTCGCCACCAGCGCCATCGTCGAATCTCGCACCACCGATGGCATCGATCTCATCGAAGAATATCAAACAGGCTTTCTTGCTACGCGCCATTTCGAACAATTCTCTCACCATTCTCGCACCCTGATATCGACATAGATGAGATTAGTCGTTTTTCTTTTCTTCTTTACGTATCTCTTTCGGAGAATGAACAAACGAGCGTAATTATAACCTTACCTCGCCAACGTATTTTTGGACCAATTCTGATCCAATTACTCGAATGAAACAAGCGTCGGTTCTATTTGCAACCGCTCGCGCGCACAATGTTTTGCCGGTTCCCGGAGGTCCGAAGAGTAAAACGCCTTTTGGCGGCTCGATACCGAGACTCACAAATTTCTCAGGCTGGAAAAATAAATTCGACGATATTACAGATATTACAGACTTAGGATGTATAATTTAAGATCAAGGTCACTTACGTGCAAAAGAGGAGTCTCCACGACTTCTCGGAGTTTTTCAATTTGTTCCTTACAACCTCCAACGTCGCTATAAGTTACGTCTGGTTTTTCCTCGACTTGCATCATCGTAACGATAGAATCGATTTTAGGAGGCAGAGGAATATGTATCTGATACTTGTTACGATCGACTCCGACTCTCATACCCTCTTCGATATCGGTAGGAGCAACGGAATCGGCCAGATCGACGACGAATTTAGCGAATTGTTTAACGTTTATGATGTATTTCGGATCGTCCGAATCGGCGTTTATTATTTTTGTACAACGAGCGACCTGAAGCGGCTGCTCGTTCTGAAGCGTTTGCTTATCCGCTGCAAGATCCCACAAAGCCGGAGGCGCCAGACCCGTGTCGGATTCCTTAATGCCCGTTAATTCATTGACTCGTTTTATAATCGTTTGAATGTCCTCCTCTACAGCTTTGATAGTCTTTGTGTATTGTCCCTGGCCCTAATTACATTTATAAGGCAAATATTTCACATTTTGCAATTGTTCTATTACGATAAGATAAAATCGACGCTGCTTACGAAAAGTAGCACGATTCAAATTTCTTACGAAAACTATCACGATTCTAATTTCACCGCGAAAACCAACGCGTTTCGATATTCGACGCGAAAACTAGCATGTTTCGGCTCTCACTGCGAAAACTAGCACGATTCGGCTTCTGCCGCGATAACTGGCATGTCCGAAATATGCTAGTTTTCGTGGCAAAAGCCGAAACATGCTAGTTTTCGCAGCAAATATCGAAACGTGCTAGTTTTCGCGTCAAAAGTCGAAACACGCTAATTTTCGCACTGATATCAAACATGCTTCTCTTCGTAAGAAATCTGAAACATGCTAGTTTTCGTAAGCAGCATCGAAATATACTTCAGGATTCAACGATCGAAGGATAACGTTTTTATTGTGCGCGAAGTGTCATTATTTTATTGATGAATTATTTCGAACTTACATAAATTTTGAGCAGAGCGATGTCACCCTCGTCGAGAGCTAAAATTAGCCGGAATATTATTGTAAAAAAATCTTGAGAGTTGCAGTAAAATATGGGACGTGTGGTTGTAACGTCAAATTCCATGACAAAGCAATTGAATATGTCACAAACTCACATTTTATTTCCTTCTCCTCTTGTTCCTCCTCTTCTTTCACTTTCCTCATATCGTCTCCCAAATGATCCGGCATTATGCTTCGATAATTGTAACAATTAATTAACGTTAATACGAGCTACGCTAGCTCGACAAAGTAATACTCGTTTTTGTTGGTTATGTTACGTTCCGATTACAAGCGAGAATTCGGCCAGAGACGAGCAAAGAGGGGAGAGTAGATGGTGATGCCGGGAGCTGGCGCCACCGCGCGGCAAATTGAGTAACTAACATTCATGGCGCTAATATAGCCGCAAATTTAAATCGTTTCGAATGTCGTAATTAATTCCCATAATTTTAAGAACTCTTGAAAACGGAAACGACTGACTTAAAAATTGCTTAGAATCGTAATTTTGGATCGTAATCGACGTAATAGTCATAATATTTACAGTTCCTTACTGTTTATACGCGAACCGCAATAAATCAAAAACTGTTGCTGTAACAAATCAAGATTAAAAAAACAGAAACATTGTTGCACAAGTATAAAGGCCATCTGTGGTATTTCGTTTCTTTGAAACGTCAATTTGGAATGCGCCCATCATGCGATGATGCGAAAATACGCGAGAAGGAAAGCCCTCCTCAGACGCCAGGGGTTGCCTAACCTTTAAAAATATATCTATAGCATACCCACCGCCTACGTCTTCGAAGGAACACAATATCGTCTCGAGTCCTTGACCGGCATATGAAAAAAAATATGCCCACTATAACGGAGGATACCGGGATGCGTAGAGCACTTTCACCTTCCCGGCCCGCCCTATTCCACTTGCGGTATGTCTTCGCTAGCGAGCACGGAATCCTCGAGAAAAAGCATTGTTTCCATTTAATGTTCACGTCGTGGACGAGCAATCGCTCAATTTTCATCAGTACTAATCGCGACGAAATTAATTTAAGCGACGACTCCGCGAAATTGAAAATACTTTCACCCGTTACATCTCGAGATAATGATTTTTTCACGAGGCGAATAAATGATAAACCGTAATTATTAACTTCCGGTTGCTACAAAAATGGAACTTATCGACATATAACCTGTAACGATAAAATTCGTAATTCGGTAGTTGCATCGTTTTTTTCTTGTTCACGGTTGACTCGCTATCGAGTGAAAAAGTCAGTGTGGGCAGGCCCCGTTTGCCACTCGATAGAGCCGTATAAGGTGCGGTGTTTCCACAATCGTTGTAAGCCGGCATACCAAACCGTGAGATATCGTGCAGTCTATCCCTCCGGGCGATCTACACAATCCATTGTTCCTCCCTTGGCCGAATCGCGTTCGTTGCAAAAAGAAAAAAAAAACAAGAAAAAAACCACACAACGGTAAAAGAGACGAAGTAGAGAGAACACGAAAAGAAGATATAAAAGAAACGAAGACAGAAATAAAAAGATGAACCGATGTAAGAAAAAAAAAGTACTTAAAAAGGGGAGTACTCCGATCGTTTCTTACAATTCTACCGATACGATCGTAACGAGAATAATAATAGAGGCACATAGGCGTGGATTATACGCACATCAGTCTGACATTTGACGCGAGGAATAAAAGACGGATCTTCCATCGAGCCTTCCAAATTACTTTGTATTCACTTTTTTATATCGAGATTTAGCCAAACCCTCCACCTCCAGTCCCTCGAGCATCCTCTCTTTCTTCTGATCAATTTTTCGAACCGCTCTATTAATCCCTGTGACGTAACCGGGAGAGGTCCACGTCGAAATATAAAATAGAGGCGTGAAAAGAGTATTACATATAGATATATAGTTATAAATATATATATGTACATAATGAAACCCAGTTCTCGCTGTTTCGTCTCTGCAGACTCCGGTACAAGGAAGATTGCAAATGCCACTGGTACATCCCCGCGTGTACTTGTACATTCGACACTTATAACGTGTAGCTAACACACACACACACGCACACACACACACATATATAGATATATAGATATCGGAAAAATTCTCAAGCTCAGAAATCATGTTACACTGTCACTCGTCCGATCCTGCTCGGTTCTCGTTGAAAGGCGAAAAAAAGGAAGAAAATAAGAAGACAACGCCCGCTACCAGAGACAAAGGAGCCTGCAATGGGATTATTCGTTTACCTTTTCAGGCATCGTAAATTCCTGATTTTCATTACCCAGATACGATCACCCATATAATTTATCGATGAATAATCACAGCGTAGCTTATCGAGTTGACTCGTCTCTCTCTCTCTCTCTCTTCGCTCTCTATTCTCTTGACAATGTTGTAACAAATGTCGCATTCCTCTCTCACTTCTGTCGTCGAGTTTGCTATGCATGCAAATTATTTATAAGGTTCAATGACATTTATCGTTATAAATAATTTTTTCTTTTTCGTTCGAATTCGATTCAAACGACATTTTGATGAATAAATAAATTAAAGGTATTTTAAAAAAAGAAATATCGATGATAAGATTCTGGTGATAATCGCTCGTCTGACATTATACGCCTCTCGAATTCGCGTATCGAAACGAACTTTCCAGCAAACCCGATAAATTGTCGAGTCGGGCTTTTAACGCACGCATCGCCGTGACTCACTCGGGTAATTGCCAATCGCGAGAAAAAGAAAAAAAAAGGTCGAGATTTTTTTGATCGAACAAAATACCGAGTCGTTTATCAACGGTAGAAGTGGGAATATCGAAGAAAAGTACTCGTTCGATATATCGAGACGACTAATCCAACGTACGGTTATGCATCTCACAGTCGGTAATATTGCTAATAATAATGCGAGAGGGCAGATGCATAGATCTGACATCAGACCGTGGAATAGAGCTTCGCTTCATAACTCTCGTTATGTCACGTGAGGAATTCTAAATAAATTATTGACCAAGTTTCGCTCGGTGACTTTTCCCCAAGATTGCGCAAAACTCTCGTTCCCTCGGGCCTCGGCATGGTCAGTGGCAATTCTACGACTAAAAAATCAATATATATATATATATATATATATATATATATATAATAGTGTCCAGGAATATTGTATTATGTATTATAGATTTATTTATGGAGCATAATAGAGCCTAAGATACACTCGTCTCTTCAGAGTTAAATATACATATATATATATATGTCATCCTAATTTCACAAAAAAAATTTTTTTTCATCACGAAGCCTTTCACACGATCCATAGAGAGATAAATCGACGACGAATTACTCGCGACACTTTCGACCGGAGCGAGTGATTTTCATCGTAAATTTCGTACACGTACTATGAAAGCACTCTGACTAATGATCTTACTCCATTTGATTGTGCTATTATAAGTTGTGGAGTAACGTCGATCGTACGAGTGAAAACTTGCGTCACTCGAAATATTATTATTTTTTCATATCATATAAAGACGAGGATCTCGTGAGAATGCATTAGAATTCTTTTTTTTCAACGTTCTACAATATTTGTTTACAAAAAATCTTATCTTGATTTATTATTGATTAATGGATATATAGATATAGAACGTTAGACGAAGGTATCACGTACAATTCGTTCATCGTGAAATTTAAATCTTACGTAAGTTCAGGAGTGCACCAGTGAGAAAAGGTTAAAACGGAGGAAAATATACGGGGAATGGTGTTTTTGTCATTAAAACTGACAGTTATCTCGCGTATGGCGAATATAGGAGAAGATAGTACGAGGAGGTAGAGTTTCGAGATGGTTGAGTGTCTCTCTCTCTCTCTCTCTCTCTCTTTCACCGTGTGAGTTAATTCAGAGATCGTAGCGCATTGCCAATCACGTCGAGCCCGATGAGACGAAAGACGAGACGACGATGAGCTAAGAAATTTCTCGGGCGTTTGAACACGTAAGCCACACACCTGTGTTACAGCGACTCGATGTCCGCCCGAGTTGTCAGACGATCAAGGAAGCGAATAAATTATACGATAATAATGGAAGAGATTAAAACAAATAAAAAGAAAACAAAAACAAGAAAAAAAGGAGATTGACATTAGTAATTGCGTCATCGCGAGAATTCTGCCCGAGGGTAAAACGATAAATCGAAGCTGTGTATCAACGACGAGAGGAAGGAACGAAATTGTACGAATTTAAAAACAATCGATCATATTTTTTCTCTTTTGAATATTTATTTAATTAATGAATTAGTTAATTATGTAAAAAAACAAAAATACAAACACTTGTTTATAATAATCACAGGTTAACGGTGCTCCGCGTTAAATATATCAATACAAATATATATATATCGAGTGTTATTCGTCGATCGCGTTTAAATCTAAATTTACAATTTTTTGTCCGTCGTAACGATTCGTCGTCGAGGATTTTTTCGCGGTTGCCGATTGATCGTAATTTTGTATGAGGTGAAAGGGTGGGGGGGGGGGTTGAGAGGATCGAGGGATTCTTCGAAGCAATACTGTTTTTTTTGTTCTCGTTTTGTTTTCGTTGGTCCTTTAAAATCTGCGATAAGGAGTGTTCTGATTGTAAGTTGGTCTGTTGTACTGGGGCTGTTGAGGTTGTTGGTAAGAAGGATCGGCGTCGCGAGTCTGAGGAAGAGTCGCGAGGGCACGCTGAATCGCGGCTGGAATCGGGGGTGGGGTAGGCAGATGAGCACCCTCCGCGTGGAAACCGGTCTCGTCGGCGTAATACTCGACCGTTATCGGTGTACCGTCGGGCGCGGTGTAAGAGTAACGTCCCTGCACGATCTGTCGATTGAAACACAAAATTATATTTAACAGTTGATAACAAAAATGTAAATTTTACAAAATATTTTTAATTTTTTTTCTTTTTTTGGTTAATTAAAGAAAAATTCACCTCGGATTGTCCTTCGGGGGTGGATTTCGGTGATCCGGTCTCGGACGCGGATATTCCATTGTCGGTCTCGTAACTCCAGTTGTAAGAGCCATCGGGCGAGGCATCCTGCTGTTGGCTACGAATCGCTATCACTGGACCGCTAGGACTGACGAGATAATTTAATAAGTTAATTAAGATTTAAAAAAAAAATTAAGTAAGATCGATGGTCAAAAAATTGGAGACATCTCACTTGTACTGGGGTTGAGGATTGTATTGCGGCTGTGGTGCCGGCTGATATTGAGGTCTCGGTGTCGGTGAGTACGGTCTGGGATTCGGAAAACCGCGGAAATTGCCGAATTGCGCGTACGCACATCCGATCAAGGCAAGAGTCACGATCTGCGGAAAAAACAATTAACCATCGTTACTTGTATATTTTTTTATTCTTAATTTCCCGCACCGAATAACAAATTCCCAATATTCGTGCAAACGACGATGATCGAAAGGAAAAAAAAATTTTAATTATCAACGAGTAATTTCGTTCCGATAGAACTCGTACGAACGATCTAAAAATCGATCGAAATGCGAGAAAATCAATAATCTCGTTGCGTAATATCCCGTATATCCACATTGCACCACATTTTTATATTCGTTTCATTGTTTTTTTCTTCTACCAAAACGAGAACACTCACTATGAACTTCATGGTACGTCGATGCGATGATAAGAGCTGATTTTAAAAATTGTACGTTCTTTTTATTTTTTTACGTAGCGTAATCAAATCTTGTTCGACCGAGAACGAGTGAACGAGGAGTAAAATTGTGTCTGGATAAAGAGGACTGCTTTTGGTCAGATCGTATCTGCATCTCGAAGAAGAACGGTCCCGGCATTTATACGAAAAACTTGGGATCCTCCCGCCCTCGCCTCCTCCCTGTTTCATCTCTCTCCCTTTCCATTCTCTCGTTTTGTGCCCGAGTCCCGCGGACTCGTGTGAGTGTACCTCGGTTGCGATTGTGTCGCGGTCGCTTTGCTCATCTCACGGATTTTCCATCTCGCTCGCGTCTCCTCGTTCCTCGCGATCTCTTGCATCAATGAGCCGAGAAACTATCCGGGACGTGCGAGCACCTCTCTGTCTGTCTATGTGTGTGTGTGTGTGTGTGCTCACGTTTACGCTCGTGTAAATGTGTTCGATGGCTTTGCGCGCACGAGAGGCTGGTAGTTATACCCCACCCCCCCGTCTCGTACAGGTATGTGTAATGGCAGGTCAAAAGGTAGAGTAATTGGCCGACCTGCGTTCTCGCACGAGGTACACAGTTATTGGCACGATATCCTCTCGTTGCATCGAGGTGATCGAAGCGCCGTTGGTTCGTACGGTGGCCAATGACTGTGCCACTTGGGGGATGATTCATCATCGAGCCGGAGGCACAGTCATTGGCCAGGCTACATCTCTTTCCGTTCAAAGCAAATCGAAGCGGCCGTAGCTCGCACGCCGGCCAATGACTGTACCGAGTCCTTAACCATCGTGCCAATAACTGTTGCCTCCCGCACGCGAATCCGCGAGAGGACGAAACGGCTCCGCGCTCGCTAATACCTCGTCACTCAACGTTCGAAGGTGTCTAACGTATGCAATAATATCGCTACGAACTATGTCAGATCGTCGTGCAGTCTCGACGCAGCGAGAGAGAATGAATGACACACGGATTCTTGAATTGACGTTTACAAATGTCTATAGGTATATGTGGAAAATGCGAGGTACACCGGCTTGGCTCGAGGAGAAATATTAGTCCAGATTGAGTAGGTGGTCATACCGACGTAGCCTTATGACTAAAATGTCACGAGTTTCGGCGATGAAATAATACACACTGCACCTTTCGTTTCGCTTTTTATTTTTCTTCTTTTTTTTTAAATTTCGTTCTCTCTCTTTCTCTCTCGCTCGCTCTCGCTCTTTGAAATGATCATTATTGCTACGGTCATCATATATTAGCTACCCGATCTCCGGCGGCACGAAGAATACACAATGTTGCGGATGTTGCACTCGCGCATGTTGCACCGCACACTTTTGTTTCGTCATCCTGATCCAGAGGGTATATTTTACATCGATTGTTCCTTTTGATATTCGATGTCGCTCCGTTGGCTACGATACAGTCGTGAACGAGAAAACAGAACAAAACAAAAAATGGAAAAGAAATGAATTTTATCGGGTCTCTAAATGAATGTCGAGATAATCATTCGTATATGCGAGATGATCGCAATCTCGACGATCGTTTAAGATTAATAAATCGAGAATAATTTATACCCCTAAATAGAATAATTTTGTAAGCGTCGTAGATCAATCATTCCAACGAAGCATCGTTCATTCAGTTGAAGAAAAAAAACGATCACTGTTATCGGAATGGAAACAAAAAATGATATATTCGCGAGAATCAAAACACGTTCGACGTCGAGAAATTAATCGAAATCAATTAAAAATTCATTCCAATCTTTTCTTTCAACGTTTTAATGCATCTCGTGATTTATTCGGTGAACGTTGTGTCTTTGTCCTCGCCGATTCGGTAGCCGAAAAGTACCGGCCGTCCTCGGAGTGTGCTGCTCATCAAGAGAGAGAGAGAGATAGATGTGATGTTCGCAACTCATCAGTATTCCAGATATGAAACACGAGCTTGGTAGATTTAGCATTTTGGCCTGACCACGATGAATGAGTTTTTGTTTTGTTTATTTGTATATATACATATATAGCTGTGGTCAAGGATAGGACGGAAGATACCGATCGGGAAACCATTTCGAAAAAAAACATCAAAAGACGAGATACGATGTGCAATCTCGTCGATCAAAAATACTCGTCGCAAAAAAAAACAAAAAAAAATTCAATATTAACATATTCGAAGACTCCCGGTACTCGCGATGAATACGTAGAAAAAGTCGACTTCCGTTTGTGTAATATCGAAAACCGCGCTCGAGGACGAGACAGGCTCGTCATGCGATACAGCCAATCGATCGAGCGGACGTTTGATCGAGCGATTCTCAATGGATCTCAATTAATCCGACGTTGTGAAAGAAAAGAAAAAAAAACAGTGTGTGTGTGAGAAAGAGAGAGAGAGAAGACAAGACGTGTAATTACACCATTTAAGCTGATTTTCAAGGGTAATGGACACGTGCACGCGTGTTAAAACAAAATTCTCGCTCACAATCATGCAAATCGCGTTTCTCGTACGCTGCACGAAGAGAATATCCATACGTCGTTAATTATTACGAACGAGGAATATCCCGAGAGCGAGAATACAGAAGAAGGATTTCTACGTTCTCTCTGTCCTTGGTTAAAAAAAAATAATAACGGAAAAAAAGCAACAAAAAAAAGTAAAGAAACGAACAAGAAAAAAATTTATATTGATTCATCGAGACGATTGCCAAACCTCTCGTAAATTCGCGCGCTTAACAAGTTCGCTCCATTATATTCTCGTCTCTTTCATTTCTTTTCGATCCTCGCAGCCTCCGTAAATCATCGAGCGTCCACAATTATCGTCGCGCTCGCGACTTCGCCCCGTAACGAACTTTGCAAAAAAAAAAAACTTCGGGGATCGGGACTATTGATGCGCGATCGAATGAGCCAATCGAGACTGAATATAAAAGGAAAGACGAAGAGAGAGAGAGAGAGAGAAAAAAAAATGTAAAGAAAAGAAAATAATAATAAAAAAATATGTAGAAATTTATACATCTTTTTTTATTATTATTTTCTTTTCTTATATATATATATTGACGACAAAAGCGAAAGAAGACGAGTCGAGGTAGAAAATTGTTCGCAGGTGTAACGCGATCGTTAAACAGCAGCAGGGTCAGCCTCGTGTCGTTTCTTTTTCTAGGCCTCGTTAAAAAAATAATAAACTTGATAGAACACGTTGCGGCAACCCGGCCACGCTCGATTGAAGAGGTAACCCCGCGTACTCGTAATACGTATTACACGTTTGTATAATATGTGTAACGTGTTTTTACACGTCGATATAAAGTAGGTACGTGTGTATCGCGTAACGCGAGGACTCGCCTCGATCGTTACGTCATAAGTATCGAGAGGGACGGAGGGAATAAACCCTCGCGGTACGTCTGACATTTTATAATCGATTACTTTAATAAACTCATATCTACACTTATATACTATATGTATGTAACATTCGTGTAGTGAATTTACATTCATTTTCTCTCGAATCTCACCGAGTCATCTTTAAAAACATCTTTCTAAATCACAATTCGTTGTTTCATCGTTAAATACAAATTGAAACGTTACTTCCAATTAATGTTTTCGTTCTCGTGCATGATTACTGATAATTTACTTAATTCGCGTTGTAATTAAAAAACAAAAAATTTTAATAAAATTATTCGTTGCGTTTGCACGAGAGACGTGTTTTCTCGAAGATTTTCACTTTACCGCCCGTCTTCACCGCGAGATCGTTTCTTTTTTTTTCACTCTTTCGTAGAAATGATTATGCGTTTTACGAATTGATTCAGATATGTAAATAAACCGTTGGATAATTCGCCGTTTTCTTGTAACGAAGTTACGCGTCGATTCGTAATTCAGTCGCCAGCGGGTCTAACGCGAATTACGTGGCGCCGAGCTTCTCCTTGGCTCCTCGTACGGTGGGCAACATCGTCATCTTTCTTTCTCGTAGAGCGACGAGATTTAGAAAGAAAAAAAATCGAGTCTATAAGCTCCGGTACGGGGATGACGAGGCATCCTGACCGGCCTGCCTGACTCAAACCCCGCGTTCCTCTTGCCGTTACGACTAATAAAATCGCGAAGAAAGGTCAGACATCGAGAGTTTAATAAGTGACTCTTCGTGTTGTTCGATTTATCGCGAGGGAGCAAAATTCTCGCGTTTGCTCCGGGGCAGGAGGGCGGGGGCGGGGGAGGGGGAGGGAGGAATCTCGAGCGCATCCTCGTCTCTCGATCTGGAAGTCTCTCTCCTTCTCTCTCACTCTCTCTCTCTCGCGCGCGTCTCGCACCGTTCGTGTCGTTAAATTTACGATCGATCGTTAATCCCATATGGCAAAAAAAAATCGTCGGTCCTTGACTCGCTCTCTCGCCCTAATTATCGAAAGTTCGAAGAAAAAAACGAAGACGATTGACACGTCTCGTGATTTTTTATTTTGCTATTCGATATTGAGTATTTTTCGTTTTTTTTTGTTCGATGACTCTCGATCGATCGTGACGAATCGTTTGTCGATCGCGTGAAAAAAAATGTAACTAATCGACGAGGGTTAATTTTTTTTTCTTGTCGGCGAACCTGCGATAGTTCAGACATTCGTGAAAATAAAAAGATCGTAAATTGTAGGAAATTATTGAGATTTCGTGCGAAAATACAGGCTGCGCGTAAAATAAAGTCGGACGATCTTGCGAAGCGGTCGATAATTCTGGTGTCGACCCAGGACAGAGATCATCGCGAGTTCGCGAAAGTCGAGTTTATTTTTTTGTGATTTTTTTTCTTAAATTTTTGTACGAATGTATCGCTTCTGCCTTACGGCCGTTATACCTGTGCAATATCGTCGCTGTGGCCCGAGCACGTCGAGAGACTCGCGTGCGTGCCGCGAAACACCGCGGTGGTTCGCTCGACTCACGTGAACCGTCAATTATCTCATCGATGCAAGATACACAACGATTTACCTATGCGCCTGACCGTTTAATTTTTTTCTTTTTTTTCTTTTTTTTTCTATTTTCTATTACATTCCGAGTAGTTAGCGAGAGAGTCGGAACGACCGAGTATTACACACTTGCGAGAACGAGACGAGCGACGCGTTACTCGAACAAATTTTCATTCCCGAATCGATTAATAAACAAATTCATCAAAATTAATTATCAACGAATAATTATCGTTGATTATAAATCGTCGATGAGGAAAAAAAACGACGCATATTAAAAAAAAAACATACGCGACTCTAGTTCGTTTATTGTCGATCGCGTGGTCGAAAAATACACGCCTTGACCGAAATATCTTTCGTCCGTAACCGTTAAAAGCGTTATAAAAGAGAAGCACGTGCGTGTCTCTTTTCTCTCGTAGCGGCGGTCAAGAGACTCTCGCACCGATTGTATGCAAAATATATATTATTTCGTGAACTCCGCCCCTCCGACATCTATAAAAAAAAAACAAGGAAAAACAATAAAAAAACGAAGACGAAAAAAAAACAAAAGCCCGAAGGAATGATACACGGGTTCTTTTCGTGTATTTATCGCGAGATCTCGCGCCTCTCGCGTCTCGCAATAAAATCATCGAGATGGAAAGTGCAAGTGGAGCCCTCTCTCGCGGCGAATACAGAAGCGAGAACGTGAGCATGTTGACCCTGCGAGAGGAAGAGAGGGGGAGATGGGAGAGGACCGGGAAATTTTACGCATGACCCACTGTCGTTGATTCGACGTTCTTTTCTTCTTTTTCTTCATCCTCAATGGATCCTGTGTGTTTTTGTGTATATGTGTTTTTTTCCTTTCTTTCTTTTCTTTCTTTCCCTTCTTTCTCTCCCTTTGTGCCAGGTGTACTTACAATCGGCTATTAATTGTCAAACGTTTCGATTGTCCGATATTCGTGATGCGCATCAATAATGAAACGCTCGTGAGAACTATTCTTCGAGTCATCCTCATTGTATTTTATACGTGTATATATATATATATATATAGTTAAGGAATTGCGGTATCTAATACAAATGCCAAATACCCATAGCGACCATTGTGTGTGCTTATAAACGATTATTATCTCACAGATTTCGTCTCTCCTCCTCTCTCTCTCTCTCTCTCTCTCTCTCTCTCTCTGTCTCACCCTCGAGTCGTTCGCCCATGTGGAACACCCATACCGAGTTTCTGTACCTTAGGGTATCATAATAATAATTCACCGAGATCGGCCAGTTGTTTCATCGTACATCCTCGTTTGTCAAAATGATTAATGCCGGTAGAAACTTGCGTACGAAAAATTTGCGAATATTCATCAAAAGCGATCGCTAAAGTTCGACCTTCGTTCGTTATACGAAGGATATTTAAATATCGCCAAGTTTTTACATTCCCGTCGTTAATCAGCCTCGATCTATCCAAATTTTATACCTTTTTTTTTTTTTAAAAAAGGGAAGCTACGCGTATAAAATTCTAATCGATTCTAATCAATTTTTTTCAATTTTGTCTATATTTTTTTGTACTTTTAGTTGTAAGCTGTTTTAAAAACGAACACAAATATCGATATCGAAGCGACGATCGAGACCCGAGAATCCTCTCGTTTTTATGCGAGGGCCATGCGTGTTATCGCGTCCCTCTGCGAGAGCCAAATCGAGAGTTCTCACTAGTGGCAACGACGAAGATGAGCCTCGTTTTTCGGTGACGCAACGAGAACCCGTATGTCGTACACCGCGAAACAACTTATGATTTGCTTTCACCGACGAGCTCACCTTTACCGTGATATTACGATTACCATTAACATTCATCCGACTGGCATTTCGAGCGTTTTCTACCTAAAATTTTCGTACCGGCTTCTGGGATTATTCGCACGCGCTCGTCCCTTCTTCTTATTATTATTACTCGATACACCAACCTGTACACACTCTCACGTCTCATAATATATTATTAGATAACGCGTCCACGTATCGATATATAATCACGAGATTGTAATTAGAGTCCGATACTTGTACCGGTGTGAATAAAGTATATGTACCAGCGAGATAATTGCCGTATATTCTTATCGCCAACATAACTGAGATTCCTTCGTTATACGTATTCGACGTCTGAAACCTCGTATTCGCGATTAATTTCACCATTCGGTACACACGATCCGACACAGGCCCATTAAACGTCGATTTAATAATCCTTGGCTGGGAATACTTCACACGTTCGTTGTTTGCTCAAAGAGCAAGCGCTTAATTGAAAAAGACAGGCTTAGGAAAACAAAAAATCATCAACAGTGGGTTTGGATCGTTCATTAATTTATTATCGTCACACGTATAATATATGTATAATATATATGTAATAAGTAAATAAATTTGTATGTAAAGAGAGAAAATTACGATACGAAGCAACGATTATATAAATCGTGACAACTTGGTAGTTCGTATTAGAGAAAAGAAAAAAGAAAAAAAAATTAAAGAAAATTTATTTCAAGAACGTCCTGTTTAGCTCGCGCTTTTTAATCACTCGTTTTATTTTGTTTTGCTCTTTTCGAAAATTCATACACCATAATTCCGATACATCTTCGCACCTGTCTAGCGTCGCTCGTCGATGTGATTTTACGAAAGTAGGCGGTGCGCGCGTTTATGAGAAAAGAAAAAAAATTCCATGCGCTGGCGGATGAGAGAGCGAGAGAGGGATAGATAGGATGTACCGCGTGGGAATCTTTGAAATATGATGCAAAGCTCGCGATGCTCGAAGGGAGAGGTTGCGTTTAGCATACGCGATGACATTAGAAAGAAAGATGGAGAATAGACGAAGGAGAGAAAAACAAAACAAAAAACAAATAAAATACAATTATTTACTTAAACAAAATTGCGCGAACATGAAGAGGAAAAAATAAGCTATTTTTAAGTATTATGATTATTTAAAGATAAAAGAAAACTCCGTTAAATCTAGAATTCGGTGGAACTGGCACTATATATATATATATGTATATATGAATACCAAAAAGTGGATAATCGTGGTCCTGCGTTTCATCTGCCCGATCAAAATTCAACAATTTTCTCTCCTTTTTTTCATTCATTTTAGCGAGACGTTTTAAAAAAAGAAATTTTTTTTTCGTTTCTATCGCTCGCGCCATCTTTCGTCGGGCCCGCACAGTCAGTCAGTCAGGTTGGTGGGTCAAGTCCGCGCCGGGGGTATGCGTTATTGTTGTTGTTGCTGTTGTTGTTGGTATTTTTTCTCTGTTCTCTTTTCTTTCGTTCGCCTTATCTAATACCTCCTGTAAGGCTGACCCGACTGATCCTCCTCAGGATGAGCGGCGTTGTAGGCCAAGGCTCGCTGTATCGCGGCTGGAATTGGCGGCGGTGTCGGGAGATGTGCACCGGCGGCCAGATAGCCGTTCTCGTCCGCGGTATAAGTCACGTGTATCGGCGTACCGTCAGGTGCGGTATAGCTGTACTGGCCCCTCACGACTTCCGCCTGTCCGAGACCGCCGAGATTCTTCGGCGAGCCCTGCTCCGCCACGGATATCCCATTCTCCGTGTCGTAACTGCGGCAATAATTATACGTCGTTAGTCATCGGCGAACGTGCGGTATATTTCATTTATATATATATATATATATATGTACGAAAACTTGCATTACTTTACGAGACCTCGTTTTTATTTTTATTTATTTTTTTATGTAATTATCGTATTTTCGAATTTTAACTATCGTCGATTTCAAAGTCATTTTGTCCACCGAAAGTTCTTGCTGTTTTTGTTTTTGTAATGGAATTTTATCGAAAATGACGACGATTGCGCGATCGTTTTATAACCGTCGATTAAATTTCGTTCGTGAGACGAGAGAGGTGAAGTTTTTATCATTCGGGGGCTAACGTCAATTTTCGGTGAAAGTTTATTTTTCCGACGACACGAGGCAATTTACGTCGTTTCCATTTTATCGAGCTACGTTCTTCCAAAAAAAAAAAAAATAACAACATTCGTGTGTAAAATCGAACTATTTTACAACTGGTCGTAAAAATAGCTCGTCTTCTCTCGACTTGACATTATGCATTCGAGATCAGTTCGTTAAAAAAACGACGAAGAAGAAGACAAAAAATAAACAACACCCGGCAACGGTTCGTAAATACCAAAACGCTCAACCTTCTCAACTACATAATGAGAAGTTGAGACGTAAGAAGAAAAATGAACGAACGAAAAAAAAAAGAAAAAAAACATTCTATCCTAGCAATATTCGTATCTCTCGTTTACCGTATGAATTATCGAGTTTCGAGAAAAATGACGAGTGCACGTTGACAGGCTATCATTAATCGTTTCAACTGAGAGAGGACAAACGGTATAGCAAAAAATCCCAATGCACTTGTCACTTAGGCTCCTCGAAGGTGCCTGGACCGTACTCGTTATTCAATTATTTTTCGCGTATTATATGCGCATTGTCGTATTCGTACATATATATATATATATATATATATATATATATATATATATATATATATATATATATATATATATATATATATATATATACAGGGTGAATTCTGTAAGGTTTCTCAAACGGGATTTTGGTGCAGATGGGATCATTACAAACAAAAGTAGCAAATATACATTGGGGATATTTTTAATAGTTTACGAGATATGAATATTTAAAGTTGATCGAATCAGAGCGCGCCGAGAAGCGTTGGAGCCGCCCACTCTCCGCCCTAGCCGTAGATATAGCACAGTTTAGGACGTTACATTTGGGATTGCAAAATTCAGAGCAGTCAATTATTATTATTTTATTACGCAGTCATTTTTATTTGTCGGGCATTGACTGCTCTGAATTTTGCCGAGCGCGCCAAATAAAAATGACTGCGTAATAAAATAATAATAATTGACCGCTCTGAATTTTGCGATCCCAAATGTAACGCTCTAAACTGTGCTATATCTACGGCTAAGGCGGAGAGTGGGCGACTCCAACGCTTCTCGGCGCGTTCTGATTGAATAAACTTTAAATATTCATATCTCGTAAACTATTAAAAATATCCCTAATGTATATTTGCAGCTTTGTTTGTAATGATCCCATCTGCACCAAAATCCCGTTTGAGAAACCTTACGGAATTCACCCTGTATATACATAAGTACGGGTATAGCACGTTATATATATATAGATGGGTCAATTGTAATCGTCGAATTGCGCAATGGCTATTGCCGAGAGAGTTATGGCGATATTACGAGCTCGGTGGCTCGAAGCGTACAAACGCGATCGCGCACGCGCACGCGCGATTAACATCAAAGCTAATTATCCACGTTCGTTGTTGAACACGATACGCGCGACTTCGTGAGCTACGACGACGATAGAATTTTATACGACCAGCGACTACACGACATACGCGACTTGCAACGAACGAAAAGAACATAATGGAGAGAAGCTCAGGAAAATTGACAACTTTATGTATGTCTTTATATATCTATATGTATACACCTTCGAGGAATATATATATATGTATACGCGTTTGAATTATTCACTTTTCCTCATGTATCCGTCGCTTTTTATACGTGTACGCGTCCATTCAAGAAATCTCGGCGTAACGACGAGAATTACAAGAGAGAAAAAGAAAAAGAAGAGTCAATCGGGAAAATAATGTGAGCGTCGATCGCGTGTTCCTCTCTTAGCGATAGCTCAATAAATCATTTACACCGCGGATACGTGTCGTTCGATCGTTCACGCGTCGTTTGTCAGCTCGTTCGTCGCTTCGTCATTAATCACGCGAGAAAGTTTAATCTCGTATGCACAATGTAATGATCGTTTATACGCATAAGCGTATATTCTTGGACGAGCGATATTTTGTGGTGAATTAATAGGAAATTAATAAATTTATCAGGACGAAAAAAAATACCTGTAAGCGTAAGATCCATCGGGCGAAGCGTCCTGGGTCTGGCGTAGAATCGCGATGCGTCTACCGTAGTAATCGGGATTGTACTGGGGGTTGAACTTGTTGAATTGAGCGTGAGCTAACGTCACGAGTCCCAAAACGGCGATCTGCGTATGCACGTGAAATTCACCGATTTGTATTATTAATCAATTAATTAATTAATTAATTCAATAATTATATTTTTATTACGTGTTTGAAGAATTTTTACGAACAAATTTTATCGAAATTAGTCCATAAAAATTCGTCAATCAATTGATTCGATATCGATCGTTAAATGTCGATTAGATTAATTAATTCTGCAAATTCAATCGAATGAATAATTATTAAATTTGGACAATCGATTGGAAAATTGATGAAATTAAGAAAGATCATCTTTGGCGCACTTGAACCCTCCGGTAATAAAATTTTCGTGACACGAGGCAAATACACTCACGATGATCTTCATGTTGGCTCTCCTTTGAATGATTATAATTATCGACCGTTCCAATCTTCGTCTGTGAGATTAATCGAGAAAAACTCAAGTTGTTAACGAAGCACGCGAGTGAGACGATTGAGAGTGACGAGTATTGTATTGCCCAGAGGATGGACCCTGTGCGAATTTATAGTGGACCGAGAGAGCTCGCTTGGCTTCCTTCTTAGAGGGACAAACGGAGAGGCGTCGCCGCAGAGGGAAGGGGGCCATCCCTTCCAGGAGTTAATAAAGGAGGATAGACTTCTTACTGGAAGGATGTACTAAACCTCTATAAACGTATATACATATATATATATCTCTCTCTCTCTCTATATATATATATATATTTATATATATATACACGTCCGTGTATGCAAGTGTATTACATACGTAATCAAAAGTGGGGTACACACTGCACCGAGGCGGAGCGCCCGATCTCGTACTCGCAGCTGACGAAAGGTGGTAGGGGGTCTGAACGATACGGTAATTGGCTGAATTAGTAGAACGAAAAAAAAATATCACTGATTTGCACACTCGTCTTGATGTTTTTTTTTCTTATCAAACGAATCAATTAACGGATTGAAATATTATTGAAACTATAGATTTGTTTAATTTATTCTTAACTTAATTAAATGAATTTTTGATTAATATTGAATTCTTTAAAAAGTGAGGGACGTTCGATGACCTACAAATCATCCGTAAAGTTAAAAATCTCTAACTGCAGTTATGTACAGGTTAAATATGCCCCACAATTCTCGCTATGCATTCGCGAGGCGAATCCACAGACCGGTCATTAAAATCGAGCTAACGTCCCAACCCAACTAAAAGGTGTTCTCGAGAGAGAAAGAGAGAGAGAGAGAGAGAGAAAGATAAATAGATAGATGAATAGAAAGAGAGAGAGAGAGAAAAAGAAAGATAGAGAGAGAGAGAGACAGAGGTAGAGATAGAGATAGAGAAGAATCGCTGGAGCCGATCGCACGAGAGGATCCGACACGGATGATCGCAGGGCGTACTCCTTTCACCGCTTCCATCGAGTGAGATCCATATAGCACGCCGACAGATGAACTTTTCTCCCTATATTTTCTCCACCAGGCTACCCTGATGATCCTTGCGACATAGTCCTGGGCAATAACAGAAGGGGTCTAAATAATTTCGATCTTCCAGTTGGCCGCGATTCGACGAATCCAATGATATCCTTCGATCGATCGACGAAGAGGGGTCAAACGATATTTATGAACGAACAAAATTTTACATAACAATTCAAATGCAGCTGATTAATATCAAATATCTGTTAACAAAATTTTCATTGCTCTAATTTTTCGTTTACTCTTTCACTGTTAAATTATTTGTTATTTTATTTTTTGTTCTACGGCACGATAGTCATTGGAATTTCTTGTCGCAGAGGTGGTCGTTTCAGGTACATGGGAAATTGCGACGAAGAAGATGAAATCGGGGAGGATATTGTTGGCGAGTTATAGAAGTTGTATAATAATTTGTCGTCACGCTGGTGTTTGCAAAACGGGATAATCAATACGTTGATTTATCGCTTAGACACGAGTTATGCCGTGTGTGGGCTAAATATTGTAGACGTACGTGTAAATGTGTATGAGAGACAAACCACGAGGGAAGACTATTCGGTCCTATTTTATAACACAGTAGTGGAATAAGAAAGAGAGAGAGAGAGAGAGAGAGAGAGAGAGAGAGAGAGAGGCACTCGATCTATCGGACTATCTCTGTCTCCTAATGAAGTCGAGATGCGCGCTCGAGATAGAGAACGTTCGCGGGGCCATTGTGTTCTCCACGATACGAGGAAAAAAGAAAAAAAACAACAACAACAATTCCGAGACACAAGGTCTGCTCTCAGGGAAGTTTATTACTGACGATCATTCGATATCAGACTTCCCCCACTGTCCACCCTCGCATCACTCCCCGCGTCTCTCTCGCTTCCTGTGCCAACTTTTATACGCGTGTATCAATCCTTCGACTCTTTCTCCTCGCTCAACCGCCCGAGAATATATAAATTCTACAAAACCTGTGGAAATACGAACAATTCAAAGTTGCGAGAGCCCTTCTGCGAAATCAATCTCTCTCTCTCTCTCTCTCTCTCTCTCTCTCTCTCTGTTTATCTCTCGAGCGATTAGTAAATTCCTAGATGTCAAATTCCTAACGGACCGAGACGACTATAAATTTCATGAAAAAAAAAACAATGTTTCTAAATGCAATTTATAGAAAAAATAAAAATAATATGATTTTACCGTTATTATTTTTATATCATATTTATATTTAAGAAGATAAAAATGATAATGTTCTTCATTTTGCCACAAAGTCCAACCAGAGATCAAAGTGCCCAATAAATCGATGGCGAAGTGCGTTATTTATAATCGAGTACAAAGGTGCGATACGTCATGCGTTTAATACGAGAATGATATCGCTGGATGCTCAACAAAAGATCTCTCTGTCTTTCCATCGGATTGCGTGACATTAAAAAGTGTTCTACAACAGGACGATACGTGTGGCTCTTGTTGCATGTGGATGATGATAATAATGGTGTTGGCACTCTCGGCTCGAGTATACCGAGAGAAAGAGAGGGATAGAGAGAGATACCACATTTTTAAGTCTTCGACACACCAAGGCGGGGTGCGATCGTGGTAAAAGCAACGAGGGAGGGCCTCTCCTCTTCTCTACGTAGCACAAGTCATCGCGAGAAGCAAAAGCAGCGAAGGTGTAACCTCCCAGTTATGTGCTGTTCGCTATTTCCCAAGAGACCTCTGTTGCTCGATGCTCCTTTTTCATATTCTTTCATCTCTCTCTCTCTCTCTCTCTCCCTCTCTATATTTCTCTCTCTCTCTCTCGGTCTATAGATCTCAACGTGCTATATTTATAACAGCCTCCCTCGGATCTTCACCGTATCATCCTCTCTCATAATTCTCAACAATCCGATCTCACAGTGGATCGATTAACGATCGATGATTTTTTTTTATTATTTATTTTGATATTTAGCAATAATATCTTCCAGCGGACACGTGTTCAGACTCTTCTATTCGTTATATATATATATATATATATAGCGGATCGAAGGTACCATTACTCGCGTCGATAGTTAATTATTTTTCTCTGATTTACTCACTCGCACGTGGTACAGAAAATATCCTGGAGAATCCACGATTCACTCGTACCTCTCGTGTGTGTGCGGATAAAAAAAAGAAGTTATTTTTTTTCTCATTTGCCGATAGAAGAAACCCGGGGGGTCCGAGACGATTCCAATTATTTACCAACCTGATTTATTCCTCTGAGTATAACGTCGAATTATTTCATCGAAAATGCTCTTTGAGCAAAAACTCGTGTCTTACAATTCTTTTGCTCCTTTGTAAAGAAATATGTGTGTGTGGGTGTGTGTGTGTGTGTGTGTGTGTGTGTATGTATAATATAATGAACGGTAAGCGTCAAGTTATTACGAGTGCAACCCGATACGCGATGCACTCGATGCATCTCCAATTTTATTGCTCCAAATGGCCCTCGGCGAGCGTGTAATCTCTTCGACCTGCCGAGAAATCATTGCCTCGTATTTATCGATCACGTAACTCACCCGACAGTTCGTGACTTCGAACAGATCGATTCGCCTCGCCATGTATTTTATAATTAATCGTTTCTTTTTTGGACTCCCCATTTTCGAATATTTTCAATATTTTTTTACATGGTTTAAATTATCTACCGAGACAATTTTCTTTTCTTTTTATATAAAGAATTTAGGTTTTATGAGAAATCCATTATTTTATAAGCTTACGTAATTTTTAATATATTTTTTAACGATCGAAACAATAATTTTTTTTTTTTAATATTCTTTTCAATATTAATTTTTAATATTTTTTTTTATCTTCTCTCGTCTATTTCGCACATATGTTGTGTAGGTTTGTATAATCTTCGTAATGTTTTTATAGAGTACGGGTATACAACGTATCGTCGTAATTGGCATGGTGATCCGGTGATTTGTAAATTCTTTGACCTATAGGCATTCTGGATAAATTCAATATATGTGTAATATCGGTACTGCTCTGTTACACGCAAACGTGGATAAATGCAGGTTCGAGCATCCGTGGGTGGCGGCTTATCGTTGATATATACATATATATATATATGTAAAAGACGATTCACGGCAAATACATCGCAATGCCGTTTATCATCATAGCTGTTCGATCTCTCGTAGACATTTTCTCGCCGTACATAAACGATTTGCAATTGTTGTTTAGCCATAAGTGTTAAGTGACACGCGTAAGCCGCGAAGAATTCATAAATTCATTGTTTCGCGTTACGAAACACTCTCGCGCACTATCGTCTTACCCGTGCGAGAAGCCTAGCCGGCACGTGAGAGAGAGCAAGGAGATATTATTACTCCTGTGGGTTGAATTCCACACGTGTTACGTTTTCCTGCGACGTAAAAAAAAAGAGAACAAAAAAATATTTTTTTCTTCTGTATTGAAAAATTTTATTTTTTTTTTCGATATTTTTGCTTTTGGGATTTATTTGAAATTTGAATTTGGGAGAAGGTAATTGACGATTGAAGTAATTATTATGGTGGCGATTAATTTTTGTTCGTAAAATATCAATGAATCGTATCGGATAATTAGAGAAAGTATAATTTTCGCTTTAACAATATTTTTTCTATTGTAGAAATTTTTTGATCACAGCTACATAACCCACGAACGTCTCGATCGGGGTCAAACGGAGTATCCGGGGTCAGATATAACACCCGTATTATCGGGTGTCTTATTTGACTTCGCGTAACCCCGAATTTTTTCTTTTCATTTTTCTATCCGCAGTCACGGTAGCTACGAGTTCTTTTTATTGTACACGGGGATATAATTATATTCATCGCTTTTCGTTTCCGTATTAGTTTCGTGCGCGGCTCGGTACACACATATAGCTGCGGGGAATGAAAGTCTCGCGATTCGAGTCTTTTTCTCTCGCCAGATTTTTATCTTCGTAACGTTTATCTCGTCCTTTTATTTCTCTCTCCCTCTCTCTCTCTCTCATTATTATTTTCTAATAATTTCATTTGTTAGAGAAAAAAAGAACCATTCACAAGCGATAATAAAATATTTCAATACTTCGTCCGCGACCCAATTACGCTGATCGAATTAAATACGCTCGACACATTGAAGAAAGAGAGCGAGAGAGAGAGAGAGAGAGAGAGAGAGAGAGAAAAAAAAGTGGAAGTCGTTCTCGCGACGCGAAATTCAATTAATGAATCCTCTCACCGAAAGCGAAGAAGAGTCTCTCGATCAATGTGTATAAGCCCTGTTATGCAATGTAACAGAATGCTTTCTCGCTCTCTCCCTCTCTCTCTCTTCCTACATATTCCTCGCTCGTTCCTTTATCTCTTCGCCAAGAAAGTCTTCCAACTCATCCGCCCGAGAAAAAAAAATTATAAAAAAATGTCACCTCCTTTCGCCGAGAGAGTTTCACGCGAGATGTCCCACACGAGTGTTAAAAAAATGCATATCCACGTATATATATATGTATATAACGAATGAAATTCGAAACAAAAGTGAAAGATTGCCAGAAGTAGTTCACACGAATTAATGATCGCGAGACTCTCGAGAATATATGTATAACTCGCGACGTCTTCTCGAGTACCATGGACCATCTTCGACGTGTAAAACTCGGAGCCTCTTCTCTCCGAATACGAAAAAATCGTCGCCGTAATGTAACGCGTTATCGAAATTTATGCGCGCGTGTCTTTATTCCTGGACGTTGTTTTTTATTTTTATTTCCGTTGGAAATGAAAGAAAAAAAATCGCAACGGGAATTAAAGCACGCGCGCATATATTTCAATTATGTGTGTTGCGTGTATTTTTTTTATGATTTTTTTTTACTTCGTATCTCTTTATATATAAATATAGGTACATAAAGATTCGACCAGCTGCTAGGTGCTCTCACGAGCACCTCGCGTGTTTCGACGATACTCGAGGCAATTAATTAAATTGATGTCAGAAATGCGAGGACCCCACAGAGAGAACGAGAGTCAGGGCAAAATCGAGGGAAAAATTTTAAGTGCTCTCCACGTGTTATTCACATCTGTTGCCCCGAAGAATTTCGATCAAACAAACCGAAAAATAATTCTTCGCGCGTTACGTCTCACCCGCGTTTAAAAGCAGCGGAGATTATTTCGAAACTACGAAGTTATACCAATGACGTTTTCACCATAAAAGAACGCGAAGGATACGTAAGCCAGGCACATCTTGCCCTTGCCCTCGTTATTTTCTCTCTGAAAACTATTTTTAAAAAAATACCATAGGCTCGGGGAAAACAAATTTGGTAATCGTGACGAGAATAACGAATGAAAAGTCGAATTTTAGTAAAAAAATAATCTTTTTTAATCATTCGTAGAGAACGTCGGCACTCCAGGCGTCGCTTACAACATACTTCTTCCTTCTCCTTAACTTTTTCACAATTGTATAAAAATAATTTTTCTAATTTTCTAATTTGGCCTAAAATTTGGTTGCATTTTTACAACCGAAGCGAAGCTTTTTTTGTTATCGCGACGCTCAGTAACGTTTGTTGTACGTAGGCTGCGCCGGCGACGGCACGGATTTTTGGTACTGCGAGATGCTCTCCTCGGGGTGTTGCGCGTTCCAGGCGAGCGAGCGAAGGATCGCCTCGGGTATTGGTGGCGGGGTTGGAAGATGCGCACCCTCCGGATGAAAACCGTAGTGATCGGCGCTGTAAGTCAAACTGATCGGGGTGCCATCGGGGGCGGTGTATTGGTATTGTCCCTGGCTGACGATCGGTCGTTGACCTTGAACGAGTTCCGGTCCGGGTACGCCGGATTCGGCAGCGGCGATACCATTTTCCGTCTCGTAACTGTAACTGTATGAACCGTCCGGCGAGATGTCCTGGGCTTGACGAAGAATCGCGACCGGTCGCTGATAATTGGTCTGGTATTGCTGGGCCGAAGCCACGGCGATCAGGGCCAAAGTTGCGATCTGTCGAAAAAAAAGAAAATCAATAAATCAATTTTATAATCGACATTTAAAAAAAATATATTCGGATAAAAATAGAAATAATTCTTATGTTAGATGAGGAAACCACGGTCGTTATAAAATGTGTTTGTATATATTTATAAATCGCTGACGTCACTGTTTTACCGCGACGCAATCGCTGAAAATTCCATCGAGGCCGAGACGTTACAATTTTTCTTTTTTTTCTATTTTTTTTCTTTTTTTTATTGAATGTTCTCTCATGCTGACGTATTGGAGCAATTTGCATGCGACTCGTTATAAATAATAGAGTGTCGAGCGAGAGAAGCGCGGATCGGAGAACAATGAATTTTTAATAATTGTTTCGATCCGAGCGACGGAAGACGTTGGTTCTCGGTAACCGCACGATTTCACAACTTTTAGGTAGTCGATATTAATCGAATCGAGATGTAAAGGAAGATTTTTATTCGAACCTTCGATGATTATTTATCATCGAACAAATTATGGATAATTTATTTTAAAATGCTCCAGGCGAAAATAAAACTTTTGGATGAAGAAGGAAGTTTCCCCCGTTTAGTCGGTCTTCGTCCTCCACGCGAGAATAATCGCGCGAGCAATCCAGAAGCGAATCATCGAGGAGATCAAGCTCATTTAAATTTTTCCAACCTCGTCAAGGACGAGGTTGTGCGATTTTTTTTTACTTAAGAAAGTTTCTTTCTTCATTCTGATTTTTTATTATTTCGTAAATTTGGCGAACCGGAAGAAATTATGCGACTTTCGTGTCTTCACTCTCTCTCTCTCTCTCTCTGGGTCTCTCGATCCCTTGGTCAACTTTCATTTTTACTTTTCTCCCTAGAAGACTCCCGATTGCGAAAGTGACGTGCGAGTCACGTATCGAAGAACAACGGGTGCTCGAGGGCACACCCTAACGTCTTTCTCTCTCTCTCTCTCTCTCACACACACACACACACACATACTCTGGCGAATGCTTCGATTATGTGCAAATTATAATAATATACGGGGAATACCGGGTCAAACACGCGCTAGGATTATCTCACGAGACGCGAAGATTGTCGCATAAATAATCGCGGTGAAACGAGAGAACGACTCGAATATCACTGGCTGATATCGAGATCCATGACCCAACGAATAAACTTTTTTTAATCATTTTTTTATCGTTATCACATCGAGAACGATAAGGATCGTTATCGTTTAAAATCAATTCGATCATTTAACATTTTCCGCTATAAATTTTCATCGATAATCAAAAAGTGTTCTTGATCTTAATGAAAACAAAACTTAACTTAACTCAAAACTTAAAAAATGCGATAATTAACCTTGAATTAAATGATTTTTTTTTATTACGGAAATTATGTATTATTAGAGGAAATGATGAACTCACGAGGAATTTCATGTCGATGCTTGGACGGGTATGGGCCGACTGTGCTGAATAGTCAAAGCGCATCCTATTTATACGAAAAACTTTCTCGTCGAAAGAGAATTTTTCGGGAGTTCGTAAAAGTCGTGACGTCATATACTTCGACACTCGATGCTTTGGTCCTGAGATCGGGGACTTCACGCAACGATCGGACGCGAGATCCTTGCCTCCCTCGCTCCTGCGAGAGATCTCGGCTCCCGAAACGCCGATTTTCGTCGATCGAAGACTTGAATGAGAAATGCGACGTATCGTAAAAAAAAAAGAAAAAGATATCATCAATCAGAAATGATTGATGGTCGCGAGATTATGCACGTGTTTTAAATTGAACGTTCATTTTCATTATTTATTTCCCTCGTCTATTTCTCTAATAATGATTAATTTGTCTCATTACCGCGCAACATGTTGTTGTTTTTTATAAAAAAAAAATTATTTTCTTTTATCATCAACGTTCACCAACGCGATCGTTTTCGAACGTCTTGAAAATAAATCACGAGCGAACCGGAATGAAAACAAATATCTTTTATCGAGGCCGCAAGGACGTTGGGCAAGATTTTGTTCCAGCGTCCCTTTATCGACCTTAGTATTCTCACGGAAGATTTTTTAGATACCTTTTACAGATAAATATAGTGGGTGTATCGTATTTATCATAGATATTTGTATATTATTTTAGCCCGTTCATGTATATAAATATATATAGTTATATATATAAAAGAAGCTAAAAACGAAATCGAAAGACCGGTTCGTTATTAGTAGCCGGGAGAACATGGTAATTGTGTGCGAGTGAGCTCGAAGTATTACATAAGGCACGAAATAAGTTTTTAGGCAGTGGAAGAAGGACGGATAGAAAAGAAGCGTTCGGAAAGGTCAAAGCTAGGAGATAAATTTTAGCAAGGAAGAATAATCTTCCAGAGATCTCTCCCACTCGCCTATCTACCACCACCACCACCAACCACATGTTCCACCTGTGCACCTGTCATCACGAACACACCCAAAAGGATTACCTCCTCCCCCCAGACATACATTTCGGCAATTATAAATCTCTCTCCGTGTATCGTTTTTAATACACGAAGACGATTTCTGGGTAGCCGATCACCGTGGAAGAAGCTACGGATCGAGGAAAAAAAACATAGGCACACACTAACACGAAGAAACGAAAAAAAAAATAAAAGTAAAAAATTAAAAATTGTGAAAATAAGAAAGAAGTGGGAATCGTCGTGAATTCATATAAATAGTGGCCGACCAACCATCGAAAATCAATCACAATCCCAAGTCTCTTCGGCTCAATAACCGCACCAGGAGAACTCAAAAATCGTCTTCAGCAACATGAAGTTCCTCGTAAGTTCTTCTCTTATTATTCTTACTTATTTCGTTTCTTATCTAATCTCTAAAAAAGAATTGTCTTCGCTCTTTATTGATTCACTTAAAAAAATTATACCAGCTAAAAAAATATTATATTATTGTTTTTTTTTGTCATCACAGATCTTGTCTCTCGCCCTCGTCGCTGTCGCTTCGGCCCAGCAGTACGGACAACACGCCCAGCACCAGCCGATCGCTATCCTTCGTCAGGCACAGGATGTATCACCCGATGGTACTTACAACTATAGCTACGAGACCGAGAACGGTATCGCTGCATCCGAGAACGGTGGACCAGGACCAGTCGGTCCAGACGGTGAGAGTGGAACCAACGCTGCTGGACAATACCAGTACACCGCTCCCGATGGCACCCCGATCTCCGTGACTTACGTCGCTGACAACGACGGTTTCAAGCCACAGGGTGCTCATCTTCCCGTTGGACCCGCGATACCACCCCAGATCCAGCGCGCTCTCGATTGGATCGCGGCTCACCCCGAGAAATCTGGCGAGCTCCAACACCAGCAGAAATACGACCGTCGTTTCTAAGATAAAACGCAAACAACATTAACAACAACAATAATTTTGTACCTTTGAAAACCAAAATTTTAACCCTCTTCGATTTCACACCCTGTATAAATACATTTTAATAAAACAATCTATCGAAACAATATATTTTTCTTATTTTAGTTTTTCGTTAAATCGTGTTTCGTCGATAGCGGAACGAAGAGTTCGTCCTCACGCAACTTCGGGACTAAAAATAGCCGAAGGATGATCGAGGAAGGTACCTTCCACCCTGTGTAAGATTGAGCAAATCAATTAGCATAGCCGTATGTTTTTCAAAAAGAAAAAAAGAGACAACAATTTCATATCGTTTCGTCGGCGCGAGGACGGTCTTTTTTGGGCGAGGAATATGTTAATGCCGGTCGTAAAACTATGGGAGAGTGATCGTATCGTGGAATTACCGAAACCGCACGTGTGCATCGTATTTCGCCAAGGACGTCGAGGTGTAGCTGAGTGAAACCGACGACGAATTTGAGGATTTGGAAAAACGAAAACACACGTTCAATCGCTCGAGGCTAGTCGGATTAAATCGATGATTTACGATTAATGGACAAGTTTTCTCGATATAATCATAATCGTTCGGAAGAAAAATGGTTCTCGTTTTGATTTCGGCTCCCGAGGCGACGAACAAATTTTTTTTCTTCGAACTTCACTCTCACCTACGACTCGATCGTCTCGATCGTTCGGAGAGAACAAGTTTGTCTGTTTTTTTTTCATCTAATTATTCGAAATAAATTTTTATTATAAAATTGCGCCTACGATAAACGTATACGAGACGAACACGACGAGAGACTCGGTATCGTAAAATACGCAGGACCAGAAACAAATCGCGTGATATGGCACCGGGTTAAACAACGTTTGAGAAAAATCGCGCATGCGATGATAATGTGGGATAAAAAAATCTCGTGATATTTATTATTATTATTATTATTATTATTGTTATAGTTATTTTAAAAACTTCATTATTATTATCCTTAAGCTACGACTCACACGATATTAATATGCGAAAATTGAATTATCGTCATCGATAAATCCATCGATTAAATGCGCATTTTTAATAAAACGCGAATTATCTTCCCTATATGGAAAGATAAATTTTCGAAAAATGGCCGTTCGAGAACAATGAGCGACGATTGAATTGTAAACAAGCGCGATCGTAGTCGTACGGTGATTTGAGCAAAATTATGTAGAAGCGTAATTACGAATGCCTCGCGAGATTGTCTCTGTGACGGATTTATGCAAATAGCGAGTGTCATTCAAAACGGATAAACGCCCGTAGTTACGCACCGTGTGCACGCTCGTCGTTACACGCAACATACCGCACTGACGACGGTTTACAAAGTTTTTTCGACGCGATAAAATTTTTTTTTTAAACGTCATTGAAAAAATTACGACGACGATTTGCATCAATTTTGTTTCAGGAGATTCGTTACACAACTTGGACAAGTACGAATGGTACGTCGAGGGAGTAACGTCGATTTTCGATAAAATCGAAAATCTTTTCGATCGCGATGACGATTTTGTGATGTGTTTGAGAAGTTGGAAAGCGACCGGTAGAGTCATCTCTCGAAAAGAACGTTAACTTTGTGAACGTCGATACGTGTTACCCTTTGCTGTCGCAAGCCATCGATCCGCTTCTCGAGGATTTAGGAAATTTTATTGTGTTGGAATTTCCGAATTTGTTTTTTATTGACTTTTTTCATGTCTTTTCTAATTTGATAATTACATTTTTATCGTTTTTTTGTCTCTAATAGTCGTTTAATCAACGTATGTACATACGCACGTTTATAATTCTCATGCATCAAATTTTTTCTCCTATTTGCAACGTGTCGAACACGACCGGTCGATTACTCGATCATTTTCCATCCGTCCAGCTTGATTCGTTTATAATTGAGTGCCAATTATCCAATCAATTAAACGCTCGCCAAGATAATGTTTAATGGGCAATTACAATAAAAAAAATCGTTCGAAAAAAAGTTGCTAAAAAATACACTTTTTTTCGAATAATCACATACAATTATTCCCCTTTTTTTAATGTAACGAGTATCAATCTTTTCCTCGAATACTGATTCTTTTTATAATAATCGTATCTTTCCCCAATAATGCTCGAAGAACATAATTTAAAAGCTGGTATAATGTGATTAATCAAGAGTAGAAGACTCGATTAAACGTCGCGATTCGTAATAACGATAACGCAAAATTTGTAACAATTGGATCGTTCGATCGATCGAGATATCGAATCAATTTGAAAAAGCGTCGTCGCTCGATCGCCAGCTCTTCGTGCCGTTGATGAAGCCCGTTGCCTCGTTGGGTTCGTGACGATAGGACGAGGAAGACGACGAGGTCGAGGGTATCCGGACTCTCGTGTGTTCCGGAGTGCCGAAAAGCATAACGGCGACCGATTGATTTCTACCCTGATTAACGGAAACGCCTCGTCTCGCTAGAAAAGTATCGAGTGCCTGAATACTCTCGTAGAGGCTGTCGATGTCGCAGTTCGAGTACGACAACGAGGTGGGTCTCATCGTTCGGCCGCGACTTCTGCGACGACGTCTCGTCGACGGTCCAGGATTGTGTCCGTTGGAACGCGACGAGATTCCGAAATATCTCGGCGTGCCGGTTGGTGTATCGGCAACTGGTGTAGAAAGATCCTCACCAAGGATACTCGTGTTTTCCGAGACGATCTCGAACTCGTCGTTGCTGTGCGTCGAGCTTACCATCGAGCAAGCGGTCAGTCGACTGTCCCTCGAACACGTAGATATACGTCTGAGTGCGTTCGCCGCTTCCTGACCGTAAGAACGGCCGTAAGTTCCACTAGGTGTCGACGAAGCGGTCGAGTGCTGTCCCGAGTTCAAACTGCAATTTTGGGAATTTCTCGAATTACCACTGGAACTCCCGAGTAAACGTACGATCGAGCGTTTCGTTATCTCGGCAACGTCGTTCTCGCTGCTTCTCCTTCCCTCGGGCGTTTCGCCACGAAATTCGGTCTGTTCGCGATAAGAATCTTGATTGGAATCCGCGTCGTTATTATTGTCATCGTTGTTATTCTCGTTTCCGTTGTTCGTAAACTGTTGATCGTCGCGTCTATGACGCTTGCGTCGACGCGGTCGTCGACAATGGCGCTCGATCTCTTCGTAAGCGCCATCTGGCGCGTCTTCGTTGATCGCACATCCGCATGCGCCTGCGCACGAGCAATCATCCCTACGCTCGACTTCCGCTCGGCCACGTTTCTCCGACTCGTCGACCTCGTAATCCTCGTACTCGTTACGATCGTCGATGGTGACGATCGAGGCTCCTCGACGCTGACTTTCCGCCTCTACCTCGTGCACGTTGATCAAACGACTGACGTTCCCGTTGGCGATTACGTTCGTATCTTGGACGTAACCGGAGCTGATGAGCGTCGAAACATCCCGACAGTTGTTCGACTGTGAAGCATTAATTTCGTACGAGACTGATGGCGTTTCGGTCCCCGTCGGAGATTCGCGTTTATCGCGATGCTCGTGATTCGAGCGAGGTGGAACGACGGGAGGCGTCAATGGCGTCGCTGCCGCGGCAGCCATTACGGGGTTTCTCGTGGACGCGTAGTTCTGCAGATACGCACCGAGGGCCTCGGCGTCGACCGATGTCGAGAGTCCACCGCTGGGGGGAGCTATGGCGTCGACCATCGGCAGGGAACGCGAATGCTCGACACTGTTGTGTATCCAAGCGGTGCGAATTCTATGACCGTGCAGACTCACACGCTGGGCAACGTCCACTTGACGTCCGACGTGCCAAACAAAACGATGAAAAAATCGTAAGAAAACTACGATTAATTAGACAAATTTATTCTTACCGGAATCCGAGATCCTCGAGAGACTGGCAACGTTAAGATTTCTCGGAATTGTTCCGGGTGGGGTGATGTAAGGTGGCGGGGGACTCTCAGGGACGGTTTGCGAGCTGTTCGCCGATACAGGAGTCGTTTGACTGCCTCTGCTCGTACTCACTCCCTCCGGCAACAGATGATTGTTATCTTGACCACGTCTTTTTTTTTGTTAAATAGTATCGTACGAAAACAAGATTAATTAAGGGTAGCAAGATAATTAAGAAAAATTAAAGTTTCTTTAATTATTCGTCACTCACGATCGTTGATTCGGAGAACTTCGACTTCTAGGTTCCCGGTACAGATTGCGTCGTTTTCTTCGTCTCGTGACCTCGATACCATCGACACCGACCTTGACGACCTCGTCGTAACCCGGTGGTGCCTCGTAGACCGGAGGATCGTCCGAGACCGTCAATTCGTCGATTCTCGCGCCATCTGCAATGTCAAATACTGTCCCATGTTACGGTGAGATCGGTCGATTTTCTAAAAAAAAAATCTTTGTATCGAATGATAATTCGTGGATTGCTTCGATTTTTTGTTTTTAATTTTATTCGAAACTACGAGGGATATCGCACCTAGAAGCTCGCTGATCGTTTGTAATCGTGATTGTAGCTCCCTCTGCTGTCGAGCTCTCGCCCCAATTCTGTACAGTAGTATTATGAGAGCGGATATGAGAATAATGAGACCGAGACTGCTGGCGACGAAGACTAGGGTCGCCGTTTTAAGATCCGGATAACGATCGATTTTTGGAAAATAATAATTCGCCTTGTTCATGTGCCATTTTCTATCCTGTGGCTCGACCTCCCATTCTAAATAATAATTATCGTATAATTCCATTGATCGATTAAAAATATGATTTTTAATTATTTTTAGTTATCTTTAATTATTTTTAATTAATCGAACCTCGAAAACAGGTAGCTGGCTCGTCGCTGTTATCACCGCAGTGATCGAAACCGTCGCAATTCAATTGGCTCGGTATGCAACGATGATTTTGACAGAGAAAATCAGAACCGGTGAAACAATCTAAAAAGAAAAATTGAAAAAAAGAAATTTTTTTTTAAAAATCATTTCTCATTATCAAACCTCGATATCTTTCGATAATTTCTTACCCATGTAACTGAACGCTGCGTATGCAATAGCGACCCTCGACGTCGGTCCAAAAGTTCCTCGCAGACTGACGTGAAAGCCACTGGTTACAGGTGCCACGTGTTCGCGAAGTCGCGATGGTTGAAGTTGACTAGCCGGATGCCTAAGAACCTCTAGCGGCAATAAAGCCGACGTCGGTCCTTGCTTTATCGTCAATTCCGTATTTCCAGCTGAAAGAAAAACATTCCGCGGCAAATTTGTGTCCCAAAAACCCAATTTGTCTTGCATTTTCTTTCACAAAAAAAAACACCAACTAATCAAAAATTAACAAATATCTATCCCAAAAAAAACGTAGGAAACATCTAATTACGTCTCTTGAGAAAGAGTCAAATATGAAATAAGAAAAAGCGAAAAAAAACTGACCCATATCGGCAAAGGTGACGACGTGAAGATACATGTGAGTCTTCATGTGTAGAAAATTTTTGGGCGGTCTGATGAGCCAAACGCAGTCGTAAGTCTTGAGTCCCTGTCCGACCATGTCCATCATGGTGATAGCACCGCCAAGATTCTCGACGTAACCGCCGCAATCGGTGATCGGTGAGATCGTTTTGTCGAACACGGTATCGAAGACGAATGAATAGAAAGCCTTGTAACCGAGACCGGTGCCACCGTTGGCATAAAATCTTATGACGAGAGAGGGTCCCGAGCTAACGATAACCGGTGGACGAAATCTAGCCCCGCTGCTCACGTCCAAACGTTGGCTGTTCCAGTCGTAAAACTATCGAAAATCTTTATTCTCTCGTATTTCTTCGACGAATCGACGATAATTAAAACGAAAAGAAACAAAAGAAAAGACAACGAACAAACAAACTGTACGATAGTCTCGAAAAACAAAGAATCACCTCCATTATGGAGACGGTGGCGAGTTGAAAATCGCTGAAGAGGACCCTGACGCGACAAGATGGCGCCTCGCTCGGACACGATATTACGTACTCCATTCCTAAATCGCGTGGATAACGAGCTGGAAAAAATGGCGAGGTTAATATTCCACCGCTGGTCGTGTTGCTGATCCCTTTAGCCGCGTTCGTCAACGCGTCCGCGCCCTTGAGATGAATTCGATTTCCTGCATCGAGGTCAGAGTCAAGGTCAGCGTCGATTACGCAATCTCCGTATTGCATAATGAAATTTTTTAGTAGTAATAATAATAATAATAATAATAATGATAATAATAATTTGATTATAAGCATTGCACGTAATACGTATATAGAACTCGAAACGATCGAATTATCGAGAGAGACTTGCTTTCGGCGGTGTACTCGAGGGTGAAAGCGTGACGATGCGACTGACTGTAAAACAAGGCGATCGACAGAGTTCTCGTGCTCGATCGATAACTGATCGGTGAGTAGAGACCGCAATAGGGTGCTCCTGAAATTTCTTCGTAGGGCGGCTCGGAGATCCAGACGTAATCGCATCTGTTCGAGAACGACCAGAGGGTGCACAAATTTTTGTTTCTTTTTTGTTGATGTTTTTTTTTCGTTTTTTTTTTTTTTTTTTATTGATTTGACAAAAAAGGAGGTGATGTCGTTACCTGCAAGGGCTATCCATCATCATTCCTCCCTCGTTGCAATGATGAGGCAGGGAGAGACTCTTGAAAGTCACGGTAATGACGCACGACGGACAAGTCACGAGTACCAGGCTGCATTGATCGTGCGAACTATTGGAAACGTAAATTCTCGATGCCTGATGTTGCCTCGGTGAATTTTTGATGAGCGAGACATTCTTCGCGTATAATATTCCCTTCTCGGCGAGCTCGAGGTACAGACGACGTCCATTGTGAGGCCCGCAAATATCCTCGCTTCTCACGACGTTACAGTTCACGAGAAGATAGCAGTAACATAATGTTACCAGGATCACTTTTTGTTTGTTTTTTGTTTTTTTTTTCACATGCAAAATAAAATCGTCAAACTCGTAAGAATGCACTTTTTCGTTTATTTGATTATATTTAAAAAAAAACATTTTTTTTATATACATTTATAATAATATAAAAATTAATTATCGAATTATTAATTAGAATATAATTTTTGTAAATTTTAATTTTGAAAAAAATTAATATATAGATGTACATATTTATTTATATATACATATATATATATAGTTATATACTGCGCTTACCACATTGACTCCGATACATTTTCGAACAGTGACTGACACGAAAGTTTTGCCCTGTCGCTCGTGAAACCCGATGCTACTTTCTATATGCTGCTTATAATTTTGTTAGCTGCTATAGCGTCGAGCCCGTTACGTTATATCCCTATTACGGTTTAGAGAATATTTCTAAGGCATCCCTTAGTTTCGTGCAAGTCGCACTTTCTGTTTATCCGCGCGATATACTCGTGTAAATGACGCGAGAGGTATAAAATCGATGCATTTTTCTTCGTGACGGAAAAGTTTTATATCCAAGTTAATAATAAGTTTGATTTATATTTAAACGTAATGAGAAATAAAATTAATTATTCGATGAAATCGTGATTAATTTATTATAGTGTGAAATTTGAATTACATCGTTGTTCGTTAATTTATTCAATTTTGCTAATTATTTTCTGCGATATGTAATAATTATGCAATAGCGTTAATTTATGAATCGTGCATATATTGCACGAAGCTATACGGGGGTATTTATTAATCATACATATATCACGTTGGCAGCCTTCTTCTAGCGTAAGTTATACTAATACACGTGAATTAATAAGTGGAGAATAAATGAGGATAGGGAGTTGGATTGTATAAAAATACATATTAGCGTAGTGACATTAATCACTTATTGAATTACATACATCGCGCCATTTATTTAATCCTATATATGGTTTCTGTTTTGACCTTTCAGTTGCACGTCGTTTGACTCCGTTCACTCCCCACCTTCGTCTCGTCGCAAGATCAGCTGATCGAAAAACTCGCGTGGTCGTGTTTCAAAAATTAAAGGTCACCAAGCAAGTGGTACAATTAATTAATTCATAGTGACACATCGTTTAATTCGTCTCGGATAATAATTAAAAAGTGATCGTCCAGAAAAGTTTTCTGAAGTTTATTCGCCCGGTTCTGCGCCTGCGTACAACTATGCTACTGGCGAGATGACCATTTGACCCGCTCGAGCGCCGAAGCTCGCCCGATCCGTAAAACAATAAACACGAACACGACGATGAAAGATAGCGATTATTTGACACGATCGGCACGTACTAGTACGTCGAATGAATCGATCATGGATCTAACGATAGATCCCTCCCGTAGAAGGTTTCCATTCTGCATCGTTTGGACTCCAATCCCTCTGCTCACGTAAGTTCGGTAAACCTAACCTCAAAAATCAGTAATTATGACAGTACGATGATTATCCACAATTCTACGCTAATCACAATAATTACTGGCTCAATCCTTCACCCAATACACAAAAGGAAACCAGTGTGTCGAATAAACGATAGAATTTCTAATAAAACGTCTATAAAACCGATGTAAACGCCATATACAGATATTTGATGCCTTTCATCGGTCATATGGGCATAGCCACGTCGATAGGTATAATACGCGATTTTGCCGGTCCCTATCACGTTTCCGAAGACAGAATGGCTTTTGGACAGCCCACGAAATATTGGCAGCTCGATTATAATCGCGCCAAAGGCGGCCAAGCCGGTTGGGACGCAGCCGTCGCGGAAGCCAGTGAATTATACAAAACTCGAATGGTAAGCGAAAAAAAAAAACCCTCCGCCGTTAATTCTCCCATCGAATTATCCAGTCCGTTAAACAGAATCCTGTAAACCAGCCAATTGTTATTACAGCACAACTTGTGCTGCGACAATTGTCATTCCCATGTTGCGACCGCTCTCAATCTCATGAATTACAAAAATTCGACAAATTGGAACATGATCAAACTCGCTTTTCTCGTGCTCTTCTGCGCGAAATACGTTAGGTGAGTAATCTTGCTGTTAAAAATCCTCAATTTTCTCGAGAATCAATATCGTCTTTCAGCTTTTGGGGTTTCGTCAAGACTTGGCTGCCGTTCTCGATTATCGTTGCGATCGTCACGTTCTACTGCCTTTTTATATGAATTTTTGTTAACGAGGGAAATTCCAGGGACTGAAATATAATTCTATTTGGTACTATTTTTATTTTACAAATTCACATTCGTTTTTATTATCGAGAGAGATAGATAGAGATTTAACATTAGGCTGATATCGTTCGCTATGATCGCACAAACGCGCTCGTACGTTTATCATGACTCTTTGTAGACGCCGTTGGTATGCAAAAAAAATAGAATATTCCAGGGGAAACCAACGATTCTTCGCTTCTTAGGAACGATCAATGAAATTTTTCTCCCCTACGCAATTTTAATTTCCTATCCTAACGGGCGATCGCCCTTAAACTCTACTACGCAACGCTCCGAACATACGTAAAAATTAAAAAAAAAAAAAGGAAAAAAAAAAAAAAAAAACAAGGAATTGCAAAGTTTATTACAAAATAATTGTAATTATACGAGATTATTTAGTTCATAATATGGTACGATAACACCGGATCGGTTTCGCTTTAAAAAAGAAGCTTAAAAGCTTTATTAAATTTACCATGGCAAAGTAAAACGGCGATATTATCGTTCCGCCTTGGCGAAGTTTCATTAATCTTGTGGAAAATGAAAAAAAAATGATTATGCACGAAGAATTGTACGCTTGGATCAACGCGACGCTGCTTACGAAAAGTAGCACGATTCAAATTTCTTACGAAAACTAACACGTTTCTAATTTCACCGCGAAAACCAACGCGTTTCAATATTCGACGCGAAAACTAGCATGTTTCGGCTCTCACCGCGAAAACTAGCACGATTCGGCTTCTGCCGCGATAACTGGCATGTCCGAAATATGCTAGTTTTCGTGGCAAAAGCCGAAACATGCTAGTTTTCGCGGCAAATATCGAAAAGCGCTAGTTTTCGTGTCAAAAGTCGAAACACGCTAGTTTTCGCGCTGATATCAAACGCGCTTCTCTTCGTAAGAAATCTGAAACATGCTTTCAGATCTTTGTTTTCGTAAGCAGCGTCGAACGGTGCTAAGAAACTTGGAGGAAGAACGATTGGCTCCGTTCTCGACGAGTCGCGTCATCACAGTTTTATCAATTCGTTCGTAATTTTACCGTTCGTACTTATTGGAATTTCGTAATACGAACGATCGTTCGATCATTCGACTCCGCTCTCCATCTCGTTCATGACGCTTGTCTCCAGACCGAAATCGTAATCGTAATTCTCGTTCTTTAAATTTTCAACGAATGATGCTATCTCGTCGATTTTAAGCCTATCCAGCTCGAAATCCGTGTCGAAACTTTTGCTCAGTTTCAATGGAATTCCATGAAGGTAATTTTGCGTATCGCCCAATTGCGTCTGTTGCTGAGGTATCGAAGGCGGATACATGTGAGAATTTGCCGATCTTTCGCCGAGATATGGATACAATCCGCCTGATGTCGGTAAATTGGGCGTCGGAGGATTAGTCTCTTTTTCGATAATTATATAATCGTCCGATTGCGATATTTCCGGCGTCGATTCCTCCGGAGTATCCGGCGGAGACTCTCGGTGATGCTTTTTTCTGCCGAACAGCCAAGACATTTTCTGCAAAATTTCATAAAACGTTCGTTAATTAGTTCCATTGTTGTTTAATTAATTCTGGAATGGTTGAAATAAATTTTATAGTTGTAACGTGTTTGATAAATATTAATTATAAATATACCAAAAATTTTGCATTAATTGCATTCGTCGTATTTACGAATTAAAAATCAGATCGCGGGAAAAATAAATAAATTCATGAAATTCCATGCATAACCTCTGATGTCGGAACTCCGACGGTAATTATTTTTCGAATAATTTTACTTTGTTTTTTGCAATGACGTCATTAATGTTTGATATGTGCCAAGTGCGATAGATGTTGCATATAGCGATCGTTAAATGATAAAACGTATTACGAGAACTTACATGAAAAGGATAACAAAGGTCTAACGGAACAGAACTACTGTACGATACTTTGTCACTCGAGCACTGACCATACTGCGGGGGACTGTTCAATCGTCTCGTTTGTAAAACGAAAGTTCGAGCTTAATTTCACGTTCGTTTTTTTGGTTGCGACGATAAAATCATCGGGAGAAAAGAATTTCGCGGAAACTCTGTGCGGTACGGGTAAACTGTGACTACTATGACAACAGCTGACAATTAGCTGTTTGAAGTGACGTAGTTGTACTCCAGTTCGCAAATCCGATAGAACAAAAAATCGGAACATTGTTTTCAGGAGTTGGTAGTACTGGTGTCTATTCCAACCACCGTAGTCAAACGAGTGCTTGGTGGTTTTAGCGGTAGTTCGTAACAGTCGCGCGATCTTGTATTGTGAAAAAGTTGATCGTAACATTCGTCCGATTAAACATCTATCGACGTTCGTATCAATGACAAGTTTGTAAATAGCAAGTCCGTTACATGATAATGCAGTAAAGGATCGTGTTAAATGCTACGCGATTTAAAAATGTTTCTTGGTAATCGAGAAATTGTGCATTGCCGCGAGACTGCAGAATCTCTTCATGGATATGGCGCCTGCGCAATGCGCGACGTACGCGCAACCAACCACACGGACCGACAGCGTTAGTCACGCGAGAGACCACGAGCGTGTAGGTTAGAACAGGTTGTTGCCGGAGCTCTCGGAGTGCGCCACGGGTTCTATTTCGCGAGTGAATTGTTATCTCCGTCGATTCTCGCGGTTGTTCAGAAACTGAGTGATCGGTCGGTGACACGTATCCCCGACGTACGGTATCCTGTTTTGCAAATGAACATAATTCAAGCCATTTGACGACTTTATGATCGTCCCTCGACATTCCGGGACAGAAAAAAAGAATCAAGGATTGCGCTTTTTGCCACTAACATTCTTCCTCCCTCTCTCTCTCTTTCTCTCGGTCCCGTACAACCGGTGTGATATTCGCGATCGAATAAATTCACGATGATCGAGAGCGGTACGACGAGCAGAAAGTTTATCGTGTCGCGGCAAGGTAGCAGCTCGTGTCGTATTATTGTTTTTGTGCTCTTACGTGCCCCGTGTAGATAGAATAGAGTCATAACCTCTTTCGCGCGCGCGCGTCGTCGTCGTCGTCGACGTTTTCGTCGTTGGTTGTCTGTCGTTCTCATCGTGCTTCTCGTACTGTGGTGTCAACACAACGGGACGGGAGTGCAGCACAGCACGCTTGTGCTTGCTCTCTCTCGGTCTCCCTAGAAAATTTCGTTCCGCGCACGCGAATATTAATAATAATAAAACATTAACGACCGTTTAATACGAAAGTTTTCATCGAGAGTTTTATTTAACGTCGACGAACGACTCGTGAACGAGAGGGGGTGGTGCCGCGTTGCCGCGCGTCTTCGAAAACGATCGAAGAAGCTCGACCCGTACGTGCCTGCAAAACAGTCCAGAGTGGGGCTTTCGCGCCAATCTTCGCAGCCCCCGTGAGGTAAGCTCCCTCTTCCCACTTCTTTACCGCTTTGCACATGTTTACCATGAACAATCTTAACCCACGTTTCTTTCTTATATATTCTCTAATAATTTTATATAAATTTTTATCATCGCATAAATAATTCGTTTAAAAAATATAAACGACGTAAATTCATTTTTTCTCTCTCGAGCGAATCTTTTATGGTGCACGAGTGTAATTCTACCAACACCAATACGTATTTTTCTTTTTTTATTAAATTCTTATGGCACCCACGACGTTTTAATATGTATATATATATTATACACATTCATGCAAACCCGCTTCCTTGACATTGCCTGATGTACTTTGCTATCTCTCGCGACGTTTCTGTATACTCTTGCAATGAGAGAAAGGGTGTGGGACAGAGACGGTGAGAGTGAACTGTAGATATGAGCAGCGGCTGACGGGGCGGGGGCGAAAGAGTGAGGGGGAGGGGGAATATCTTAAAATAGACGAGACTTCGGCACCTCTGCACTCGCGGCGAGGCGGCAGAAGTGAACCGACCACTTCGTGAAGGCTTGGTGGATCGTTTTCTCGGTGTGCGAGAGTGGGGGGGGGGGGGGGAATAGGAAGACGAGAACGTATACACAAGCGAATACACGCCAATCTTAATATGCTCCCTCGCTACATAGATATACACGGATTTACGCATTTTCTTTTTTAATCGTTTTTTTTGTTTTTTTTTGTTCATTTCATGGATTTTTCATCACATGACCATACGGTCACGTTGCTGACGAGTGCAGAATGAAATCCTCGTGCGCATAGTCGATAAATTTTTCTCGCATCTTTGATCTTAAGCTCGCTAGCTCGCTCGACGAGAACCCCAACTAGCAAATTTTTTTTTTTACTCGCTCGCGCTCTCTCGCTCGCGCGCGAGCCTGCCCTCCCCCCCTCTCTCTCTCTCTCTCTCTTTCTATTCGACACGAGACATCGTGGCCACCAGTTGTTTATCAACATTTCCTATCTCCAAGTTACTCGACGACGTTTTCACATTTACGATTTCAGTCACAAAGCTCGTCGTCTTGGGTTCTTGGTCGATAAACGTTTCACGTGATTTTTTTTCTTCTATCTTTACTCTTTTCTTTTTCTTTTTTATTCTCGAGGATCAAAAGAAATTTTTATATCACGGTACGAAAGACGCAAAATGTTACAAACGGATAAATTTGTCGGTCGTTGAGTTCGTAACGCCTAGTTTCTTTGATTTACAATTTTTATTTTCATTCATCGTTCTATTCCCCATAAAGTCGAGCGGATATTTCGTAATTCGTTATACCTATATATAATAATTTATTTTTTCTCGTAAATTGACGCGAGGCGAACGAAAAAAAAAATTCGTTTAAGGGCTTTTTGTCAGTCTAGCGGTGAATTAAAGTATGAGAGTCGTTGGGTCGATCTCGACCACGACGAAGACGTGGAGTTTGGAAACACGACGGCATAAATAGGCCAGGAAAGTCCCGACGATCATTGGAAGAACCGCTTTTCCGTTTCTCTCTTTCTTTCTCTCTCGGGACGATCTATTTTAGCGAATAATCTGGCGCACCGAAAGTAGGTCATCGTCGATCTCCTTTTCTCTCTCTCTCTCTCTCTCAACCCCCTTCTCCCCTTTTTTTCATTACTATTATTTATTATATTTCGTCCAGACGGTGCCCATATTTATTCCAAGATGCTGATAAGAAAACGTTCAGACGATGATGAATGTCGTATTAATTCCTCCGATATGTAAGACCTCCGGGCTATTTATACATTTTTCTTTCCGATAGAAAATTGATAAATGTGAAAGTCCAAATTATATGAATTATGCATCGGGCCATATGAGTTTAACGTAACGTACGATGAAATTTCATCATTCCCACGATCTTTACACACGTTCGAGAAAAAAAAAACATGCTAACGTCGAGAATTTTTGATATTTTTAATTTTACTTTTATCATTATTTACGCATGTTTATTTATTATTTAGTTTATAAATTTTTATTACGTTTGTCCAGTTGTGAGTGGTAAATTCCGACAATAAATACGGCAATAGGACGGTACACCGTATAAATATATATATGCAAGGTTGTAATCTTGCAGGAAGGCAAAATAAAATTTGAGTTCTTAATATTAATAATTAGACGTCGCTGATCGCATATTTTTTATATCCATTTAAATAACACGGGTAAAATTTATTTTTATCTTTGGAATTTTTCTAAAAAGAAAAAACAAAAAACATATTTTTTTTTGACAAACTGAGCAATTCAAATGATACTCGAATTCAAAGTTCAAAACATACAAAAACACGTCGCCTTTTTTTTTTAAATATTACAGGCAAACTATTGAATCTATTGAAAAACTTCAAATAACTTTTTTTGTAGATCATTCAATTTACTATGAAAATTCTTTAATTGATAATTAATAATTATTCATAGATATTTTTTTAAGGCTTTAAAAGCTTAATTTTTGTTAGAAACTGGTTAAAAAAATTTGATTAAACAATTTTTTTCACTCTTGTTGGGAACAAAGAATGATACGTGAGTAATTTTTCCATCCAGCTCTCTCGCTCTATATATACGTATCTATCTCCCTCAACCCCCCCCCCCCCCCCCCCCCCCCACATATATATATTGTATATACGTGTTACTTTATTCGAGGAGAAGGCGTAGCTATAAATATGCACGTGGATGACAAGCGTGGACTTCCTAGTGTCGTACCGTGCCAAGTGGAACCCCGATGCATCATCGGAAGGTCCAACACCCCTAGGTGAAAATTAATCAGGCTGACTGACGTTTCATCACAGTCCGGATCAAGCACCAATAAAATACGCTCGATCCGGATCGCCGATTTTCAATCTGATAAGATTTCCACCGAGCAGTCTACTTCCGACATTTCCCCAACGCGACGATTAAACTCGAATCGATCGAACGAGAAGAAATTTACTAAATTGCAAAATTTCGCCATTTTGATCGTAAAAAAAATTTTTAATATTTTCTTTTTTCTCGTTCACATCTTAATCATAAAACAGAACCTTCGATCGAAACGACCTCCTCCTCGATCGAACAATTTTCTTTCCCGCAATTAAAATTGGTGTCTTTAAAAAAATACAAATTTTACGATTATTTAATATTTTTTGCTCGTTTTTTTCTTTTGTTCTGTTTCAGTAACGACGTAACGAATCAATGTGACCTTCGAGCCGAGAATCTTATTAAAAAAAATTATTCGAGTATTGGGCGGGCCGGAAGGGTGGACGGGGAGCGACAAAAGTGTTTCAGAAGTGTTTCGGTAAATGCAGTGCGCGGTGGACGTTCGAGGCACCAGTGGTCAGGATCATGTCCGGCAACCAGCCGACGACTTCGACGATTGCAGCTAAAGGTAGGAATTTTCAAACAGGATACAATTTTTCTTTCTCTCTCTCTCTTTTTCTTTCGCACTCGTCGTTTTTTCTTTTACATTTTAATGCGATTCGTGCGAAGAATGACTCGAGAAATAAAAGTTGCTCGAGTTCGCTAGAAATAGAACGTGTGTGTTGCGGTTACGAATCGCCTTTGCACTTTGGCTCTCGCTCGCGCCTCCACGATACAAACACACGCACAGTATAGACTTCAAACCTCCCCCCCCCCCCCCCGCCCCATCGCGAACGTTAAACGTCGGAAACCGATGATGACGATGCGATTTTATCAATGCTAGAGATAGGATAACGAAATTGAGGATTATCTCCGTTTATTTTTATTTCATAATTTCAAAAGCAAACCAAAAAAATATCTAAAAAATGATAACGATTTTTGAATATTTTTGGAAAAATATTTGTTAATTTTGTTGCGTGAAAAACGCAACGTCGATCTCTTTTCGTTCGTTATTTTTACGTACGTTTTAACGCGTTTCGATTTCACGGACGATTTTCACGACGATAATTAAGATCGATTTTCACATTACGCTCGGATCTATCGATTATTTCACTCGTTCGTTTCGTGCCCTGTTACTATTTTAAATGTTACACGTCGCCGATTCTGTCTCGATAATTTATAACTCAACGTTCGTTCGAAACGTTACGATACGTTTGTAGAAATTTGAATAAATCATCGTTCATTCTATATTTCGTTATAACGAAAAATCGATATATTTATAAACATTTTAACGTGGAAATTTGTGTGACGTAACGATAAGGATATTTATCTCGTCGATCGACGATTCTCGACTTTTATTCCTCAATTTATCATCAAACTTAAATTCTAAGTAATAATTTCCAAAAATACGTTTTTTTTTAAATACCAAAAATCATGAAAATTTTCTTTAAAATAAATAATTCATCGCGATGAAAGAAAAGCGTGTTAAGATCGTATCGCGAGAAGAGCCTTGGGTGATATCGAGTTAAAAGTAGAAATAGAAAAAGTAAAAATTACTTTGCGAGAGGCGAGCGAGGACACGGAGGGAGCGCCGACGAGAAATCTCGGGGCAAAATGGCACGAAACACGTGGTGGCCTGGTGCGCGCAATTTCCGTCTCTTTCCTTCTCTCTTTCTCTCTTTCGCTCGAAACCCTCGATATATATGCTGATGCAAGCGCACATTGTGAATAATGCATCGACGAAGAGAATGGATAATGAGAGAAAAGGACGCGGAGGAAACGACGAGCGAGCAGCGTCGATGTCGACCAAAAGTGCGGTTAAGGGGTAGAGGAGAAGGAGGAAGAGACCTGGTGTAGGGGGGGGGGGAGGCTCGAGGGTAAAATCGAGGAGATGGAGAATTGCATATGCACCGATTGCACATCTATTTATAGACGATCGCCATGTGTCTATTACACGTTTCGCGAACCGGCAAAATCCTCTTTCGACGTTACGCTATAAATTTTTCCACTCGAATTTCATATGAACCAACGAACGAGAGTCTCTGTTGCGTTAAAAATTTAATCGATCGTCTCCCGATCGTCTACGATCGATAATCGTTTATTTCCTACAATTATCAAGATTATGATAAAATTATAATTAAAATGTGCGATTAAAAAAGAATTATACGATTGGGGCGATGGGGGGGGATGTGGGGTAGAGAAGACGAGAAAGGTGGCGCGTGTTTCGTTACGAAGCTTGTGCCAAAACAGACGTTGGCCAACGAGTTTTTTTTCTTGTTGTCTATATAGATGAAGATTGAAGAAAATGGTCGTTTATAGATATAGGAATGCGTTGGAACGAGACGGATAATAATATGAATGAAATAGTGGCGGTTGGGCAAGGCAGAGCCCGCCGTGTTTCGCGTCACTCCCTCGAGCTTTTCGTACGCGACTTTGTCTTTTTTTATCTCGCGTCTCATTTTTCCTTCTTAGAATTTTTTCTTTTTCTTTACATTTGTTTTTGCGTTGAAGCTCGCTCGTTTCGAAACGAGCGTGGCTTAATAATTTTCGACACCCCTTGTCGTCCCACCCTTTCGCGTCACTTTGAAAAAAAAAAAAAAAAAAAAGTAAAATATCGGACGAGCGCGACGGTTCCGAAATTAGAAGAACTTTGGAAGTCGTGTAATCCCGCGGTTTTAACTTCCTGGCTCTACTCCACATGAATGAATTTCATCCCTGGCAACGAGAAACCTTTTTGCGTAATAACAAGACGTGACTTTTTTTTTGAAAATAACGATTATTTCGATAAGATTGTGGTCACGACAGGAATTTCTAGTGGAATGAAGAGATTCTTCTTTTTTTTTCTTTTCGCGTCGATGTCGAAAAACAATTTTTTAATAAAATTTCTGAAAATAAAGATTGAAAAATTAATTTTTTTTAAATTCTCTCGCGTATAATTACGATTCTAAATGATTGCTGTTTATCAACATTCCGCGACGCATATTTGCACAGTCTCGACGAAATTAGGATTCTCTCCCTCTCTATCTCACTCTCTCTTTAGCTACGTGTAATAGCGAGAGTAAAACTGGCGCGCCTCCACATGAATGAAGACGAAGACGACGACGACGACGACGTCAACGACAACAATTATCCTTGACAGCAGTCGGAAGAGCGAAACTCGAGGCGTGTATGTTATGAAACGTGGAACGCTATAAGAGATTTTCATACTCAAAGGGGTTGACGAAAATGTTTACGACGTCTTAAGGGTGGATAAATGAGAAAGAGGGTGCGAGAGAAGGGGCTGACGATGTTTCGAAAACGCTCGTATAACATCTAAACACCCAAATATACAAAATTGGCGAAGGTCGGCAAGTTGCCGACCGAGTAAAATATATCGTTTCTCGTTTCACCCTCCTCGATTCGTCTCGCAATTTTTCCTCTCTCTCTCTTCTGTTGATCGGAAGGGCGCGAAACGTTATTCGACTATTATTAATCGAAAGTGTCGTGCCAGAGATACGAAAATAAACAGAGGCTGCGTGGCCTGCGAGGGATCGTGGTCGGTCGGTCGGTCGGTCGGTCGGTCGGTCGGTCGGTCGGTCGGTCGGTTGGTTGCGAGGGCGGTGGTGAGGTTTTGGTCTCGTCGCGATATTTGCCTCGTGTGTCGGGCGTGGGCGGTCTCGAAAATATCGATGCTCTTGTAGCGATGAAGATTTTGTCCTCGCTTACACGATCGATCGATTGATCGATTGTCTCTTTCCGATTAAATTAATCGATCGTCCGATCGATTTATAATTATCGATTATCACCGATTTACCGTCGACGTCGAGCGTTTGTTCAATCTCACTCGATCGATTAAACCCTCGACAAATTACGTAATTAAATATTTTTGTACGAATTTTCAATCTCTCTATTCCCCCCCCCCCCCGCTCTCGGCTAATTTACGTATATTTGTCACGAATTTATAAAGCTTAATGGGGCGTATTGCCGCCGTTTCGAGGGCCGATAAAACGCGCCCGAGAAAGATCGGGCGCGAGAACAGACGGAAGAATAATCACTGCCAGATTATTACCTGTCGTACCGTCGAAACAAACGTTGCCAAAATACATTTGTTACGAACGACCAAATTTCACCGCTCGTTTATTAACCAAAATAAAAATACAAAAAAAAATGAACAATAAAACGACACCAAACGCCCTCGTAATCCAACGAAATTCTCGATTTTATCGCCTAACCGTGAGCTTTTTTTTCTTCTTATTTTTAAATTTCCTCGATGGAATTTCATCAATTTTCGCACCATTACAAAATCTTTTTACTATACGTAGCAGAGGAAGAAGAGCAAACAACGTTAAACTTCCGGTAAATATTTTTAGAATTGCGTAGGTGTGTCGGAGCGAGTTGTGGAAGGGGGTGTTTGAAACGATCGAAAATTCGATATTTCGCGCGAAATAGACAAAATGGCGACTCAAAGGTTTTGGCGCGCGGCGATTCATAAAGGCGCGGAAAATGTATATTCATGGTAGGTGGGTAAGGAGGAGTTGGGGGGGGGGGGGGGGGGGGGGGTGGAAGAAAACGTAGGCGCGCGGAAACCATCGTAGGAGCGTCGACAACAAACAGAAACGAGGCTCGCGGGGGTGGCAGACACGTAGTAGAGACTCGAAAATAAATTCCGCGAGAGTTAAATAGAGAGAGCGAGAGTGAGAGAGATACGAGTTGATATAAACGAGGGACAGAAGATACGAGAATAGAATGGCGAATCCGATGCATAAGACGGCAACCACCGCCGGTCATCCCGGAGTTAACGACTCATAAGAGACGTTCGTCGTCGTTTCTGTCTCTCTCTCTCTCTCTCTCTCTCTCCTCTCGTCGCGTTACTCCATAACACTTGATATTTTATTTATTTATAGAATTGCGCTTCTTCGAAGGTGGGGGGAGGAAGAATAACGTCAAGGACGGCTTACGAAATTTTCCTTTTGCAACGCCCTCCTCCACTGTTTTTCTTCCCGCCCCCTTCCCCTGCCTCCCTTTGCCGTTACTCCCGAATTCAACGGTTTGCGAGCGTAATATTTATAAACTTCGTTGATAGAAATGTAATCGATAAATTTGAACTTAACTTGACATTTGTCGATATTTCTTTGTCCTCCGTTTATTTAGAACGAATTATAAGAACGTCGATAAATCCGCCGAAGAAGATTTGGCGCGTTAAAGCTTTGCGCGAATTAAACGATTTTGTCTCTTGGACAGTTTGATTAATCCAGCCGTTAATATCGATTTGATGAAAAAGAAAAATATACAATTTTATTACTCGTTTCACCTCTCGTTGATCGCGCTTGCGCTTGCGCTTGCGCTTGCGCGCGCTGTGAGAGGGAGGCTGGGCTGGGGTTAGGGAGGAAATGAGTTTGTTTCGTTTGAAAGTAAAACGTCATCAACATTTCCGTTTGGGCACGTAAGCGATCTTTCGCGTCTTCATCACCGCCCACCTCTGTCTGTTCATGTGAGCAACGATCGCCAAGAGAATGGCGCATATACCGATACCCCTTATGCACACTACTTTTCTCTCGTCCCATTTCTGATCCGACGTCCACGTTAAAAATTCGACCACGTCCTTGGCTATTTGCGAGCGAGTCGCCGGTGTACCGTCGTCGTACTCGACTATTCCGTCTTGTATCATCTTTGTTCGATAAAGACAAATTTTTAAGTAGAAAGCAAATAAAAGGAAAGAAAAAAGAATTAATTATTAAATTTAATCGATCGATTAATTGATTAAGTGTACCATCGTCGTACTTGACTATTCCGTTTTGTATAATCTTTGTTCGATAATGATAAATTTCGGGTAGAAAGCAAATCAAATTAATTAGAGAATTTAATCGATCGATTAATTATTTTATTTCAAACGAAATTTTGATAACGAACCTCGGGCATCGATAGAGCACCACCGGGAAAATAAGTATTGAACAATTGTCCGTCTCCTAATTGGCGACCAGCGGGAGCTTCGGTATAGCCAATTAAGAGAGAAAATATATAATCCTTTCCGCCTTTCCTTGCGTTCACGATGAAACTAAGATCGACCGGAAACGCGCCGTTGTTAGCCGCTCTCGCGGCTTCCTCGTTCGGAAATGGCATCGGTATCGAATCGTGCAATTTGCACGGTCTCATATAGAAATTACCCTCCTCGTCGGGTCCGTCCTCGATCTAAACTCGAACAAAAAAAATCGATCGATCGATCAATTTTTTTTTTTTTTAATCAAATTTTCCATTCATTTTTTTGACAAACGATTTTTTTCCTTTTTTCTTATTTTTACCTCGTACTCGGCGGCAATCTCTTTCATCTCTTGCTCGGTGTGGGTAACATCCACGAGATCATTAAAATGAAGAAACTGTAGACTGTGACAAGTCGCGCAAACGTTTCGATAAACGTGCCAGCCGCGTCTCATGCTCGCGTGATCGAGCGACGATATCGCACCGTTCGACGACCACGGATAACGGGGTGGTGTTGCTTGAAGATCGCTCGCACGTACCGATCTGTCGATGAGATAGAGGATCGTGCCGCAAGTCGCTAACGCACCGCTCATCAGGCCCAAAAGCGTTTTGACAATATCACGTTCGCGGCCGTTCGACGAGATCCTCGACGACCACGACGACGAGCCTCTCGTTCGATCGCCGATCGACGCGAGAAGACGTCGACCGATCGATGGTACCAAAAGTCCGACGTTTCGTCTCGTAGAAATTGACATTTTTGTTTCAACGGCGCCAAAGACGAGACGGTAGTCTCAAAAACGGCCAACTTCACTTTGATTTTATTCAACCCTTTGTCGTATGAATTTTTTCTTCTTCGAAAAACCTCTTTTATTTATCTCCCTTATCTGGTACAAACTTGAGGCGCCATATATTAGATACGTTTACTAAAGTTTCCAATTTTTGTTCACTTATGTTAAAACATTTTTTTTTCTTCTTTTCAATATCAACTTTCAATTCTAATTGTACATTTGTTGGCGCAACGGAACTTTTATTTTTTAATTGAACGATCAATTTTGCAATTTAAAAAAATTGTAACATTGTTTTTTTTATTAAATAATTTATTTCTTTCATCCTTGTTTTTCCTCGTTTTTTTAATGTACGAGAACGTCGGCCGTTGATCAATTTTCATATAGTCGATGGTCCGATAAGAATCGCGCGAGGCGATGATACGCGCGAATCTATCGTTATATGACTCGAGTTACACAATACGAAACTTACGCAACTCGTCTCTTCATTTGTATACAACACAAGAATGAGCCGCCAAGACAGAGGACGATACGAACGGGAAACTTTGCGATAGACGTGGGTGATGAGATGAGAAGGGTGGCGAGCGGAGGGGGTGTGGAGGGGGGGGGGGGAGTTTATATCCGTACTTGTCGTATAAATAGAAAAGTTGGTTATGCGCGTCTCTCTCGCGGGACGAAGGTGTATTATTGGTGTTAGTAAAGTGACTGCAACTTTGATTCCCGTTTGGTTCGCCAACTTCGTCCTTCGCTCATTCAATTTGCGATCGTTCGTGTTTCGAAAATGGCGCGTAGTTTCGTGCACCTGTGATTATTTCTTAGAAAAAAAAAACAATTTTTTTCGTTGTCGTTTAATTAATAAAACTAAAATACGCTTTATATTTAATTGTCGACGAGAATTTTTTGTTGTTTTCTTAATTCGTCGTAAAAATATATATTTATAATACGACCATGATAATAATTCAATGATATTTCAATCGTTGTAATTGTCGGGTCGTTTCGCGTTACGCAATGGGTGGTAGAGAAATAGTTTGGTTTAGGATTGGACAAAGTCGCGAAATAGCTTTTAGCGTAATTTCGTAGGTTAACTCTCGAGAAGGGGGAAGTAGGTGGAGGAAGGGGGGGGAGGGCGGGCGAGGGAAGTCAGAGGTTACTCGTAGAATTTGATTTTACCTCGGCACTTCCGTTTTACACCGCGACGCTTCCACGATTATTATACACCAACGACCTATATGCAAAAATTGAATATTCCTCGTTGACTAAAACTTTGAATAAATATTCACGAAACGTGAATTTTGATTATCGAATCTTAAACAAAAATCGATGATAATATATATACATCGAATTTTCTCAATTCGATAATAAATTTGATAATAATTCGATAATTTTGTTCGTTATCACGATTCACGTGAATGTTGTTCTTTGTTTTTTTGCTCTCGCTCGATTAACGAGACTCGGGTAATTCGATCGGGATGAATTTATAATTGGAGCCGGCCCTCTGCTTTACGAAGGCGTCGCGTGGAAATATCAAATTTTCTCGTCTAATTCGTGGCCATAACGCGAGAAGACCTCGCGAGGATATTTTATTACAGACTCTCTACGCTACGGTCATCGTAGCGATACGCTTCATCCCTCTCTCCCTTACTCACTCACTCAACCCCTACCTCCCTCTCGATGGTCCGATCTCCTCTCAGGTGTCTACGCTCGGATACAATTATAGACCCCCTAGACAGTCGTTAAAGTGTCCGATTTTCGTCGAAAACGTCGAGCGAACCGCGCTGTTTATACCAGACGGACTATAACGAAATACGTAATAACGAAGAGAGCAAAAGTTGCCTTCCCGTTACGCCTCTCGCGCTTTTTGGGACAAAAACGAGGTGTCGTTAAATTTCTCACTCCTTCTACAATCTCGTCGTCGTAGTCGTAAACTTTTCTCCACGTAATTTCAAAGCTCGACGAGAAACAAAAAATGCTCGAGTTTCTAAATTTACTTCATTCACCGTTAATGAATTAAATTCGTTATTTAAAGAAGGAAAATCGTGTTTTTAACAATTTTCTTCTTTTTTCTTTAAATTTTATTGACAAAAATTTATTTTTATTAAACGATACGAATCGGATTTTCCTCGGGCACTTTCTCGACTCGTTTTGATTTATACAGCGAGAGAGGGACGCACGAGTGGAATTTAGAAATAAATAAAAGGAAGTCGTATTATTCGGATCGTAAATCACATCAGAATAGGGGTGGAAGGGGTGTGATAAATCGAGAAATTCACCGGTAAAATTGCAATGTAATCTACATCGTAGCAATTGCGACAAAGTTTCAGCGTCTTTTTCATGATCTCGGAGGCCGAGGCTACTATTAATCGAAGGAACGAGAGTGATATACATAAACACACACGCACACACGCACACACACACACACACAGACACAGTAGTGTCTTATTCTCACGCTAGTTGGCTAGAACGTGCGTCGAGGTTGGATCTTAGCCAGCTGTTCACGCGTTTAACAGGTGTTTTTATTGTTTTTTTCGTATCAATTTATCTCGCAATTTTACCTAATTATCATCCTGGCATTATTCGCAAAATCGCTCGATTCGCAACATCTCTGTCTCGTATCTCCGTGCAAAATTTCGCCTCGTCGTCTCACTCTCTCTCTCTCTCTCTCTCTGTCTCCGTCACAAATATGACCATTCGTTCTAAAAATACAAATCCACATTTACCAAGATTTTTTTTTAATTTCACCAAATTAACAATAAAAATTAACCGACATTTTTCACGATAAACAAACATTTCGATAACTATTCGCTTACTAAAATAAAAACAAAAAATGATAATAGATCTTTCGAATTGTTTTTTTTTTGCTCGGTGGTTGGCACGTGGCGCGCGGTGGTCGCTCGAAGAAAAACCAAGGCCACGTGTCACGGAGGGTGGAGAAACGCTATTATACCCATATCCATTTACGTATACGTATATAGAACGATATACACGCGTTACGATAACAACCTTTTACTTTTCTTCCTCGTGGTGATCCGTTTTCAAGCCCCCACCCCTATTTTCTTTTATTTTCATACCAATCACACACAGACGTTATTACATATATACATTACGAATATACATTACGTAATTGTACACAACATACGCACAATCGTCCTAATATTCTATCCGTTTCTCTTCCCCCCGCTCGACTCCCCCTCCAATCCCTCCCCCACCTCCTTCCGTCATGTTAATAGCAACAATATAAACAGCCTCGTTGCATAACGTAACGTAACGAGGCTCGACACGTCCGAATAAAATCCGGTCGCGTAACTCACGGATAATCGTACCGGTAGACTCGTAATACGTAATCGCCGATTGTCAATTTTGTTATCGTCTCGTCTCTCTCTTTCTCTCTCGCTTATGGCTCGTTCAATGCAGGAGAACATCCATTTTGGTACCATTCTTAATCGTTTAAATACACAAATATATTTATATATTTATATATTTATATATAATATGTAAATAAATATATATTTTTGTACTTATGTAAATATATATTTCTATATATTTATCGATATTAATAATTAGAGGGTATTTTGCGACGTGGCTGAACTCTCGAGGAGTACGGTCAACGTACTCGTTGAACCATACGTTGTACATATATCTACATATAGCGTACGGGAATATAGAGTGAAGTAATAGCGTACGGAGTACAGTGGTTACACTGTTTATACGTAATACTCGGGGTGTGAAATCTATTTGCGGAATCTTCGCTCTCTTTTTCTCCCGGTTCGTCGTTTTCCAACTCGCGGACACTATAATCGCTCCACATCTCACTTCTCGCATGCTTTCGCGTAGTCCCGCGCGGTCGCTGAATATCCGCCCGTGCGAAGTGCACACACGCCGCGTTTCCGGACACGGACGTACCGAGTACATTTTTCTTATCGTTTTTTTTTCTTTTTTTTTTCATTTTTTATTTCTTTCTTTGTTTCTTTGTTTCTTCTTGTTCTTTTTTTTTTGCCAGTCGCATGTCGAGGCGTATTCGTGCGACGGGAATATTAGCGAGGAATATATTGGTTTGTCCGCTCGCCAACCCCCTACCCCTACCTCCGTCCCACCCTCCCTCGGTCCTCTCGTCGAGTGAGAACAATGCGGTGAGAACAATTTAACTAATTGTATGAGAAAAAGCTTCTCGCGACACGCGCGCGACTCGACTTTTCTTTTCTGCGTTTGCCATAAAGAAAATCTTCGATTTCGGAAATATTGTTTTCTTTTTTTCGTTTATTTAAAATTGTTTTTATACAAAATGAATTTTTTTCCTGGGCGAATAAAATTGTTACGAGTTAATTCCAGGAAATATATTAGTTTGTTTGTTTTTCCTTTTTTTTTTACGTGGAATTGCAACTTTTCGTCGCGTCAAAGATTTATACCCGAGAGTCACCGGTGGAACAAAAACGCGCGAGAATTACGACCTTTTTGTTGTTGTTTCCTCCGGCGAGCGAATTTAATGCGCGAAGCACCGAGGGAGCAAAAAAAACGTCGTTCTCGAATGAAAAATACCAAAAAGAAAAAACGAAAAAATAAAGAGAAAAGAGAGAAATTTTTTTTTTTTTCGTCGAGCTCTCGTGCTCCTCGATAGTATAGTTTGGTGTTTTCCGCATATAGAATCTCGGTGCGGGCTCTCCGCTACGTGTGTGCGGGGGTGGGTGGTTGTATGCGTGTTGTACGAGCTCTAGGGGTGGAGAATTCGATCGATAGACTCTCTTGCTGTGGAAGGCGCGCGGCCTTCGGGCTCTCGATCGGACCCGCGAGGTGAACGGAGCGAGCGAGAGATGGGAAATTGTGCGAGCGAAAGAGAGAGAGAGAGCCAGAGCCAACACGTGCTGCTCGTGCTAGAATGAAGCTCTGGCTCGACCCAGCCGAAGGATGAAAAGGGTGGGTGGATGGGTGGATGGGTGGGTTGTGTTGGTTGGGAAGGAAAAGTGGAAGTGAGTTGGATTGCGGAGGTGGAGCTATAATTTCTCCTCTAATTTCGATCAGCCCCGCGAGCTACGAACGTCGTACGTTAACGAACCCTTCGGGGCTCTATTCACCCTCCGCCTCCCTCCCCATTTTCTCTCTCTCTCTCTAGCTTCGACTTAATTCTAATTTAAACGCGAAACAATTTAAAACCCATTTACCAACGAGATAATTTACGAGCAACGCGAGAAATATCATTGTTTAAAAACATTAATTATTACTCACGATTTTTATTGAAATAACAAAATAATCAAAAAAATTTTTTTTTACAATTGTCGAAAAATCGATGGAATATTTGATGAATAATTTCCAATGATTTCTTGACATTGTCGAGGTTTAAAAATTGTTTTTCTCGTTTTTTTAAATTTTGTTTTTTATTCAATATTTTTTCTTTTTTTTTATTCTCGTTACCGTTTCACTCGCAGTCTCCCCCTCGCGTTTCACGCGATCGCGTTTCCCTCAATGTTTTATATATACAAGTTGGTGTTGCACATGACTTGGGTGTTCTGAATGTGTGTTACTGGTGCGGCAATGGGAATATAACTCGTAGAGACTGTGCGGCGCCAACGGCACGCAAAACCGTCGCGCACGCTCGACGTGAGAAAGAGGGTTTATCCCCCCCCCCCCCCCCCCCCCCCTCTCCTCTCGTCTCCCCTCCCTATACCTTACCACTCACCCTCCGTTATACGAGAATTTACCGCCTCTCGCTCTTGACAATTTTATCGAATTAAAGAAAAGCCCCTAAATCTGCTCGAGTATATCTCGTGCGCACGGGCGTTTATTGAATTATCGCGTATAAATAAATTTTAAATCTCACATTTGCGTATTTGAAAATGTATTGCGTAATAATTATAAAATTAAAAAAATATATAGTATATATATAAAATTAAATTTTATCTCAGCTACATATTTGAATTCAGAATTATTAAATCGTAAAATAACAATTTGGTTTATTGAAATTTAATGAAATATTTTCATCGTAAACGAGATAAAAATGAAATAACATTTTTGTTTTGTTTAATTAAAATTATACAACGAATGAAAAGTCTACGTATCGGTATTTTCGTTCGGCTGATGAGTCGCTATCTCGAATATGACGGTTTCGCAGAATTTCGATACGGTCGATGAAGCAACCCCGGGGATTCCATGAAAAAAATATATCTGTATACATATATATCGTTCTCTCTCTCTCTCTCTCTCTCTCTTCTCTCTTGTCTCATTCGCTCCGACTTCCGCCTTCGTCCACCCCGGGTATTTTATTTCCCATCGCCTCGCTTCCCCATAGCTTCCCTCGTAAAAAAGCGTATCGTCGACTTCTTCGTGTCGTGAATTTATTATTCATCGGTGATTTTGCTTCGACGAGATAGGGAGTAGGGGATGGAAGGAGAATGAGAGGGAGGTCGAAAGTCGTATCGTTTAGAGAACGAAATTGATCGTACGTGGGTATATAATCGGTTACCAATAAAGAGCAAAATATAATTTCCTATTGATGATAATAAGAACAGAAAAAAATTGTTGTTGTTTTTGTTGTTCCTCTTTGTTTATTTTATAGAAATATATTTGTACGTAATCGCGTTGGGTGGATTGTCGAGAAAGCTCTATCGCCCTCTCTCCTCCCTCCATCCCTCACTCGCTCACTCACTCTCTTTTCCTCTTCCAACCCCTCTCGGACTCTAGTAGTGTTCCCATAGCAGCATTGACCGCTTCTATTTATATAACACACAACTCTCGTGTCTCCCCGCTGACTCGGACCACCCTCAAGTACGTCGTTTCTCCCTCTCGTTTTCTTCTTCTTCTTCTTCTTTTTCTTCCAACAATTTTCTTCGACGTATCGAACAGCATATCTAATAGATATATATATTTCTTTCCCTCGGTGAATTTCACTGCGAATCAATCCTTCGATCCCATTTTCATTCTTCTTATATATCAATAACGATATAATCAAAAACGAATTGTTTTCTCTGATCAAATCGTGATTTTATTATAGTTGAAAAATCTGACGAAACGTTGATCAAAATCATCGAGAAAATGATCGTACACGTGCGTGCCACTCTGTGACTCGATCTCGTAGCGAACAAAAATAAACAATCGTTTCTCGTCGAGAAGGGGTAAACTTATATTTTTTTTACTCCACCCCCCGTCTCTCGTTTCGTGAACACGAGCGAGCTACCGCGAGGGTGTTCGCGCGATTAGATTCGGACGATTAAATCGGGAGGTAATTTTTTTTTTGATACGAAAGGTCAAGGTTTTTTTTTTTTAATAGACATGTGTGTATATACTATATAGGGGTTGATATATTAATACGCGAACATTGGACAAACTCACGCACGTGTGTTTAACCCGACGTTTTTTTTCTTAATATATATATATATATATATATATATATATATAAAGGAAAAAAACCAGCGTCTTATGTCCTTGCGGTACGCGAGATTGGAAAGAAGAAAATTAAAAAAAAAATAACCGTCGCGAAATATTGAATTATTGGATAAAACATCGATATTTTATTTCGAGAAGTTCCATATATATTCGTGAATCTCGGCAAGTAAAGACGGACAGAATGAGAGAGAGGGGGGGGGGGGCACTTCATCCGCATCGTCGTTTCTATCGGATTTTTCTATTATTTTTAATACAAGGAATAAAATTTGCCCCTCGCGCAACATGTGTAGAATGAAATTCGTTTATTTTTAACTTTTTCTATTTTTTCCCCCCACCCGTAAGCGCTCGTGCAAATTATCGAACGGCGTACATCGTGGAATTTCATGGGGGAATGTGTCTCTTCTTCTCGTCGTATACGTGTGCGAGACGCGAGGTAACGTCGCTGCGACGTTAATCGAGTTACGACATTATTATGTTCTATTAATACGTATGTAGATAGCGACGAGGAGCTAGTGGAAAGAGACGAACGTGTGCGTGTCTCTGTGTGTATATACGTGAGTGCGTGTGACTGAGGGAAATAGAGAGAGATAGAGATAGAGAAGCGCCGCGCCGACTGCTATGATCGAGCGTGACGACACCTTCGAGAAAATCGGAAAGCCGGAGCGAATGGCCGTGATAAAATAGTTCGCTGTTCGTAGAAATAAAAAAATAAAAAAGTAGATATTTTTTCTTCGAATTTCGAACCGTTTGATCCGATTAATGATTGAATTAATCATCAAACTCGTCAATAAATTATCGTAATTTTCTTTGGAATTAATTGAAAAAATTGCGTCTATCGTTGTTAATTGAAATGTTAATTAATTGAAAAATAATCGATTCTATTTTTGTAATTTCTCACATTCCTCTCAATTCGCACACTCGGTTTATTCACGGGCGACCGGACACACACTCCCCCTTTCCCCACTCGGACAGACGTTTGTATTATACGTATAAATATATATATATATATATATATATATAATAATATACGTATTTTATTATCTGTATTTTAGGTACAGACACATGGAAAAGTTCAACACACAAAACAGTGTGCCTCCGGTCTATTTTCGTAAGAGCCGAATTTATTTTCGTACTCACTCGCGCTGTTTCCCCGAGAATTTCCAATTGGCCGAAACTCTCGGTAGCGGCAGAAGAACCAACGTGGCCCGCAGCATCCATCGCCTCTCTCTCTCTCTCTCTCTCTCTCTCTCTCTCTCTTTCTCTATATATCACGTATGTATTTCTTCTCCCCTCGCAAGTGGCGCGTCGCCTCGATCATCGCGCGGTTTTGCCGCGATACAGTCTCACGAAACGTTTTCTCGCCGTGAAGATTTCTCTCTCTCTCTGTCTCTCTCTCTCTCTCTCTTACCATTTCTCTCTTGTGTAAAATTACTATAGGTATACGAGCATTTGGCAAAGTACTCGCCACATCCCCGGTAAACGAAATTCCATACGATTTGAAATTCCACTCAATGCTTTTCCTCGCATCGAATCGCCAACTGACTAACTCGATTTCATCTCCGTCGCGTTCTCGTAATCGAGGAAATATACGATCGATTTTTCGAATTAAATATAGACATTTTTTTCTATGAACGAAAAAAAAAGAAACGATGACAATTAATCGATTAAAATTAAGCTCATTGATTATACAATCAAGAATTCAATTAATTAAAATAATCTCAATATTTTTAATCAATACCGATTGAATTAATCGACGATTATTTCGTCGAATCAATTATCAATTTGTTCGCCCGAATTAAATCGCAATTAATCGGATCGTTTCAACGATTTCGTCGATTATCGAACGAGTCTCGTCAAAATCCTATAATTACGATCGAATCAAAGAAAAAAATTGTTTTCGTCGCGATAAAATCCGGAGGAATTTTTTTTTGTCCCACCTCGAGACACAAATCTTATTCGCAAAAGTATTCTCGTTTCGGCCAACAGCCCAAACGCAACTCGGTCAAAGTCGCGCGTCGGCACGAAAAAAAAAGTCTCTCCTCCCCCGTCGCGTCGTCCGATACAAACGCGAAACATCGTCAGCCGAGAAAACACTCTCGTATTCGTCGTCGGGTGGGGGGTTGGGGGGGGGGGGGGGGGGTTGAAGAATGTTTTCAAATTTTTAAATTAACAGCGAACGATCATTCTCGATTTGTCGCTCGATAAAAAAAAAACAAAAAAATTCTTCAATTTGCGATATTTTGAAAATTTCATGAAAAAGCGAGACAGCGCCACGACACGACGTGAATTACAACTAGCGATGATTTATTTAACGCGCGTCGTAATGACGAAGAGCTTGGTCTCGTATGATACTCGGAGAATACGAAATTTAATCGATACGTTGCATCATATACGCGAAAAAAAAACAAATCGGTCCATTATCTCTCGTCCCTTTTGTCGAATTTGCTCGTGACTCCCACGCGAACTATGATTATTTGAAAGCTTCGTCCCTCGTCTAAATTTCACAATTTCTCATCGTAATACGACGATAATGCGAGGGGGAATAAATTGAAGAAAAAAAAAATTATTTGTATAAAAATTATTCATGAAAAAAAGTCGGATAAAGAACGAAGCGAGACGGGAAAAAAAACGAATGAAGAAGATCCATATAGCTCGATTCTATTCGAGTCCTGACTCTGGTAAAATGCCAATTCTATTTATTCGAGCGAAGGCGGGTTTCGCATTGTGTCCCCGCGTTAAATTTGTTATGTACTGTATTAAAGTCAGGACGGTGCTAGCGAAGCGGAGAGAAGAGAATGAAGAGAAATCAAAGAGAGAGAGAGAGAGAGAAGTGTTGACGGCGGCCAACCGCGAGTATATTAGCGATAACTCGTCGTCTATCACGCTCGTTCCTACTGCGATTCGTTCTCTCTCTCTCCCTCTCCCTCCCTCTCTCTCTCTCTCTCTCTCTCTCTCTGCACTAATATACGCATATCGTATCGTCATTCTTCATTATAGAAGTATCGAAAGTAAAAAATAGGAATGATTATTAAATCTCAATGATCGATAATTAAGTGTCTACGATAAATATATGTATATATATGTGTATCGTAGACAACGAGTCAGTAGCTCATTAACAACTAGAGTCGTCCTCCCTCTTGTTATCGTTTATTTTTATTTCCTCGGGGTCAAAGTCCCCGATCGTCCAATATTCCGTTGAATCTGTCGGATTTTTAATTATCCTCGTAAAATACGCGATGCTTTGATTTCTTTTAATACGAGGGAGAAGACGAGCAGGGATTGGGGAGACATTAATTATTTAATTCGGGTACAGGTAGGAGAAAGTATTTTCGTACTTGTCGGTCGTCTGTCCTAGTACAAAATGCTTTTTGTACCCTCGTTTATAAAACGTCTCGTGTCTTCGTCCCGTCCATTCTCCAATGATTTTTTACGATAGACACATTGGTATATATATATACGTATAAATGTATGTTGACATTTACGTGTGAGAAAAGTTTATAGAGACAATCGTCGCGGTGAAAACCTTGATGATGATAAACTGCACTTGGCACAGTCGCGAGCATCGCGCGTACGAAAAAAGAAAGTTGGGCGCGAGCAAACCCACGATTATATTTTCGCGACTTATTCGCGATGACGAACCGCGACTATACATCAGAGCTTTGTCGTTCGAAAATAAATTTCTCGATCCGATACGATCATCTACTTCGTATTTCATCGAAGAAACGAAAAATCCAAAAACAGAAAAAATTGAAGATTATTATAAAAAAAAAAATCTATCGATAATCGATCGAATCGATATTAATATAATACTATTTAGAAATATTTCAAGCTCGAGAATTATTTTTAGAGCGCAGCGATTCGACCACGAGACTAAAAATAGGTAAGGGTAAAAAATAAAAAAATAAAATAATAATAAAAAGAATAAAAAAAAGTAAAAATATTTCTATCGCACGAACGATCCAATTTACGATCTAATTCCTCGCTCGAATTCCCCGACGCGCAGTGTCGCGCGCGCTCGCACACACACACACACACACACACACACACACACACACACACACACACACACACACACACACACACACACACACACACACACACACACACACACACACACACACACACACACACACACACACACACACACACCCATACACACACACACACACACACACACACACACACACACACATACACACATACACACACACACACACACGTGGCTTTATTTGAAGAACCGTTGGTCGTTACACGCCGTGTAATAACGCGACGCGAGACCGGCACGAGCCTTCTCCTCGTTACAGGTGTCTCTCGTGTGTGACGCGGTATACACGCCACGTGATACGAGACGACCCCACGTTCGTTACATACCGAACCATCGTCGGCTTAATCGATCGTACATCGTTAAAGAAAAATTAAAAAAAGAGAGTGAGAGAGAGAGAAAAAAAAAGAAAAAAAAGAGAAACACAACACGAACATACACGACACACAGGGGAGAGACGTCGTCACGTGGAGAACGTGGGTAGTTATATATCGGATTGTAAACATAACCTAGATTCTCGTACGACGACGACGACGACAACGACAACGACGGGACAACGGCGACGACGACGACGACGGAGTCAGATGCGACGGAACGAGAGAGAGAGAGAGAGAGAGAGGGAGAAAAAAAAAGATATATATATACATGCGAAGTAAAGCTTGGAGGTGAAAAGAGGGCGAACCAATAACCTAGCCTAATAACAAGAAAGAAAGAGAGGGAAAGCGAGTGACGAGATCCGCCGGTGGAGGATGAGGGAAGGAAGAGGAAAAAAGAAAAAAAAAGAGCTTCGAAGCCGGTCCACGCAAAGGTCACTCGAGCAGGAGAGAGATGGAGAGCGATTGAACAGTGATAAGAGAGGAGTGCAGAGAGGGTTGCGCACTGACTGGATAGAAAGAGGGGAGGGTGGTTGAGTGGTCGTGAGAGGAGTAGTAGGGGGTTGGGGGGTGGATGTCTATTTATAAACTCGCTCGCAACCCTCTTTACCCGTCTACCTTTCTTTCTCTCTTTGTCTCTCGACGTGTGCTGGGAAACGCTCTCTCGGTACGAAATAAAGAGAGAGAGGGAGAGGGAGAGAGAAAGAGAGAGAGAGAGAAAGGCTGCGAGCTATCCGCTCGCGCTCCTCCCACGAAAACCTGCAGCAGCTTCTATTAATAGTACGACCCCGCTATCTCCTTCTCTCGCGAGCATTACATACCATCCATAACTTCTACCGCGCTCTCATATATAGATACGACGCAGCCTGAAAAGTGTGCACGGGCTCTCTCGACCGTGAGCTGTTAGCGAGTCTCACCGGGCTACCTTTTTCTTTATTCTTCTTCGTGTTCCCCTCTTCTTCTTCTTCTTCTTCTTCTTCTTCTTCTTCTTCGTCCGACGATATCACGGATCTTGGGGGGCGAGGGGGGGGGGGGGGGGTGGGATATTTCCTTTAGTAGTCCCGGCTTTCAGTTTTAGACCGAGCAATAATTACGCGAGAAACCCATTTTCAAATTGAAAAGATGAAATTTTACAAATTTTATTTTTAAATCGTATAAAATAATAATAATAATAATCAATTATCGTTGTTATTTTTTCAATTATTGTTTAACGTTGCGGATTTTTATTAAACGTAAATATTATTCGAATGGAAATAAATCGAGGGCTCGAGGGCAGCTGGAATACGAGTAAATTTCTCATCCCCTTTAGCACGATATGGATTGGTCTCTCTACCATTGGCACGTTTTCTCTCCCTCTCACGTATTCCTGTTCCATGCTTGCGTGTATAATACTGTATATAAGTACATTTACATATATGTACGTTCTTCGTATCGGTGGTGTACCTACATATAGTACCTATGGTATATATACGGTGGCACGTTTCCCCTAGGTGAAAAGCGCGCTAAGGGATGCGCAAGAGAATCCAGGCTTGCGAAATTGGTGCACACCCACACGCGCCCACACATTTATTTGCTCATAATAATGATGTACTCGGGCGATGCGTGCGTAGAGGTTACTTTTTTTTTTTTTTTTTTTTTTTTAATACGATATATAACGTTGATCGTATCGACTGCCTCTGTTTGCATATTACGATAGAGTTCTCTCTCTCTCACTCTCTCTCGCTTACAGATTAATATTCTATTCCATTGCAATTTCCTTTTTTCGTTTCATTTCTCTCATTTATCGTCCGAAATACAGGCGATTCGTAATAAATAAATAAATGTTTTATTTTGTACTCGCTTTTAAAAATGGGACTATTACGATTTATCGCGAATTTCGAGCTCGAACGACGGGGCGTGGGGGGGGGGGTGGCTGGGGAAGAAATTATTTGGAATGAAAAGAGAGGGCGCGACACGACGCTCGTGTTACTCCCACGAACTCGGGAGGAGTAGCATCCTGCTCCGGAGTACTCGCGACGACGACGACGTCGACGTTGTCTTCGCGATTTTCGTTCTCTTCTGTCTTGCTTTCTCTCTCTCTCTCTCTCTCTCTCTCTCTCTCTCTCTGTCTCTCGCTCTTTCTCTCCTCTCCTACACTCTCTGAGTCAGAGGAACGGCGCCGTGCGTGGCGCCACCCGACTTTCGCTCTCTTCGATTTTTCTCTCTTTCTCACTTCGTCCATATTTCTCTTACCGTTGCGCGAGCCTCCGGTAACGGAGACGGCTAGTCAACGACGTTGAAAGAGAGAGTGAGTGAGAGCGATAAAGAGGGTGGGGGGGAGAGAGAGAGAGAGAGAGAGAGAGAGAGTCTCGACGGGCTCGCGCAAACTTGCCACGCGAGACCGAAAGACTTAATAGCTAGAATTTATATATTTGTGTGCGTGCGTGTGTGTGTGTCTGTGTGTGTGTGTCTGTGTGTGTCTAGTGCACAGTGACTCTCGTACCAGATACATAAATGCAATTTCAAGAGGTTTAATAAATTGTACGGTAATACATACTCGTATTACATTCGGGCCAAAAATAGACGAAGGAACGAACGAGAAAAGTGCAATTCGATGGAAAAAGAATTATTTTCGTAACGATCTAAATAAACGTTTGATCGATTGAAAAAAAAAACGAAATTCTCGTATTGTCTCTTTTTTTTAACGTGTAATCGAAGAAGTGTTACGAACATCGATTGGAACGAGAATCTATCGAAAGGACGAAAATTTATCGCGTCGTTTGATAAAAAAGATATTTTTCAAACGCTAATTTTAGCCTCGCCCTTAAGACTCTTCGCGTTCACCTCCTCTCGAAATGGCTTACTATTAATACGTTTTACGTTCTACGACGCAAGACAGTATCCCAACAGCGTCAGATTATACATATATATATATATATATGTAATGACTATTAACGAGACGAAACCCTTTGAGACAGAGACGAAAAAAGATACGATAGCGAAACCCCGGTGTAAAAATATAAATCCCATATTGCTTATACAGGCTCTCCTCGTACGTTCTCGTACCGTATTTTTTTAACACCCACCCCCGCCCCCCCCCCTCATCTTTCGTGGCTTCAAAATATTTCGCGAATTTTCGCGAGGATCGACGTGACTTAACGAAGAATAGAAAATCTTGTATATACGAGCGTGTATCAATCGAGAAACCGAGCGCGCTCGAATCGACCCTCGTTGACCCAGATTCTGAATTCGGTACGCGCGGGAACAAAAAAAAATATATATTTAAGGTTGTATATGTCCGTTATGCATATATCGATACGTGTATTTTTAGGCAAGCGACGAAAAGTTCTTCGGGTATAAATCTGAATCAGTTACATATATATATATTTATATGTAGGAGGACGATTATATATATATAAATCGACCTCGTTCGATCCGAAATAATCCTGAAATTGGAATCTACAAATGGAAATATTAGCGATAACTTTTTTTTAACCCTCGCACAGATCTTGCCTAAGTTTTTCAGCAAATCGTCGTTGAAAAAATGAAAAAAAAAAAACGTTAAATATCGTTTTTCAGAAAAAATTTGAAATTTTTAGAATTTCATTCGTACGAAAAAATTTTGAATACTTAGGGATTCTGAAAATCAACGTGAGAGACGTTTGTAATGTACGAAGCATGTATATATCCCCGTATATATATATATATACATATATGTATGTATATATGGGTTAAAATGAAGAAGAAAGAACGGCGAATATTAATCCGTGTTTTAACACGTGTGGCCGTTTATTTTTGTGTTCATTTTTAGATCTCGGTATTTTCGAACCGTTCCCAACTATTTTTGACGTATCCTCGGCTTTCCTCCTCTCTCACACTCATCTTTCTCTCGATTTTTCTTTTTTTTTTTCAATCATCCTTCCAACAAACCCGCAACACTTTTTCGATCCGTCCACCGACGTCCCTTCTTCCACCACTTTTTTGTTGTTCGTTCCTGTGCACGAAAAAACAAAAATTCATCAAATTTAGTCATCCCTCGTCGTGACCTCGGACGATCATCGTTTTCGTCGCTGTTGGCGAGATAAAAAAAACAAAAGCAAAAAAAAACAAAAGGAAAAAGACTATGCCGTCGTAAAATTCGCCAAAAAAATTACGAGTCTCCGTCTATACAACGTTGTGCGAACAAACAAAAACTGCTTTTTTCTCTCTACAGTGGAAAAAGAGCGAGTCTGAAAGCGTTGGTAAAAAATCGTGAAGGGGAAGTTTTTTTTTGTTTAAGGGCGCGTATTTATACGATGAGCTCGAGAGAAAAGACCTCACGCTGAGGCAGACACGCTCGGTGCAACGTACACGTATATTTATATATATACATATACATACATGTGTGTGTGTGTGTGTGTGTGTGTGTGTGTGTAAGCCGGAGTGTACTTGAAGACTGCAAGTGCGAGTCGCGCGAAGCTCGAACGTCCCACGGACTCACAGTTGACGCTTTCCCACTCCCATTTTCCCAAGACACAAAAAATTACCACACAATTTTACACTTTAATTACATCTTCGCATCACAAATTAAATTTGATTTTCATTGAAAATAAATTCGATTAACGAACAAAAAAAACAATTCTTTTTTGTAAATCGAATCACGATATAAAAATTGTTTTTCTTGATATTAAAATTTTTTCTTTTATTACTCGTACCTATTACGAGCTAATGGGAATATTTTTTTCATTATTCTTCCAGGTAAGAGATTTTTTTTCCATCCGAGAATGTCTGGCGTTAGTTTACGCGCGAGTCCGCTCGGTAGCGTTGCGTTTGCGTGGCTCTCGCGGATACACGCGAGGGATGTCCGCGAAGTGCGATAAGGTGAGAGAGAGATAGAGGGAGCGAGCGGGTGAGAGAACGAACGAGGGAGGGAGAGAGAGCGCGAAGAAGGAGGGGTGGGGGAGTTTTCATCAGGTATAGGTAGGTGGCTAAAAATAGAGCCGGTACATCATATCGAGCGGTTAGTTATAAATAGATCCGTGACGACGACAACGCCGAGGTCTAACTCAACCTTACCCCGTTCACCCCTCAACCATATGTATATATATATGAAATATTATCTATACGTACGCAGCATTTACATATATATACACCCATAAATACCAGATAACAAAGAATCGAGAAACGGAGGGTGCCTCTCCGTTACACTCGTAGCGTTTAAATAACTTTGACAAAATAACTCACAATCGGCGACGTAAAAAAAAAAAAAAGTCAAATAAAATAATAATAATTCGCACGAAATATCTTTCTCGAAAATATAAGCATCGTCGACGGAAAAACTTGGCAGCTAAATATTCATAAATAAAGGTGAAACATTTAGCAGAGAAACTTGACGAGGCTAATAAAGATTGCGAATGAATAATATTTACGTGAATTTCATCATTTTAGGGATTGTAATGTAATTTTTTTTTTATGTAATTTTTGTTCATTTAAGTTTGTACGATTATGAATACGACAGGTGAAAATTGGGGTTGGAAGTTGTAAAAATGTGTTTTTTTTTGTTTCAACGCAAGGGGTGGTATGATGGGGATGATAATTATCGTAAAGTGATAGACGGTTGGACATTTGGCAAGAACTCAAACATACGTTTCTCGCTGTTTTCTCTCTCTCTCTCTCTCTCTCTCTCTCTCTCTCTCTGTCTTTCTCTCGTTCTACCGAAGCCATTAAATCAAATGGATCGATGAACGCGAAGGGAGATGGTTGAGCTAATGTCCCGGTGTGGGGCGTGTATGACGACGTTAAAAGGGTGGTGGGCGGTAGACAGAGAGTGAACTATAGCGCGAGCGAGAACGGAAAGACAGATGGAGTCAAACAGAGAGAGACAGAGAGAGAGAGAGAGAGAGAAGGAATATCAACCTTGTAGCTATTCTTGCCATTGAGACGTACTCTGATCGATGAGACCGGGAACTTCCTTAACCGTTGCACTACCAAGGAAAAAAAATGTTTTGTTTGTTTTCAATAAAAAAAAACTCGGGGATTCCAACGAAATTTACATTTTTCAAAATTCCCGTTGAGACAAAATCTCAAAATAGTCAAATCGTAAAATTAGAAGGAAATACCGTGGAAAAAAAAGTCAACTTTTAATCACGATGAACCTTGACGCGAACGATAAATGTACAAAATTGCGTTTCTCCAATTTCGTCGAAACGAAATCTCAACGAGGGAGAAAACAAAGTGCTGACGACTCGGTCGCTCTCGCGATAACGGTACTTCCGGTAGCGAGCCTCGACCGATGACGCTCGTCGTCCCACGGAATTTCGATAACTCGAGATTTTTCTTTTTTTTTCTTTTTTAAATCCCTCGCGATTACCCCATTCGCATTCCTTCTTTATCATTTCGCTAGATTTACGCCTAATAACAACAAACCGCAGGAACATAAACAACGAATTTCAAAGATATACGAATAATTATTGCAAAATTGACGGAAAATATAAACAATTTTGTTTGAACCCTCTTTGAATAGGAGAAGAGTTTCGACGTAACGTTCGATTAGAACGAGTTATTGTTTTTAATTACGCTTGGACAATTTACAAAACGTTCGTAATTTCGAAAACGTCCTCGGGTATTTGCATTTGCTTGTGATTATGCTCGTGTACTTTAGAGAATGATATTGCGCAACGAAGTCGCCCTGCGGCCTTTGTCGTACCCCGAGGTCGCTATTCTTGAGTATCGATCCGGTTCACGATTGACCACCCTACTGTTTCGATAACTAATTATGGAATTCACCAAAGACGGATTTGAACACGACGAGATGTAATTACTTGCTCATCGGCTTACGCGATATCTTCTCTTAGACAAACATAAATGTATATATATGTGTGTGTATATATATGTAACAATTATATGATGAAAATTTACCTTGGGAACATCCATAATAGATTGTCTATTTTTCTCTTTAGCTCTCGCGAACCTCGAAAATACGTAACTTTATAACGATGGCCATTTGCGGACGATATTGCATCTCCCGGCTTAATTTTACTCGAACGAACGCGAGATATCGTAATTTTCTTTTCTTTTTTGTTGTTGTTGTTTTGTCGTCGTCGTTGTTTTAAGTTCCATTCGCCCATTATATTCCGTTCTCTTTTACGCGGAAATTCACGTTTCCCGGAAACGTCAAATCCGCGGGAATTGCGCCGTTGGCGCGCGAATTTATCCCCGACGCGAATGTCATCGACCTCGTAGCTCAAAGTCGCGTAGAGAGATTTAAACGCATCGTTTATCTTTTTTCCGAACGAGTTATTTACCATTTTATCGTGTGTATTTGCCGAGATCGACGTTGTATCGTGGAAAATGGAGGGTTTTTTGTTTCTTCTTAAATGTTGGAATAGTTACGACCTCTCGGGTCGGACCTTGAAGTTGTTACGTTGAAAAGTTGTTTATCGTTGTTATTTTGGTCGCGCCGGGCTTTTTAATCGGTTCGGTTCGAAGTTCGAATTGGAAACTAGTTTGAAGACCAGATCGAAGACTAATTGGAAAACTTGTTCGAAGAACGATTCGACGACAACTTTCGAGAAGCGGCGATACAGGTTATGGTTGTTGGGGAACGAGTGCGAGGGAGATAGCCGCGAAATACGATTGGCAAAATGTCCGTCGCGAAGCGACCGATCGGGATGAAATTCAGCTCAGCAACTTTTTGCCACGATTCTGATTCCAACGAGCTCAACATCATCTCGATCGGTTGCGTGGTTGCGGAGAATTTGCGAAACGCGTTTTCGAAGTGGAGCATCTCGTCGGTTAGAAATTAGTCGTTGCATTTTTTCTTCGCAGCTTTATTACCGATTATATCGATCTCTACTTGTTATTGTTATTAAAGTATAAAAAACACGATTCGCGCTTATATCGCGATATAAGCCGCGCGAGAAAATAATCGTCCGCTCTCCGTGGCTCGTAGCGTATCCCGCGAGTGATAAAGGCGTGTGTATACCATAGTCCAAGCGGAGCGCGGACGTAACAATGCGTGTGTTTAAAAATAGAATTGTCGGGCCGGGGCCGGGCGGTCGGTGTGCCACGGTTCGTTTGCCGTCCGCCCCGTGGCGCCACCGTCGGCGTCGTCGTCGTTCCGTAGTCAGCGGGCGCGAAAGGTCCACACAAGAGAGACGCTGCTGCCGTTCCGCCAGTTCACGTTCGTCACGCGTACCAGCTGCTTCGTGCGCGCTGTGCCATCAAATCGCAATCGTGTATTATTTTACTTTTTTCCGACTCGACGGGGTTCGCGCTTGTATCCCGATCAACGCATAAGTATCTCAAAACTCGAACGATTCATCGTAGAGTCGCGAGTTAATTGACGTACTTTTTTTGTTTCGTTTGTTTCATCGATCGTTCTCGGTGCGACACAGCGTCGAAAAAGTTTATCGCTCACGCTTGCGAACTCCTCGTATCGATAATTCCGTGCGATATCGATCGATAAACAATTAATCGGTTGTATCGAAAGACGAAACAAAATTTAAAAAAAACAAAAAAAAACACGAGCCAGGTAACAATATTTACCCAAGACCGGCACTTTTATTGTCAACCTTGCCTCTCGATCGCGTCTTAATATAATTCATCGTGTGTTGGGTGGAGTGCGCGTGTTCGATTGATCGATATAAACCAAGATATACCGTATATATATATATATATATATATATATATACATATATAATACGTATCTAGAAATATAAAAGAGAGAAAGAAAAAGATAGAGAGTACGCGTCGGCTGTTTTCGTACGTTGGTTCGATGACAGCAGAAGTTTCGCGTCAGGTCTCTCGATAAGAAACGAAAAAAAAGAACGAAAAACGAAACATCAACGACAAGTGGTAGATAGAGAAGCCGCGCGCGTTCTGGCGCTTCGATCAGTCTCTCTCTCTCTCTGGTTCGTGACTCCATCGTCGAGAACTTGAGATAGGCTTCGCTCGTTGCTGCTGCAGTGCAAATACACGCACGCTGCGAAGATCCCACTGTCTCTCGTGTCGAGGGGAACGCGTCTCTTTCTCTCTCTCTTCTCCCTCCTCCTCCTCCACCCTCCTCTACCCCTTCCCCGTACCCCCTCAATCTCTTTCTCTCTTGCCCGTGTGTCTGTGAATCTGTGTCTCACTGTGCGTGCGCCGTGTTGCCTCTTTGTGTACGTGCGTGCAGCGTTTCGAGTGCGAATCTTTCGTCAACCGCAAAGGATCGAAGGAAGATCGCGAATTGCGCAGACTCCGGCGTTAACACAACACGAGACGCCGAGAGGTAATGCCCAACAGATATTTCATCGACGATAAAGTACAATCTTTGTGTTTTTTTTTCCTTTACTTTCTTTCTTTCTTTCTCGTCACGATAATTATACTTTTGCGAGGGAAAAAGTTTTTACGCGACTGGAGGGGTTATGAAAAGGTCGAGTCAAAGACGAGAGTCGCGAAGACGTGAAGCGGGCCGCCATTATTGTTTTTTCCCAACGTTCCTGCGTATACTTAGCTCGCACGACAATAATAATAATAATAATAATACGATAAAAGTATTATCATCGTTATTATTATTTGTTATTTTCTAAATTATCATCGTTATAAACTTCCAACAAAGTGTGATCGATTTTACGTACTTTACATACAATTTTGTGTCTCTTTTTTTTCTCCCTTTTGTTGTCGTTGTTCATCCAGCGTACGAAATCATCCAGCAACGGAGATTCGACCTCCATTTTATTGCAAACTCGTGGAAAAATGTCGCGCTTGGTATTGGAAATTTATTCGTAATGCGACTCGCATGCCGTCGGAGGGAGAACGAGCATTAGAGTTAGAGAGCGATAGAGCGAGAGAGAAGAGAAGGGAAGAGACCTTTCGTGGGAATTGCGCGTCTGAACGCTGGGAGAAACGACCCATCGACAACGACGATCGCGCGTCGACGAGGTCGACGTGCTCGCGACGTTTCTCGTGTCCGACCTCGTCGGACGCTCTTCTAACACGTATACGTCGTATATAAGCCCTCTCGCTATAGTTGCGTCGTCGTTGTCGTCGTTGTCGTCGTCGTCGTCGTCGTCGTCGTCGGTGGGTCGTTAAAACGGACCGAGGGAAATGGCTACGCCGGGAACACCTGTTGTCATGGTGCGCCCAACTCGTAAGCGCAAATTGTCGATTGACGCGCGTTCGAGCTTTTCCCTTTTCTCTTTCCTTTCCTCTCGTTCCGTCGAACGTCGATACGTCAACGATTTCATTGACTCTCGAGAAAACTACCGGTTTTTCTTTCTTTTCTTTTTGCGTTCGTAAACGAGAGTTTAGAGATAAGGAGAAATTCTCGCCTAGAGAACTTCTACGATAAAAATTCACTCTACAAACGAACAAACAAAACAATAATAATAATAATAACGAATTATCGCCAATTTATGTAATAAATATAATAATTATTTACTCATTAAATATAATTACATTTAATTATTGAATTATTATAAAAAATATTTTAAATAAAAACATTTATAAACAAATTTCTCGAAATTCCGGAGGTCGATTTTCGTTCTTTCTCGCGTTACGTCGATCGCGACCGAGAAATGGACATTTCGTAGAAGGTGACGAAAAAAAGAAAAAAAATTGAGAAGTATCGAGGATAAGGTCGACGCGCGGGTGTTATCGCCGATTGGAATTAGCAACGTCTTACCGTTCCCTCGTGCGGACGACGAGACTCGATTAAAATTCTTTGCGGCTACCGGGGTACGAAAGGAAAAAAGAAAAACAATAACTCTCTGCGCGACCTTAGTACGTGCACTGATAGATATTCGATATCGACATTTACACACACACGCACACACTCTCTCTCACACACACACACACACACACACACACGCACAAATTTATGTATTCATTGTTGCACTCGCACAATGCCACTTGTTCGGCTTTCAACTACCGCGAGCCGTTGAGAGCTCGACGTACTCTCGTCGAGGATATTCCCCGATATCGATTCGGCCACGCGCATTTACGACGTGCAAATACCGAGCTAGTTTCACGGTCTAAAAAGATTCGCGCAAAGTCCGACGTTACCTAACTCACCCTCCGATAGGGTTAACGTCGAGAAAATGATTTATTTATTTATTTTATTTCAATTTTGTTTTCTTATATTCCATTTGTTAATGTTTTTTTTTTAATTTACGCACGAGTATCATGCGGTACGATCATGATGAAGCACGGATCACGTGGCGGGAGAGAGAGAGAGGGGGAGAAAGAGATAGAGAGAGAGAGTTGGGCAAGGCAAGAGCGCGACTACGTTAAAGGCTAACGTTCGATTTTAATGCTTCGTTTCTCGCGGACTTTCCCCTCGTAAATACGTATAAACACGAAATAACCCATAGGCCATTCGTGAACGTCTCGTTTTACGCGTACGATTTTTATTCCCCGAGACAACCATCGTTATATCCCCAAACGACCTAACCCCTCTCCGTATCTCATTGAACTAGATCGAATTCGAAGAAAGAAAGAAAAAAATCCATTTTTTTCCACTTACCTTTTATATTTATTTATTTATTTATTTATTTATTTATTTATTAAAAATTTGTTCCTTCGGTCATTTTCTTATGCACTTTAAACATTCGCCACATAGACGATATGGGACTCGATCGAAATGGAAAAATTGTACCGCCGATGTAACGAGTATGACGAGAAAGAAGGGTGAGGGAGGGCGAGAAGAATAAGAAGAAAAAAAAATGGTACCGAGGGAAACAACGTCGATAAATATTTCTCTCTCGTTTTTCCGCCTCGAAGTCTCTCTCGTATCTTATTCGATCGCGGCCGGTCTAAAGACCACCACGTCACGAGGTCGTCTATAGGACCGATCGCACGGGTTACCCAACCCTACCCTCTACATCATCGTTCGCTTATACACCAGTCTCTCGGCTCTATCGCAAAAGGCTACGGGCGCTTTTATACCTCAATTTCTTATGCATACACGAGTACATAACGCGTATTACCGCCGTACACGTAGTCATAATGCATCGATATATTCCACTTGAACACGAGAGAATACAAATAAAATATATAATAAAAGGTGGAGAAAAAATCAAATAAAAGAAAAAGAAAAAGAAAATAAAAGTAGAGTAGCGGACTTATACCCGTGTGGAGAGCAGCGTGACCGGTGAAAAAAAAGAAGAAGAAGAAGGGAAAAAAAACATCGCGTTTCGTCGCGGTTTAAAAATAACGAGGTGAAGAAAATTCAAATGTCAAACGGCTTATTCGAATGCGAGGAGGGGGTTGGTTCGATCTTATTTGGCAAAATACTACACAATTGGCTCGGGTGCCAATTTTATTTTATTACAATCCATGATACGATTCGTGAATCGAATTTTTTTTGGTTTATTAATTTTGTTTTTTTTAAATGCTTTCTACCGTTTCGTTAAAATAGGGAGGTACAGGTTGCAGGTGTAATCGAGATATTTATCGGCAGGAGGGAGGGGAAAATCGCTTTTAATCGAAAATTCGATTATTCCATCAAATGAAAATAATTTTGTCGCGTTAATTTAGGGTCCGTAATCCGTTAATTCTTATTATTTTTATCGCGATAAATTTGTGAAATATTTTTATTTTTTATTTTTTTGGGGGGGAATAATTCTCTCGTTTCGCTGGAAAAAAAACGTACGCGCCGTTACACATGTATATATATCGGTCCGATCTAACCCGACCCGCGATGCTGCTCTATATTTATCGTCATATATATTCGCGCGGACAGCGTGAATGATGTGCCGAATGTGCTCGTGCAACTCGACACACGTGTCGTCGCTCAAGTCCTCCCTTCCCCCAGAGCCGAGCAACTACCATTGCCATATACATATATACATGTATACAGCGTTTAAACTTGTGCGATAAACCACATGTTACGAGAGAGGGAGAGAGAGAGAGAGAAAAAAAAGAAAAAGTTTACATAAATTTACAACCCAAAAATTTCCTTAAGAAAAAGGGTTTGAAAAGTATTTTGAATTTTTTTTTTTTTTTTTTGTAGACCTTATCGGGGCTCTTTCTCGAAAAGTTTATCCGCCAGGAACCGGTTTTCTGGGGGACGCGCTCTTCATCCACCATTTTCACCCGATAAAACACGAAGCAGTTTTCATTATCGCTGTTTTTTTTTTTTTTTTTTTTTTTTTTTTTTTTTTACTGACACGTGCTCTCCCTCGGTATTGGACGATTACACGGGCAAGTTCACGAACTCGGGGACACACTGGCCCCTTTCGTGGACTTCTCTTACGATCCACGCTCGAATTTCTTACATTATGTTGTCGCTAGAAATTGATTACGACACGATGTGTAACTGTCCCCCCCCTCTCTTTCTCGAAACACGAGGTCGCAAAAACGATTGCGCGACGTTGAACGAATTCTATACAATTTAACCGTTAAAAAGTAGTGTCAACGTATACATCTAATATTGTTGAACGAAAATTATAGGTATAAATATTTATTGATAAGAAGAAGAAGAAGAAGAAGAAAGTAAAAAAAAGAAACAAATTTTTTATCTCGTTTATTATAAATTCGTGAGTCACGTTTTCTATTTATTTATATCGATACGATTTATTTATTTCGTTAAGTTGTTATTAAAAAAAAAAAAAAAAAAAAAAAAAAAAAAAAAAAGGTTTCGCGGCATCCAGAAAGAGAACGTGACTCGTTCGAGCCCCCCCCCCCCCCCATATCACGCTCGTTACATTCTCCGCCGGCCACAAAACTTTGTCTATATCAGTATTTCTTTTTTTTCGCGCCACTATTTTTGCCTGCTAAATGAGCCTGGGTAGTTCTCTTTTAAAAGTGTGACAGAGATCGAGAGAAATAAATAAACCGTTGGCGTTCGTTTTTTTTGTTCTCCCTCCCTCCCCCCCTCTCTCTCTCTCTCTGACCTCGTCGTGCATACTTGCCTCTTTTTTCTTTTTTGCTTCGGACTTGTGTCGAGTTTGACAAAAAAAAAAGAGAAAAAAAGAGTAAGAAAGAGAGTAAAAAAAAACAGAAAAAAAGCGTGAGATTGGGGTCGATGGGAACGTAAGGCCGAGGCGCGCGAGGCTGAAAATAGATACGGGAATGACGACGACGATATTACGAGCGCGGGGCGTGGGGGGGGGGGGGAGCAAAGACCAGTCGTCGAGAGACAAAAATCGGACGAGAAAAAGGGATTTAAATAAAATAAAAATAAACAAAAAAATATTCACTCATTTTCCAACGATTAAATAAAAAAAAAATCACGAGTCAAACTTTTTCTTTATTTCTCCATCTCGCGAATTTAATAAAGTTCGGTGTGTGTCGTCACGATTTTATCGAGAATCTCGTGACACACGATCGAGAAGAACGGCATAAGCGAAACGAGCCAAAAGAAAAGAAAACAAAACACACAAAAATACAAAATTGAAAGATAACGGGAAGAAAAAAAGAAATGAAAAATCTGTCGAATCTACAGGCTGTTGTGTGGTCGGGTCATAAACAAATTAACGCCCGGCTCGCGTACACCGCGACGCGTTAACGTTCATTCCGCTCGTCCCTTGTTCCACGCCGACGCGAACGACATTCCCCAATGACGAAAACTCTA